>CM041298.1:114878976-115298976 GCA_023052935.1 Piezodorus guildinii
TTAGTTGCATATCGAATTCGTTCAACTTACATATATACCTGTTTTTTTTTAATAAATGGTAACAAGATAATATGGTTATTTTTATAGAATCTAAAAAATCAAAGGTACTTTACAAGAAGAAAATTTAAAATATCGGAATTTAAGCCCCATCAGACTATTGCAATAAGAACGAAACCTACATGATATTAAAGCCCGTTAAATTTTACATCGATATGTGTAGAGTTTAATCAAAATCGTTAGAGCCGTTTTTGAGAAAATCTATAAAGGTGTAAAATGCTAATGTATTGAGTGGCTCTTCTGGTTTGCTGATTTTGATAAAAAAGTTTTTGTAACATCTCGAGTGTATAGTTATCTTGAATATGGAATTTCAGTTTCATAGAACTTTTCGTTTTCCCGCCAGACTTACCACAAACAAAATGACGCACGACCTTTCTGTGGGACTTGGTTATTTAGACTCAGGAGACCCTAATACGTGTATTTTTCTGTTGAAAACTGTAATTCGAAAATGTTCACGATCGCAATACTTTCCCTTACTATATACCTCAGTATATAGTGATATAGCATAAGGTTACGATTTGCTCCGTCTGCTTGGATTTTTCGAAGCTTTTCTCACGGAAAATAATGTAATTTTTACTTTCACTTACTATATATAATAAGGGGAAGTATTGCGATCGCGAAAATTTTCGAATTCCAATTTTCAACGGAAATACACCTTTTAGGGTCCCCTGAGTCCAAATAACCAAGTCCCGCAAAAAGGTCTGTGTGTGTGTGTGTGTGTGTGTGTGTGTGGTAACTCCCGGGCGGAAACGGTAAGTCCTATGAAACTGAAATTTCATATTTAAGACAACTATACGCCCGAGACGTGAAAAAACTTTTTTAATCAAAATGAGCTTACCAGAAGAGGCACTTTATACCATGCATTTTGCACCTTTTTTCTATTTTCTCGAAAACGGTTCCGACGATTTTGATTAAACTCGCTATATCGATGTAGAATTTAATGGGCTTTAATATCATGTAGATTTTATTTGGATAAAAATGGTCTGACAGGGCTTAACTGCCGATATTTTAAATTTTCTTCCCCTAAAGTACCTTCAATTTTGTAGATTCAATAATAATAACTAAATTATCTTGTTAACGCTGATGAAAAACAGGTAAATATATAAATTGAATAAATTCGATAAACAACTAAAGGAGAAAACAGAAAAAAATATTTTTTTAATGGAATTTTTCGTTTTTGAACATAAGAGCAGTAATATACATGTATGATATACCGTTGGAAAGCTGAAGATTTTAGAAAAAATATCATCTGATACACAAGCTTTTAAACGTTAATACAGAGTGATGAAAAGAAGATAAAACTAACTGATTATTTTAGATAATAATATAATAGATTTTTAATGAAACACATGTTTCTATAGAAATCAATTTGATTAATTCCTTAATAGTTTCACGTATTTTTATCTTTATCTGTATTTGAAAATTCTTTCATTGATTTTAAAAATGGTGGTAAGTGAAAGTCGTGTGTTGCCCGCACCAGATGTTTAGACTTATCATGAGAACTGTCCATAAAATTACAACCAGGAGGGCCACTTTAAAAGAGACTGAATAAATGCCCGGCTAGCGAGAATCGATTAAGGTAAAAGATAACACTGGCCGAGCGATCACTAAAATATCAAAGAGGTTCCGGAAAAGAAAACACGCGCGCGACCACTCCAAGATGAAGCGCCATCTATTTGCTCATCAAACAGTTGCAGCGTCTGCTTCTGTTTTTACTCTAACGTCCCTCCCCATTCCCATTTTCTGCTGTCCGAGGACAGCTGGAGTAGTTATGGATGTGTGTAGGAGAATGGCCCGGTAGTATTTAATTGTATATAGTACGAAAAACATAAAGTCGTATCTATTTGTTATGTATACAGAGTGTGTGTGTGTGTGTGTGAGAGCGAGAGAGAGAGAGAGAGAGAGATCAGATTAGATGTTGTTTTTTTTTGTCTTAGGGCCTAAGGCTCTTTCTTACAGACAAAATAATAATTTTCACACTCATAAATGTTCCAATATAGATCATTGCCAATATACAATACATATTTAACAGTCTTTTTTTTTTTTTATCATAAAACGCAACCCTCACTTAGCTTCCGCTGGCTCTCACCAGTGATGCGGCTGAGAGGGAGGCGCTGGGATCCTTTGGACTCTGCTTGTCCTTCCACAAGTGGGGGACAAGCCCCGTCCGGGGTTCCCGAGCTGATTGTAAATATTGTACATAGGTATGTTTGTGACATGTTTTTTTTATTTATTTGTTAACTTCATTTATTTGTATTTATTTTGTCTACTTAATTTTGTTATTGTATAAGTTTATTTATTTTGATTTTATTTTATGTAATTTGACTTTCCTTTTGTTTATATTGTAAATATCAGAGTCTTCTGTGAACCGTCGAGGAGTTCACATCGCGGTGTGCGTTCTTTGAAGTTTCGGCATCTTTGACTGTGTGACAATACTCTTCTCAGAAGCCGCGCCGGCAGCGGATGCTACCCAGCACCAGATAAGCCCTTGTGGATTACTTATTACCAAGAATATCTTATATTATAAATAGTTCACAGGAGAGTCTTCTGCCAACTGTGTTAACATCGCGGTGTGCAGGCCTCTGAAGTTTCGGCACCTTTGATAGTAAGGCAGTACTCTTCAAAAGCCGTGCCGACAACGGATGCCATCCAGTAGTAGATAAGCCTTTATGGATACGATGACCAAAATGGTTGGAAATCAGGACCCAAAACCGCCGGATATATTCGCTTGCCACTCAAAACGGACTGGAATTCCTTGGATCAAGAAATATATAGTTGTATCTTTCACAGAAGAGGGTAAGACATTCCGAACCTCTAGCCCATTCAAGTTATGTAGATTCTTCAAAAGCTTTGCACCACAAATAAAAGTAAAATTATTAAGAAATGGGAACCTGTTACTAGAAGTAAATAATGAGAAAGATTTTCTAAATTTAAAAAATATAAAACAATATGAAAACTCGGAAGTCAACTTTACACTGCACCCATTTTTGAATTATACAAAAGGTGTTATTTACTGCCCTGAATTTAATAGCTGTACTGAACAAGAGCTTAAGGAAGAATTACGACATGAAGGTGTGATAGAAGTAAGAAGAATTTACAGAAGATCAGGAGAAACTAAGGTCCCCACCTCTCTGCTCATCATAACCTTTGAGAAACCAAGAGTTGCCAGGTAACCTTAAATTAGATTTTATTAACATTAAGGTTAGGCCTTATATTCCAAACCCTCTCCAATGTTTTAATTGTTTTTCTTTTAATCACAATTCCCGTAACTGCCAACGAAATATTTGTGGTAATTGCAGTCGGCCCAAACACGGTGAGGGATGTAGCAACCCCATAAAATGTATTAACTGTTCTGACTCGCATCCAGCATGGTCACATTTGTGTCCCGTATTTTTAAAAGAAAAAGAAATTCAAAAATTAAAAGTAACCGATAGAATACCTTATCCCGTAGCTAAAAAAATTATAGAAAATAGAACACCCATAGTTCCCTCTACGGGGAGCTACTCTACTATCGTATCTACTCCGGCTCCAAGTATAGATTTAAATAAACAATTGGAAAAACTTGCATCCCAAATTGAATCATTAATGGTAAAAATTCAAGCCGTAGAATCAAAAATCAGTACGCGAGATACTTATGTACAAAACAACCCATTGCCAAGCAACGCAAATCAACAAAAAAGTAGTTCCTCAACAACGCTCGAAACAAAAAACACATGTTTTAATCCGATTTCACTAAATACTAACCAAATAAACGCTAACGAGACCAACTCGGCTACTACACCAGATGATAAAATAAAAAAATATATCTCCCGAAACATCTAATCTCGAAAAGTTAATACATAACGGGCATCCATTAAATGAAATTAATAAAGATTCTTCTTTACAAAGTTTGATATCCAACTCAATTACAAAAGAAGTTTCTAAATCAGCTCAGGTAAACAAAGCCTCGCCCCCCCGCAACAACAGCGGACACGAGGGAAGACCAAACAAAAATTAACTACACCTCAGTAAACAATAAGTTAACAAGTTGTGCATATTTCTCCTCGCCTACTTATGAATGTACTCCAATGGAATATACGAGGGTTTCTTCATCACAAAGATGATTTGGAAATCGTAGTGCGGGAATGTAAAACTAGCATACTTTGTTTGCAAGAAACACACTTACTGCCAAAACATAGTGCGAAATTTTGAAATTTTCAAATCTTCCGAAAAGACTACACAGAAGGGAAAAAAGCATGCGGTGGAGTAGCTGTATTGGCGGCTCATGATGTCCCCTGCTTCCATCTCCCATTAAGATCTACCCTACAAGCTGTAGCCGTACGGATCTTGGCGCCTCTTCCTATGACTATATGTTGTATATATATTCCCCCTGCTAATAATTTTCCGACCAGCGCATTATATGACCTAAGCGAAGAACTTCCAGCACCAGTGCTTTGGCTTGGTGACTTCAACTGTCACAGCCCCCTCTGGGGTTCCTCACAATCTGATAATGGAGGGAAGCTTGTAGAGGCTTTCATAGATGCCAAAAATTTAATTATTTTAAATGACTTATCCCACACTTATATATGTCCTCGGACTGGCACATTATCCAGTATTGATCTGTCTTTAACAACCCCAAATATATCTTCAAAATTAGGATGGCGCACAATGAATGATACATATGGTAGTGATCATTACCCTATTAAAATTGACTACCTTGATAGAGTTCCAACCATGTTGTCTCCCTCGCGATGGCTTATAAAGCGTGCCGACTGGGATCACTATCGATCTTTGGCAGACTTTTCCTCTCTGCAGTTTCATGAAAACGATTTAGTAACACAATATGATATGATCAAGCAAACCATTATTTACGCAGCTGATTGCTCAATTCCCAAAAGTAGGCCAAATAATAGGGGGATCTCTGTCCCGTGGTGGACTAAAGATTGCTCTATAGCTATAAACAATAGAAAAAGAGCGCTCCGAAAATTTAAAAATAAACCGAGTTCTGAAAATTTTGAAAAATATGTCACAGCTCGAAAACATGCACGTTATATTGTAAAACAAAATAAAAAAATCTGCTGGCGGGAGTTCGTATCCAAAATAAATATTAACACTCCGGTTACCGAAGTTTGGGATATAGTACGGAAAATAATGGGTCGAAAACCACCTGTCTCCCTAAACGTGCTCAAAAATAATAATGCTTTGATCACGGATCCTGTGGCTATAGTCAATGCCATTGGAGAATATTTCAGCTTGACATTTTCATCACCACCTGATGAACACTTAGCGACATCGACAAATGATTCAGTTCGGGTGGGCGTCCAAGTTGAGACTTTGAACCTTCCTTTTTCATACTTGGAATTCAGCCGAGCCTTAAAATCATGTAAGGAATGCTCTCCGGGACCTGATAAAATAACGTACAGTATGTTGAAAAATCTTTCATATTACAACAAAATTCAAATTCATAAATTTCTAAACAAGGCTTACTGCTCCACCTTCTTCCCCGACGATTGGCACAAGTCGGAAATTATACCAATCCTTAAAAAAGGTAAGCCTAAAGAATTAACTTCTAGTTACCGTCCGATCGCACTCACTAGTTGCCTTTTTAAGCTATTGGAACGAATGGTTGCGAATCGTTTAAAATGGTTTATCGAAAGGAACAATTTACTAAACGTTTGGCAAAGTGGCTTTCGGTCTGGTAGATCAACATCGGATAATTTAATAAAGCTGGAAACTGAAGTTTTAGGATCATTTAGATCAAAAGAATCCCTTCTAGCCGTTTTCTTGGATATCGAAAATGCGTTTAACTCAGTAAACAAAACTAATATTTTGGGAAAATTATCGGAAATTGGGATTTATGGTCAACTATTTCAATTCATTTCGAACTTCCTAAGTAATAGAACGTTTTACATAAAATCCGGCAGTGTTCTATCAAGGATATTTGAGCAGTCTAGCGGCGTCCCACAAGGAAGCGTTCTAAGCCCAATCTTATTCAGCCTGGTCATAGATGGAGTTTCCACAGCCCTAAAGCTCCCAGCTACAGCCTTGATGTATGCTGACGATGTTGTGGTGTATGTAAAGGGTAAGGATCCAACTCATATGCGCAATATTTTACAGGAGTCTTTATTAAACGTTACTTCTTGGCTAGACAACCACGGCTTTAGAATATCTGTCCCCAAATCTCAGGCGATACTATTTACAAGAAAGCGAAATTTTACTGTCGAAAACGTTAAAATCAGGGGGGAAGAATTACCATATCGGACAAGCGTAAAATATCTCGGTGTAATTTTAGACCGCTCTCTTAGGTGGACTTCTCATATTAAACAAGTTAGGTCAAATTGTTTTCAGGCTTTAAATGTTTTGAAAATTGCTAATAATTATAACTGGGGAGCGGACAGAATCAGCTTAATCCGATTATATTTGACTCTTATACGTCCCAAATTGGAATATGCTTGTACAGGATACGGCTCCGCGAGCAAAAGAACGCTAGAGATGCTTGAGCCGGTTCAAAACACAGCTCTTCGCATAGCCACGGGCGCTTTCCGCTCAAGTCCCACCGCGAGTCTTGAAGTTGAAGCTGGTGTAATGCCTCTGAGTATACGGAGACAGATTCTAGACTTAGCGTATTACGTTAAAGTTCTATCTCGACCAAATCACCCATTAAATAATTTGTTCGGCCAGTCAGAAATGAACCAACAAATTAACCAATTGAAACTTTCACTACCAGAAAGATGCTCTGTACACAGATCCAAACTTGACCTTCACTCCTTACCGACGCCTCTGGTCTTTCGACTATTGCAATCAGAACCGTGGCTACATTCAATACCTAAAACACACCGTATGAACTGCAAAAGGGGCAAAGATATAATCAGCCAATCAGAACAGAAATTGCAATTTCTGCAATTTCAGCGGAAACATAGCGGGTCGACCTATATTTATACGGATGGATCCAAAACAACAGATGGAGTGGGCTCCGCTGTAATCTCGAAGGGCGTAAAAATGTTTTCGTTACCACCTTTTTGTTCATCATATCACGCTGAGTTGCTTGCAATAAATCGCGCGGTGCATGATTACATTAGCAGCACAGGGAACGCATTTATCTGCACAGATTCCAAGTCGGCTCTTAAGGCTTTAACAAATACATTTTCTATGGACCCACTTGTGGTAGATACATTAACACAATTAAATGCATTGGAGAGGGTTGGTAGAAGAATAGAATTTATATGGTTACCTGGTCACTGTGGCATAAAAGGAAACGAACTAGCTGATACCAAAGCGAAATTAGCTGTAACAGAAGGTATGTTTGTTCCGGGTGCGTCAACGCGGGAAGTAATCGCCCTCATAAAAGAAAAGGCCACAGAACATTGGCAAAAAGTATGGTTTTTTATGAGGGAGAATAAACTTAGAGTAGTCGAGCCTTCAGTGAAACCCAACCGAGCAGACCTACGGTTGTGCAGGAAGGAGGAAGTGGTACTGGCTCGACTGAGGATTGGCCACACAAGGCTGACCCACGGCTACCTGATGGCGAGGGGATCACCGCCTCAATGTACCTCCTGTGGGGTTCTCCTCACAGTACACCATATACTGTTGGATTGCTTTTCCTTCGAAGCCGAGCGAAGAGGGATTGGTATGGAGAATGATATTGGGACAATATTACAAAATACCCAGGAGTCAGCCACCAAACTGATGAATTATCTAAAAGACAATCAATATTTTCCAAAATTAAAAAAAAAAAAAAAAAAAAAAAAAAAGTTCCTGTTTTTATTTTTAATATTATATATATATATATATATATATATATATATATATATATATATATATATATATATATATTATTATTATTATTATTTATTTTTATTCTTTTCTTATATGTAGTTATCTTATATAATTGTTTGTATTTATGTATCTTTAGTGTATTATGTATTTTAATTTTATTATGTATTATGTTTTTTGTGATTAGTATATTTGTATGTATTATTTTCGTATTGTATGTATTATTTCGTATATTATGTATAATGTTTGTATGGTATTTTATTATTTATCATGTATGTATTATTATTAGTATATATGTATGTATTATTAGTATATATGTATGTATTATTAGTATATATGTATGTATTATTACTTTTATTATATTGTATCTGCATTATTAGTTTAGGGCTAAAATAACCTCTATGGTTGAAAAGCCTTTATGTTACAAATAAATAAATATTGTAAATATTGTATGAATGAGATCCTGTAGCACTATTATTATTGTCTATTATGACAAATTGTAATATATACGAATAAAAAAAAAAAAAAAAAAAAAAACGCAAAACAGTAAATATTTTAACTATACGAGAAAAATTTATTTATTTTTTTTTGGGCGCGAAAAGGCCTTAAAGACCACGCGAATATCATGGACAGGTTTGCTTCCTCGACTTCCTTCTCTTCCATACTTCCCTCATGAGCTCCGCATGTTTGCGCTTTCTTTCCTCCGACCACGGATAATCCCTTTTTTGGCGTTCTTTGACCACGAAGACCTTTATATTGTTCAGTGAACTTTTGTAGGTCTCTCTATCCCCACAGTCTGAATCCTTCAATCCTGCTGAATCCATATCGACCCTGATCTGCTTGAAAAAACCAGTCGTGTTCTTGCGCTGGTGGAATCGTCGGAAGATTTCCCGGTTTAACCTTTCAGGGCTCATCCTCATCATGGGCCCATAGAATTTGAGCCTTCTTACCCTGATGTCGATCTCCAGGCTTTTGTCAACGTATATTTCTTTATTGGACTTCAGCCTGTATCCTTCGGGTGTCTTGTAGGGCCCATAGATCTTCCTAAGTATTTTTCTTTCTACCTTCAGAGGTTTTTCTAAGCTAGGAGGCAGGAGGTCTCTGTCTCATAGAGTATCACAGGTTTGATAACGGTGTTATAATGTCGGACTTTGGCTTTGAAAAATTTATATAATATATCAAAAAAATAAAAATAAATATACACTGGAAGAAGAGATAAAGAAAAAAAAATCCGGTGTGGGCAACACACGACTTTCACTTAGTGGGCCAAATCACCAATTTAGGTGGACAAAAGTCAAGTCAAAAGTTTGGAATTTTCCAGTGCTTCACCTTTTTATTATTAGTTGGCAAGACCCTTTATACTAATATTTCCCGCCATACCGTGTTTACAAATAAATAGTAAATGAATAAATCATTCCTGTTCCACAAGTGCCTAATAACCGGCAGTGGGATTATCTTTATTCGATGGTCATTTATTGTGTTCAAGGTGTATTTAGAGCAAAGTCTTTTTGCTTTTATTTAACAATGGACATTGCTGAGACAGGTAAGACATTATAATTTCCAAACTCGTTATTGAATACACATTACAATCTCACCTGTAGTGTTAATTTAGGAATTGGTAAATGTATGCCCCTATTCAATAACGAAAAACTATATAACCCTCAAGGTACCCCAAGGATTTGTTTCATCAATCCTTCTAGTCTTTAGATATTACAAAGAATTTTTGCGTTTTTTGCGTTTTGGTGATTATAATTTTTTTCAGACACAACACTCCGAATCAAAAGTTTTACAATCTATAATTTCAAGAATTTCCTAAATGATATAAAATACATCTATTAGCAGGTTTTAGCAACTCTCAACCATAATTGGATTTTTTGTATTATTTTTCTCGTATTCTGGGACTTTAAACGTAAAATATAGGGATGTTTTAGATTTTAGCAAATAAATTTGATGTTTGACCACAGTGCGCTCGCCGATCGTGTCAAAAAATTAAGTAATTTATATAATTTAAAAAAAAAAAATCCGTAATCTGGGACCCCAAAGGTTAAATATAGACAAGTTTCAGAATTTTGTCCACCTAGATTGGTCATATTTCCCACTGTGCACCACGGCGCGCCGTTGTTTAAATCGATCAAATAATTTTCAAATACAGTTAAATATAAAAATACAAGAAACTAATAAAGAATTAATTAAACTGTATTGCTATAGATACATTTGTTTTTGTTTTTTTTAATTTTGCGGGCAACAGACGACTTTCACTTACCTCCGTTTTTAAAATTGATTAAAGAATTTTCCTGATGTACAAGAGATAAAAATTAGTGAAACCATTAAACAATTGATTAAATTGAATTTCTATAGAACATGTATTTTTTAAAAAAATCTATTTTATTATTATCTAAAATAATCAGTTAGTTTTATTGGCTTTTCATCACTCTTCTCAACTTTTATAAGCTTGTGTATCAGATAATATTTTTTCTAAAATCTTCAGCTTTCCAACGTTATATTACAGTTCTTAGGTTCAAAAACAAAAAATTGCAATACAAAGATATTTTGGGCATTTCCTCTTTTAGTTGTATATCGAATTCGTTCAACTTACATATATACGTGTTTTTTTAATAAATGGTAACAAGATAATATGGTTATTTTTATAGAATCTAAAAAATCAAAGGTACTTTACAAGAAGAAAATTTAAACGGCTCTAACGTTTTTGAGAAAATCGTAAAAATGTGCAAAATGCTAATGTATTTAGTGGCTCTTCTGGTTTGCTGATTTTGATGAAAAAGTTTTTGTAACATCTCGGGCGTATAGTTGTCTAAAATATGAAATTTCAGTTTCATAGGACTGTTTGTTTTCGTGTTAGACCAACCATACACATACATAGGCACTTATACTTTAAAATTAAAATTACATCTATACTAATACTATAATATTGTATGAATGAGATCCTGTAGCACTATTATTATTGTCTATTATGAAAAATTTTAATATATACGGAAAAAAAAAAAAAAAGAACCAAAAAAAAACTAATATTATAAAGCTGAAGAGTTTGTTTGTTTGTTTGAATGCGCTAATCTCAGAAACTACTTGTTCGAATTGAAAAATTCTTCTTGTCTAAAATATATCCGTAAAGTGTTGAAAAGCCACCCTGCAAGTAGATTAACCAATTTCTTAGCACGAGTTATAATAGAAAAAAAGATATCATGGTAGCATATGCAAATAATGAAAATAGGTAACCAACTGCAAATAGAAATGAATAGATAAAAAATTAAAAAAAAAAAAAAAATTGAATCCGGACTACCTCATTAAAAAAAAGGAAACAAAAACCTGAGCAGAAATGATAACCGCAGCCAGCAATAACCAATTTCACACGTTCTATGCAAAACTTGATCCTGAAATAGCTATTTCCTACATCCACCACAACAAACTTACAATAAATCTCTGATATTTAAACCAAGAGGAGAACTGATGGGACTTAATTGTCAGCCATGGAGGAGGATAGGGTAACTACCTGTGCTATGTGCAACCTAAATGTGCCAGAGGATACCTACCACTTTTTGGCAATATGTCGTGTCTTAAAGGAGTTCAGGATGAAATACTTAGGGAAATATAAGCTAACTCCAGAAGAGATAATAGATAGATTAAATAGACTAGATTGGGTTAAACTTGCAGCATACTTAAATAAATCATTCAAATACAGAAATTTGGTGCAGCATTTTAATTATTAAATTTTTATAATCAATAAAAATAGATAATAACATTACTAAAAATCAAATTATTATTATCAAAACTAAAAAAAAAACTAAAAAAAAAAAAAAAAAAAAAAAAAAAAAAAAAAAAAAAAAAGAGGCAACTAGACAGACGGCTTAACGCCATTGTCTTGTGGGCTTTTATTTAAAAAAATGCATATATATGTTATTACTATTTTGCATATTATGTAAATAAAGCATTTATTCATTCATATTCATTCATTCATACATAGGCACTCCCACCCAGATATTTTTGTGCGACTTGGTTATTTTGACTCAGGGGACCCTAAAACGTATATTTTAGGTTGAAAACTGTAATTAGAAAATTTTCACGATCGCAATACTTTCCTTTACTATATATTTCATGTATAGGTAAGTGAAAGTAAAACATAAGAAAATCGAAAAAACAAATCTCTAAAATCGTTTGAATAAAAAACCTGAAAATTTAGGTGAATTATTTTTATTCGATGCCAACATGATCCCCCAAGTTTGGGTGAAATAAGCCACCGGGGAAGTTTTTCCAAACTTACCCGGCTATAATCTTGTTTTCTATATCTTCAAAAATTACTGTGTTAGATGAATTAAAATATTTTCAATCAGCCGCCACTTAGCTATGACGTAAAATAGCCTATAACTAGGTGTAGTTACGTATGGTAATACATTAATCCTAATACTTATTTATTTTTCTTTGTTCTAAAAATCATTAATCCTGGAAGTAAATAAAATTATAGGAGTAGCAGCTTAAAATAAAATAATAAATCAGAAAAGAACTAAAGAGAATCTTTGCGTTGAATATTTATTAGGGCGCCGTAAGGATAGCAAACTTGTACCCTTGGACGACCTTTCCCTAAATTACCAACTCTGGAAAAATCTGGTTGTCTTAAAATTTAGTCAATTAATTTAACTTTCCAGAAAAATTAATTGCTCAAAACATTAAAAATGTATTGAAAATAAAATAAAAATTTGGATGGAATTTCAAAGGATTTCGAATGCCCTTTTGAAACCTCATTTATTGATGAATTGCAATATTAAACATAATACAATGAATTTTAGAAAAGAAACAACACTAAAAAAGAGAAAAAAAAGAAAAAATTATAACTATAATTTAAAAATATTAACTCAAAATCAACACTAATTTTAGATTACAAGGAAAACAAAAACATTTCAAACGCTGGACATAATTCTCAATTTGGAAAATAAACCATTATAAATCTTAATTCTGTATTTACAAAAAAAAAAAAAAAAATGGAATTAAACTTCAACTATTTAAAATCTATATGAGAAAACAAATAAACTAAAATTACGTTGATAGTTAAATCATATTATTTTTTAATAATAATTATTATTATGACAGAGGTACATTTAATATTTACAGTTAATAAATATATATAGTAATTTTAATTAGCTCATTATGATTTATATTTGAATTAATTGCGCAATTAATAGAAAAAGAAAATGTCCAAAATACCTTGGGTAAGTAATCGCTGTGAAGACACACGATGGAATTGTAGCGAGCCGTATAGTATCAGGCGTCCGTCCTTTTGATGCATAACGAAAGAAAAGAGAACAACGACCTCCCAGTAGGCGATAAGCGACAGTGAAGTCGGAAATTTAATTGTAATACGAACGATTAATGAGAGAAAGGAACAAACAACACATATGTATCAGATCGAAGATCGAAAGCCTACTACCGCTTAAGCAAGTTAACAAAACTGCTTCTGTCAGTAATACTGGCGTAGCGGCTAATACCAGTATCGTGAAGTACAACTTCATCATTTACGATGATAGCAGTTTAAAAAAAATCTAGTGCCCGTAACACACGACTTTCACTTACCTCCGCTGTTGAAATCGATTTAAGAATTTTTAAATACATTTAAAGATACAAATAAAGGGATCACTTGTAGCTGGGGGGTTAGCATGACAGCCTCCTATGCCAAAGGTCACGGGTTCAAACCCGCAGGTGGTCCTAGGATTTTGTAATGGGAGCAAAAAATCCTTAGTTATACCGTCCTTAAAAGGTGGTCCCGAGCCTGTACGATGTCAGGTACTCGTTAAAGATCCCTATCCTAATAAAACCTGGATAGGCAAAATTTAGGACTCCCACTGTAGCGTCGTCCGATTAGCCATAGTAGCATAAAGTGACGTTAAATAAATAAACAAACAAAGATACAAATAAATCGTTAAAGAATTAATTATTTTGAATGTCAATAGAAACATATGTTTTATTAAATAAAATCTATTATATTTTTATCTACAAAAGTTTTATTGGCTTTTCACCACTCTTCATTAACCTTTAAAATTCCGGGTATTAGATAATATTTTTTCTAAAATCTCTAGCTATCCTAAGTATACTAATGTCCAAAAACACAAAAATTGCATAAAAAAATATTGTTTGCATTTTTCTCTTTTAGTTGTTTATCAAATTCGCTCAACTTGCATATTAAGCTAATATTTAACAATGCTAATAAGATGATGTTCAAATTTTTTTTTTAATCTACAAAATTAAAGGTACTTTAGAGGAAAAAATTTAAAATATCGACATTTAAGCCCAGTCAAACTATTTCAATCAAAATGAAACCTACATGATATTATAGCCCGTTAAATTTTACATCGATATGGTGGGTCTAATCAAAATCGTTGTCACGTCTAGGGCATATAGTTGTCTTAAATATAAAATTTCAGTTTCTTAGGACTTTTCGTTTTCGCCCGAAAGTTAGCACACACACACAGACCTTTTTGCGGGACTTGGTTATTTAGACTCAGGGGACCCTAAAACGTGTATTTCTGTTGAAAACTGGAATTCGAAAATTTTCACGATAGCAATACTTTCCCTTACTATATATTTCATATATAGGTAAGTGAAAGTCAAAGAATAAAACGTTAAACTAAAAAAAAAGTTGTTGTTTTTTCGTTATTTGGTTTGTTTTCAAATTTCACTACTGGGATCACTTGTAGCTGGGTGGTTAGCATAACAGCCTCCTATGCCAAAGGTCACGGGTTCAAACCCGCAGGTGGTCCTAGGACTTTTTAATGGGAGTAAAATGGGAGATGTCAGGTACCCGTTAAAGATTCCTATCCTAATAAAACCTGGATAGGCAAAATTTAGGACTCCCACTGTAGCATCGTCCGATTAGCCATAGTAGCATAAAGTGACGTTAAATAAATAAACAAACAAATTTCACTACTTTAAAAAAAAGATTTATTTTCTGGAAACCAATATCAAATTAACAATAAAAAATAATTAAAACTGTAACAAAACCAATGAAATAATTTTGTTTTGTAAATTATAATTGAGACATTTTCTTTTAGTCCTTCATTTAAAATAATGAATGTTTAACAACAGATGATCGGCAAAAGCAATATTGTTTCAAGAAGTGTTTACAACTAGGTTTGTAGTATTGCAAATAGATATAACTATGAAAAAGGATACATTTGTCTCCAATGAGTATCAAAAGCAGTACAATCGTCGAGGGAGTGATTGATCGGGCTTGGAGGAACGGATCTCACTGGGGTCCTATCTATTAGCAGACACTGACGAATGGTGGGTCAAATTCTCACCTCTTACTCCATCTAGATCCTCGGGCTCTCTTCATTCTCTCTGCCCGGTCGGTTATTTGTCTGCTTTCCAAAGGAACTTATCTCTCTTCTTGAAGGATTATAACAAGACCAAGGATTGGCGGATCGAAAAATTTAACAACAGTCAACTACAACGGATAATGAAGTAATAAACTTTTGAGTATGAAAAATCAAGTTAGTGTTACACTCAAATTTCTTATCTTCCCTCTTAAAACCAAGATTTGAATAAACTTTTTTTTTTTAATCTATTATTTATTTATTATTGATTAATACATCTAGCAAATTAGCTGTTAGATAAAACACATGAAGAAACTGCCATTGGCAGCACTCCAATGAATAAATTTAAAGTTAAAAAAAAGAAATTTGTTTTGGATGGAAACATTTATTTCAATAATATCAATACTCTCTTTATTGATGGGACAAGTGTCTTTAAAATAATAAAAAGTGTATTTTAGAGTCTTAGTGTAGAATAAATATAAATAAGAATTATAAAAATGAAATATAAAAAGGTTAATAAATTAGTTAAATCGAATTTTCAAATAAACCTGTGTTTTATTAATTAATTTATTATATTATTATTTTGTACAGCCCCATAGCTCTACTCCATCAGTCCATATCGGATGGTCATATAAATAAGTCTTTTGTTATTAAGTGGAAGGTTGGAGCGTTTGTCAGGAAGTCGTTGGTTAAGAACAAAGAGTGATTTAGACAGATTTGTTAAAATTAATTTTAATCCTCTAATTCTGGCACCATACTTCAAGGTCTCAGATGTGGGAGGCAGTAACTGAATCATTATCTACTGATAGCACACACGTGTCATCAGCATAGGTAGAAAGGAAAGTGTTAGGATGGTGTGGGATATCAGCTGTACAGATTGTATGAAGAACGGGACCTAGGATTCTTCCTTGAGGAACAGCAGCAGATTGAGAAATAAGGGAGGAATAGGAACTATTTTGATTTATTTTGAAAGATCTAACAACAAGGTAGGACTGGATAGTAAGAACATTTATTATTTATTTATTTACTACCCTCCCCTGCCTTGAGGCAATACGGGTATTGCTGCTGTGGGAAGTACCATAGATACAACATACAACTGCTATGAAACTAATAAAACAGCATGTTAGTGGGTCTTCGGATGTTCAGTGGCCTTATTCATACTTCTCTCCTACCTCAAGTTGAAGTGGCTTGGACCAATCTGTTCCTTCCACCGTATACAAATGCTTTGTAGTACGGGTAGTTTTGTTTAGATATAACATTAGGAATATCGCCCTCTGTCAGGACGTAGAGTCCTGTGTCCCTCAAAAGCTTCATTCTCAGTGCCTCATAAGTAGTACAGGCAAGGAGAATATGCTCGGCGGTCTCCGGAACACCACAACAGGGACATAGGGGACTGATGTTTTTCCCATGCTTAGCGAGCTTTGATCGGAAGCCCCCATGCCCAGTAAGGAACTGTGTGACCCAGTAGTCTGGGAGGATCCATGTATTTTTCAGTCTTGACCCGACGGTGGGAAAATACTTCCTTAAATTAGCGCCTTTTGGAGTCGTCACCCACCGACGGTTCCACTCTTCTATGGTGATCTCCCGGAGAATTCTTTTCCACCTGCTGGGCTCCTCATTGATCCTCACTTTAATGGTGTCCGGTAGATCCGCCAGACCTACTCTCTTGAATTTATACCGGTAGTAGTCCTCTCGTAGAAGTAGGTCTATAGGTATTTCTCCTGGATAGTAAGAACATAGGTAGGAGGGAGGAATAGACGGAGCTTGTAAAGATCTCGGGTGCCAGACTAGATCAAAGGCCTGTTCTACGTCGAGAAAGGCTCCCGAGCAGTGCAATCCACGCTCCAACGCAGAGAAGACAGCGTGCACCACACGACATTGCTGGATAGTGGAGTGAGATGTACGGAACCCAAATGGATGATCTGGAATAATATGATGGGAATCAAGGATTAGGCATATACGTTTCATAAGGAGTTTTTCCATTATTTTACGTGTTAAATATGAAATTTCAGTTTCGTAGGACTTTTAGTTTTCGAGCTAGACTTACCACTCACACGAGACCTTTGCGGGACTTGGTATTAGACGCAGAACGGTATTTCCGGTGAACCGGAATTCAAAATTTCCGGACCGCGTACTTTCCCTATACATATTTCATATATAGGTAAGTGAAAGTTGAATCAATGTCAAATAAATTAAATTAGACGAAATTTCGACAAACTTTTATTTAGACGATAGCAAATACCATTTTTTTCCCCCACCTCACTTATTTAGTCCCATTTTACCCATATCACTGGCGTCGTCGGAGTCGAGCTCTTCGTTCTCGAAGATGATTGGCCGCCCCAGGTGCTCGTCCGCCTCCTCGCCGCCGAAGACTTCCGGGTGCTCCGCTTCCGCCCTCATGCCGTCGCTGATCTGCTGCTTGTTGATCCGCGTCAGCTGTGGGAGCCACTTTATTATAGTCGCCTTGTAAGTCCTGGAAAATATAGGGCACATTAGATTCAATTTCATTATCTTTGTTTTTAGTTTTTTATTAAATTACCCTCTCGAAAAATAGGAAGGCTTACTTAAAAAGATAAATAAAATCCGAATAACGATTCCGCACTCCGCGGCTTTTCACTGAAATTACTGGACCGATTGTTCGGAAACTCACAACGAAAATACTAGCGCATCTAACGATAATCTTAACACTTAAGAGGTTTTAGATCCGCCGATTAGATTTAATATGTCAGCCTATAAATAGGTTTACCCAACTCGAAGGTTCGAAGCCGATTCCACTAGATACTGCCGACACAGATTCGTCCAACGATCACCGTTCAAGCTCAAGATCATCTAAACACAATCTTCCTATCGACGCTTCGGCCTGCCTTTTGGACGCCTACCGGTCGGCTTAGCGCATACCCATTCTTAACTGAGGCCAACAACATTACACGCCCATTTGAGTCATCGAGATACTAACTAATGCTCCACGAAGATAACTGATAAAAAATTATGACGATCAACCCGAATAATTATAGAAAAAAGAAATGAAATATTCGTATATATAGGTAAAATTTCAATTTTACTATTTTTAGTATACTTCCTGTAACGGCCGGCCTTCCTCAAGGATCCGCCTTTCGCCAACTTTATTTAATGTATATATATCCGATTTTCCAAGCAACCCGCACGTTATAAGGTCTCTTTACGCTGATGATACAGTCCTATATACATCATCATATCGTATCGATACTATAGTTAACAGGTTACAGCTAAACTTAAAAAAAATCAATATTTGGAAATTAAAACTAAATGCAAACAAGTCAGAAGCTATAATCTTTACTAAGGCAGACCGAACATAAACCATCACCTTTTATTAAACTCAGTCCACATTAACTGGTCTAAATCAGTTAAATACTTAGGCATAACATTAGACAAATCGTTAACTTATACCGAACATATTAATAGAAAATCCGAAAAAACAAAAAAATGTATTTATAAAATGTTCCAATATTTTAATAAAAAATCCAGTTTAAGCACTCAGAACAAACTACTACTATATAAAACAGTCATACGTGCCCAGATCTGTTATGCATCGCCCGTCTGGAGCTCGACTTGCAATACCAATTATAAAAAAATAGAAACAATACAAAATACGTGTATGCGAATCATCAATAACTACCCACGATATACTAAAATTTCAAAAATGCTCTTTAAACTAAATCTTCCAACATTAAAACAGTATATTTACACAGTAACCAAAAACTATTTCGATAAAACCACAGCTTCTGAAAACCCATTAAAACTAGAAATGGTAATTACAACAAAACATCACTAAAACGCTACACGCACAAAAAACCAAACATGTACTTTTAAACTAATATTGTATAGGTTTTTTTTTTTTTTTTTTTTTTTGTATGATAATATTTTATTTTTTGTTGTAAAATATTGTATGATAATTAGTAAATTCAAAGGATGATTGAAACTCTGTTATGAAAAAAGGTCCACTGAAATCATGAAACCAAACACATTTGTATTGAGTGTAAATTGTAAATATTATGTAGATAAATAAAGTATCTTCTATCTTCTAAATTTTACTATTTAAATTCCTTAACTCAGTTATTTTTTAAGATTGAGAAAAAAATTGTATGGAGTTTTAGGAGGATCACGACACCGCGAAGAATAAAAAATAAATAGAAATTTTTTCCCATATATACGCTTGTAACTCCGTTATTTTCAAAGATAAAGAAACAGTTCTAAGGAGTTATAGAATTACACCGTTATTAGTTATGATACAGGGAAATAAATGAAATTTCACCTATATACCAACGTATTAACTTTAATTTTTGAAGATAAATAAATAAATACCGAGTTTTAGTAGTAAGTGCTATTAGATTGAAAATTAGGTTGTCTAAAAAACGAAAAAAGAATTATTAAAACCGTTATAGAAATAGCAGATATATACAGATATCGATTTGAAAGTAGTAGTGGTTATTTACCATTTTTCTTTTAATTATTTATTGCTTTTCATATTATTTAATTGCCTTTGAACGTATGTGCATTCCACTCTTGGATTTTCCCGTCTCATATATAGTTAAAATATCTGCTCTTAATGTCACTGAAATAAACACTAAATAAATCATTACACTCCCATAAGCTTCGACGAAGGACTAAACTATTAGTAAACTATTTATAAATTTTAGAAAGAAAAAAAAAACACAACGAAGAAAAATTATATAATTCTAAGCGTTCGCCAGCTCAACTTCGATATAAAATTGTTAAGAGGCTTTTGATTGCTTAACAGTGAGAAACATGGAATCCAACGGTTGCGTTGAAAGAGGAACTTAAGTTCGCACGGACAATTATAAAAGAACAAAAGCTTAATCAAGAGAACGAAAACTCGGAGTTTTGAAAATTGCTGCAGTTGTTTCTTGGCGCTTAAGAATGGCGGTGATATAAGTCCTAATTGGGGGAAGAGATGTCAGGGGTTTAAAAGTTACTCTAGTTTTTCGCAGATTTTCCTAAAACTGTTGGTTCAGAAGAAAAAGACGACTACTTAAAAATAAAGCTAAAAATATTTAAATTTTAAATTATAATTACAGATTCAGATACTTAAAAAAAAATTACATCTTGAAGCTTTCTTCTCATCTATCTATACTTATAATAGTAAGTGATTACTGACTCAGGAATTAAATGAAAATTGCATCATTGATTTCCAAAAGGTACTAAAGGACATTTTTTACAAAATTAAAATTTGTATTCTAATCTTCTATTTCTATAGTTTTTGTATCTAAATCTTCTATTTGATTTTATCGAATGAGCTCTCAAGTCCTTTAAAGAAAAAAATCGTCTATTATGTGGTTAGATATAAATGCTAAAAAAATTAAAAATATTTTAAAAAGTTCTTATTTGAAAGACAATAAAATGTCTACAAATACCATGTTTAAGTTTTAGATTGGACCTATGGCATTGAGCTATGGGGGTCTACTAAACCATCGAATTCCTCTTGCATCCAATCCTTGCAGTCCAAAATCCTTCGTAAAATCCTCAATGCTCCTTACTTTGTTACTAATAAAATCATCCATAAAGACCTAAATATCCCATTAGTTGAAGACTTGGCCCGTTACAGATATACCTCTTTTCATTCCAAACTCCCTGCCCACTCAAACCCGCTTGTCCGTGACCTCTCCTCCATATCTATTCCCGAACAACCCACCGAGGCGCCTTAAAAGAAGATGGCCAAGAGACCTTCTAACATAAGACATTGGAGTGCTACCAATGGGTAGTTTCTTCTCAGGACTATCATGTGTACTAATCATATATAAAGCCTATTTACTTGTTGTATTTATTTAATACAGTTGTAAATTTCTTTAAATAAATAAATTAAAAAAAAAAAATAAAAAAAGTTTTAGATACTAAATTTATTACACTTTACCACAGAAAAACGTTCAGTTATTGTTTTTTACTTTTTGTTAAAGTTTGTCTCATCATAATCCTAAATTTTTCTTTTAATTTAATAATTTCTAAAATGTACGAAAGAACATTTGTTACGAAACTTATTTTCGGACATTTATTCTTCTTTATTATTCTCGTAATTTAGCTTTATCTAAATCTTCTTTTTGATTTTATCTAATGAACACTTCAAGTCTTTTGAAAACGTGAAAAATTCAATTATTTTCTAAATGTATTAATGGCCACATTTAATTTAGTTCCAAATAGCACTAAAAAATTTCATTCCAAAACTTTAATATTGTGAAAAATTATAAATAAAGTATATCTAAAACCTTTGAAAATTTTCTATAAGCCAAAAGCTATACGTCTTGAGAATTATAAGTACTCATTTGATACTTAATTTATTTTGGGGAGGAGAGGTAAGATAGATTGTTTAATTATCTTGCTACTGAATTTGAAGGATGTAATAATCAGGATGTGATCCAAACAATTTTGATTATCAACTGTAAAATTTCTCATTAATGTTAGCAGCTCCATCTTTACAATAATAATAACCCGAAGGTTCGATGACGATACCACCAAATTCTGTCTACACAGACTCGTCCAATGTTCGCCGGTCAAGCCCAAGCTCCCGAGATCAGCCTTAACGCAATCCTCCCATCGACGCTTCGGCCTACCTTTCGGGCGTCTACCAGTCAGATCAGCGAATACCAACTTTACTCCCCCATTTGAGTCTCCGCGATGCTATCAACTCAATTATATTAACAGGATACAAGTTCCGCAATTCCGCGTTGTGCAACCTTCTAAACTCCCCACTGGCCTCATCTCTCTTCGGACCAAATAATTTACGCAGTACCTTATTTTCGAAAAGCTTAAGACGTTGTTCATCCTTCAAAGTAAGCGGCCACGTTTCACATCCGTAAAGAACCGTCGGAAGAATAATAGTTTTATAAATTCTAACCTTTAAGTTTTTACATAGAAGCCGCGAACTAAGTAACTTAGCAACTGAATGATAACACGCATTTCCCACCTTTAACCGGGACTTTATTTCTGTTGCACTGTTGCACTGCCAATCAAAACACGGAGGTTACACGACGGTTTTTCAGGTCCCTCAGTGTTGCCAGGTGGAAAGTAATTTAAGTATTAATATTAATTTTTTACCTGCAACACTGAGGTAACCAACCAATTACCTGCATTTTTGTGCATCGTGTGTACCTTGTTGTTTTGTGGTGATATAGTTAAAAATCTCGTGTATGTGGACTTGTAAAACATTCTTTTAAATTTTATTTTATTATCAAGAAAAAGTTAATTTTTTTATTTCTTATTTTTCATCATTATAATTGTGTTAAAATAGTTTTTCATTTAATTAAAATGACTTTTATTTTCGAACTTTATTTATTTTATTATTCTACAACAACCATCAAAAAGGTATCCTATATCATATCCTAAAAGGTAGAACTGCTTTTATATCTTTCTTCACGGGACCACTTAAAATAACTAAATTAAAACGTTACAAAGTTCTAATATGTTTTTCCCTTAAACGAGAGTCTCTTGAATTTCTATACAAACATTCAATATTCGCATTAAAACCTGATACTCTACTAATAAAAACTCCGACCGAACAAGCAATTAAATTATGTACTTCATAAAGGAATTCCAATAAGCTATTATAAACCCTTTCACAGCTAGTACAGTTTAAATACACAGGCAAAACACAAACATCACAGTTATGTAAACTTAACATGACTAAATGTATCTCTGAGATTTCACAGAACTTAATTTAATATTTATAAGGCCATTTTACTTACACCATACCGTTATTTTAGCTATTGAACCATTTATTACTCCTTTATCTTTGTAGATTCAGGGTAAAATATTGCTATGTTTTAGACCGGCTGCTTTTTTAAGTGGCATCTTCAAAAACAATATTAATTAACATATCTAATGTTTTTATTGACTATATTTACTGAACCTCGCGCGGATCTCATTACAGCGTATGGGGAGCGTGGTGGATGTGGGTATGGTCGGTGGAATTTCCTCGGAAGCTCCTCCCGGCTAAGTCCGATGGACTCGCTGACCAACAATGAGAGCGGCCCTCCAGGCTTGCTGGACGTAGGTTCGAACGCCCTATTCACATATTTTAGTTCACAAAATACCAACATGGTTTTATACTATTTCCTCTGAGGTAAACTCATTATCCGAAAGTAAACTAGTCCCCCGTTCAGGTCTCCGGATGGGGACTGCTTTAAGGAAATCATAGCGCAAGATTCTTTCACCTGTTTTATTTAATATAGCTTTAGAATATGTCATAAAAAAGGGGATGTGTACAGAGAAAGGTTTAAATATGGGTTGCAAGATTCCGGTTTTGGGGTATGCCGATGATTTGGTACTGCTAGGTGAAGACACGGAAACCATACAACTAAATACAAGTGTGTTAATAAAAACCGGTAAAGGAATAGGACTCGAATTAAATACACATAAGACGAAATATATGATTAGTAGCAGAAACGGTGGCGATCTCGGTGATATTGATATATCAGGGCATACTTTTAAACACTTAGAGAAATTCAAGTATTTAGGTTCAATGATAACAAGAAAAAATGAAATCCAGGAAGAAATAAAGTCCCGGTTAAAGGCGGGAAATGCATGTTATTATTCAGTTGCTAAGTTACTTAGCTCGCGGCTTCTATCTAAAAACTTAAAGGTTAGAATTTATAAAAACTATTATTCTTCGGTTCTTTACGGATGTGAAACGTGGCCGCTTACTTTGTAGGATGAACAACGTCTTAAGCTTTTCGAAAATAAGCTACTGCGCATAATATTTGGTCCGAAAAGAGATGAGGCCACTGGGGAGTTTAGAAGGTTGCACAACACTGAATTGCGAATCTTGTATCCTGTGAATATAAATGAGTTGATAGCATCTCGGAGACTCAAATAGGCCAGTAAAGTCGTGGGGCTCGGTGAGGAACGATTCCGTGAAAGTTGGTATTCGCTGATCCGACTGGTAGGCGTCCGAAAGGTAGGCCGAAGCGTCGTTGGGAGAACTGCGTTAAGGCTGATTTCAGGGGCTTGGGCTTGAACGATGAACATTGGACGAGTCTGTATAGGCGGAATTTGGTGGTATCGGCATCGAACCTTCGGGTTCGGTAAGCCTGTTATTATTATTATATTTACTGAAATCAATGGTTTTCTTTTCCAAGGGAGTCGTATTTATCAATATTAATATGTGGAATGCAGAGGAGGATTAAATTAAACAGGTTTCAATAAATTAAATCATTACTAAAATTAACTTAAAAATATCCATAATATTTACACAAAACCTCGAACTATGACTGAAAATATTGAGGGACTTATTCATGTTGACTTTGCCAAACAATATTACAAAAAGAGAGGTTCCTTAAAAACACTTAGTTGGTTGGCGAAGGAGGAATCCGTCTTAGACTTCCCGGTTTCATCCACCAGCATCTGGATCGACTCCCCTGAGCTGCTCTACGACCCTCTGTGGACTTCTCTCGAATCCCTGACTCTTCTGTGTCTCGAATATGACTCCTCTTCATCAGCTCTAACCATTCTTCTTTTTAAAAATACTTTTTTTTTTTTTTTCGAAAATACCAATCTCCAAATGGTCATGACAAAGGGGGGCGGGCCGATATAGTAAGTGCCCGAAGTCGGCGGTCCAGCCTTTGTACATCGTTGAACCCCATGTCGGCTAAAAGCGGAAATCTAGGAAGTTCCCTGTGCCATGGGTGGCTTGACCGATGGGGAAACCTAAGGTAAACGCCTTTTGTACTTCGGTCACCAGATTTTATTAGTATTTATTTGATTAATATTAAAATAATCTAATAATTAACCTCACTGTATCCTCAATACATGACTGTATATCATCTAACAGGTTTCCTTATTACCAACGCCGGATTTTAATATTTATAGTTAAGACCCGAAAGACGATGTGTATATGTATATATATTATTATTAATGTAAAAATGATACGCTTAATTTTAAAACTGATTCAAAACGCCTACGAGTGTGGCTATCTAAAATAACAGTATTCTATGTCTTATATTGCTGGTTCAAACCTGGCAGGTGCCTTTAGGATTTTAAAATGAGCGAAGAAATCCTTAATTATGCCATTCTTTGGAGGGAACGTAAAAAGGTGGTACCTAGTTTATACGATGTTAGGCACTCGTCAAAGATCCCTATCATAATAAAACCTTGATAGGCAAAATTTAGAACTCCCACTGTAGCTTCTATAGTAATGCTGTTGAAGTAACTCTTGCCCCACGCTATGTGTGAAAAAAGTAATGTGTTGTAGTTATTCGTTTAGTATATTTCATATAACCGTATGTACATTAAATAATAAACAGATTATTAGCTACGGCTATTTATTGTTATAATAATGCACTTGTAATAAATCAATTTCATAAAAGGAAAGATAGAAATTATGAATATTTATAAAAGAAGGTTCACTAGCGTTTAATAATAAGTATAAGGTCTTAATAAGAAAAAGAGAAAAAAACAAATAAAATGAAAGTTACGCTCCTTGCAGTGGATCCACAAGTATTTTTAATTTAAGAAGTTTTTCATTCAGCTTCTCGGAAGATTCAATATTGAAGAATTTTTGAAATGTTTTAAAAATTGACCGCCTACCTCCCGAAATTCGGCCCACAGAATATATAAAACTTTAATTAAATAAATTATTAAAACGTAATTTCTATTTGATTGCTCTTCGAAAGATCAATCCAACTTATAAATTAACGTCCAATCAAACCAATTACGTGTTTGTTTAGCCATGCTACTATGGCTAATCGGACGATACTACAGTGGGAGTCCTAAATTTTGTCTATCAATGCCTTATGAGTATAGAGTATCTGACATCGCACTGGCCCGGGACTACGTTTTTACGTCTCCTTTAAAGGAAGGCATAACTAAAGGGTTTTTACTCCCGTTAAACATTCCTATAGCCACCTGGAGGTTTGAAACAGCAACCTTGGGCATAAAAAGCAGTTATGCTAACCACTATGCCACAAGTCACCTTCATATTTACGGGTTCACCTGAGGTTTGATAGCTAGCTTTACAGCCTTTTATGTCCACAGCTACGGGTCGGATATCCCTGGGGTTTTTAAAAGTTAAAAAAAAAATCCTTGGTCAAGCCGTACTTCGGAGGGAACGTAAAATGGAGGTCCTCAGCCAGCGTGAAGTCATGTACTCTTTAAAAATCCATATCTTAATTAGAGCTGGACAGACAAAATTTACGATTCCCGCTGTAGGATCGTCAGATAAGTCACAGTAGCATAAAGCGACGGTAAATGAATAATAAATTGTGAATATGAAACATTATAATTAATATTTCAAAGTTAATTTAATTTTTTTATTACATTTGAAGAATGATCTTCTATCATTGTGCTATAATGATTATATCATCCTCTTAAATGCTGGGATAGAGACTAAGAAGTGACGTTTCAAACGAATTCCACCTTCGCCAGCCAGCTAAGTGTTCTATGGTACTTCCTTTTCGAATATTCTATGGCAACGTTAATAGTGATCAGTCCCTCAGTATTCTCAATCATAGTTCTAGGCACTATATAAATAGAGTCTGGCACCCGGGATTACATTACAAGCTCCAAAAATTCTTCCCTCCTACATACTTCCTTATCATCCAGTCCTGCCTCACTGGCAGATCCTTCAAAGTAAATCATAATAATTCCTATTCATCCATTTTTAGTCAGTTTGCTGGTGTTCCTCAAGGCATTATCCTAGGACCCATATTTTACACAGTTTATACAGCCAATATTCCATCCCATCCTAACACTTTCCTTTCTACCTATGTTGATGACATATGTGTGTTATCAGTCTATGCTGATCCAACTATTGCCTCTCAAACTCTCCAACCCCACATCAGAGACCTTGAAGTATGGTGTCAGAACTGGAGAATTAAAATAAATGCCAACAAATCCAACCAAATTACCTTTACCCTTCGTCGTAAACCTATGACATCCAGTCCTACTGTCTCCTTCAATAATACTCCTCTTGTCGCGGTTGAACAGATCCGATATCTAGGACTACACCTAGACAAACGCCTTACTTGGAACCCTCATACAAGACTGAAACGACAAGAAACTGCACGACGTTTTCGACTACTTCAACACTTACTAGACAAACGTTCTAATCTTCCACTTAACTACAAAAGACTCATCTACATGACTATCATACGGCCTATATGGACTTACGGAGTAAAGCTTTGGGGCTCTACTAAACCATCAAATTCTTCCCGTATACAATCCCTACAATCCAAAATCCTTCGTAAAATCCTCAATGCTCCTTATTTTGTAACTAATTAACTGATCCACAAAGACCTTAATATTCTGTATGTTGCTGATTTGGCCCGATCTAGATACCATTCCTTTCATGACAAACACCATTCCCACCCTAATCCTCTAGTTTTAATCTTTTCTTCCTCTTCAATTCCTGACAACCCTCCTGAAAAGGAGATGGCCCCGAGACCTTCTAGTTTAGAATAGTTACAGGAGTGCTACCATTGGGTAGTTCTTCTACAAGTCTTTTTCATGTCATTTTTCTTATATCATTTACTTGTTGTATTCTTTTAGTACAGTTTAATTCATGTTTATTAGTTAATTATAATAATAATAACGTCATTTATAAAAACCTGTTGGCTATTTAACTTTCTCCTGCATGCCACCTAGTACTATAGTAATATTGTTTAACACGACACCCTTTGAAAGGAACTCTAATGGTTTCCGGAAATACAGTCTGTAAATACATTAAATAATAAAGTTTTGGGAAGGAGTGTACAAGAAAGCGAGAGTGTGTTGACTCTCCCTGCTGAATAAAAGGGCCGATAGCTCAGCAAATTTCTGATCCAGGCTCCACTGGAGGGATACTGTAAAGCAGCATTCTAAGATGTTTCTGGAGGGACCCTGCAAAGACAGTTGTTCTCTTCTCTCAATGGACATGATAACTCTGAGAAGGGTGACAGGACTATACACAGGACATACGGGATTGGTAGCCCTACCGACATACAGATTCTGCAAGAAGGGAGATGAAATTGCCTGTTGCGTGTTATGCAGCTGTCCAGAGATCGCTGGGATACGGCTTTGCCATTTTGGCAATATCACTATTTCAGATCCTAAGCTGTGTGAACTGATCAAACCTTACACTAGTTTGACCATATTCACCAGGACGATAGGCCTGTATTAACAAGACAATGGACGTCTCAAATAAGCCTGGTTGAGGCAGCCGTGCAAAAGGATAAGCCGGAAAAACAAAAAACGAAATGCAATTTCGAAGCCACAACCTGCCCTAGAAATGCAGTTGGCCAAAACATAGCAATAGATAGATTATTACATCCGAAACAAAAGAAAACTCAAGGACTGTATACATACATACATACATATATATATATATATATATATATATATATATATATGTATGTATATATATATATATATATGTATATATATCATGGAGGTCTATAACCAATGCTTGAATTTCGACATCATCACCTGTCAGTTGAAGGACGACCGGAGCGCTTTGCGTCTTCCAGGTCACAATTTCCGGTTCTAAATTAAGCAAACCACTCAAAAACGGTGCTTTCTCCTAAGACATCATCGCCACACACTGCAATTTTGTTAGCCGTCTGTTCAGCGAATTTTCCTTTTCCAAATTTAAAAAAAAAAAATTAAATTAAATGAATGATACGACCACAATGAATTTCTTTCTCTTCCATTTAAAGCAAGAAAAATACCACTTAAAGATAAGGAATCTAGGTCGAAACTGATGCATAAAAGCGCCTCAACTAATCCTTTTTTAGTATATGTAAACATTATTGACCAAGTAAACTCGATTTTATAAACAGAGAGGATGAAATTAAAATAAAAAATATTTTACAACCCAATGGTTTTTTTGATTTATTATTATTCAATAATGAACCTTTGTAATCGACCCAAAAAAAAATTACCCCCCCTCCCCAAATATGATTCTCCTAATTAATAAATAAAAATTCATTAAATTAAAATTTCGACAAAATGAAATAAGAATCATTGAAATTGGTTTACAACTAGCTGAGATATTGCGTTTTGAAACTAGCAGTAGTAATATGATATTATCCTTTTAATTATTGCTTTACATATTACTTAATTGCCTGTCAATAGCAACATTAACAGTTATACCCCAATATTGTTATTTGGAAATAATAAACCATTGTGTAATAATTTGCAGCGTTTTTCAACAGTTATGAATATGAGGAACGACCCAAAGGAATATAAATATTATAATGAGACAAACATCAAATTATAAGAAAATGAATAATATTATCCAGATGCAAAAAAATGCTTTTGCCGAAATTGCCAAATAGAAAATTCTCAAGACACCCCTATTTATCTTTCCTTATTTGATGTGTCCCTTCTTCGCCCTGCGCTCCCTCTCTTACCGAGGGCAAATGTTGAAACAGCCTTTGTTATAACAGGACGCCAAGGAACGGTGAAATTCCAGATGTCGAGGGTCGGGAAATACATCACATCCCCAGCCAGTCAACGAAGCGTACTAAAAAGTTTCCAGGGGGCGGGGCTGCCGAAGGTCTAATAAATTGGAAAGTCTTGCCTTTTTGGTTCCTCGGAGCGGGGGTGGGTTATTTATCACACCGGCCGTTGATTAAACAAAAATAACACCGACAGCACTCGAAATAACAGGGAAATTAAAGTTAATATCAAATGAGTTGAATCATATAAAGAATACATCAGGTTTTTCGCAAAGTAATTCAAGATTTTGTGGAAGCCGCGTGGTCTAGTGATAGAGCACTAGTCTACTGTTCTCCGGGACCTGGGTTCGAATCCCGGCTGTGACAGAATATTATTTATTCTTCATAGTTGATATAACTATTTGACCGTTGAGAATTACTGGAAGGAATTAGTCCGGGTGGCGGTCAGTAAGCCATCATGCGGTACTTATCTCCACTCTACTCCATATTTTTATGTTCCATATTTCATGTAAACATTGATTGATATCTTTGTACATTTTATATAGTCATATATATTTTTTTTCTGTAGAGCACTTTCATTATCATACTATAGCCATTGTATTTTAATTAATTTTTTTTTTTTTACATATATATTTCTTTTTTATATTTTAATAACGATGGTCTCTAGCTCAATAGTTTATATAATATTGTATTTAATGTTATTGAAATTGTATTTCTTCGGTATCTTTTGAGCACTGATGATGGCTCACAAGGGGGGTCGAAACGTTGGCAAGCAATAAATAGTTGAAACTATTTAGTTGTTTTTTCATTTACTGACCGCCACCCGGACTAATTCCTTCCAGTATTATTTAATCTGTTACTTCATTGGGGGAGGAGAGGGGAGCGAACCTAGGGTTTTGTAACGTCTCGGGCGTATATTTGTCTTAAATATGAAATTTCAGTTTCATAGGTCTTAACGCTTCCGCCCGGGAGCCCCCTCCCCCCCACACCACACACACACACACACACACACACACACACAGACCTTTTTGCGGGACTTGGTTATTTGGACTCAGGGGACCCTCAAATGTGTATTTCCGTTGAAAACTGGAATTCGAAAATTTCCACGATCGCAATACTTTTCCTTAGTATATATAGTAAGTGAAAGTAATACTAGAACATCCTAACTAGAAATCAGGACGTTGATACCAGCCGATTATTTTTAAAATTGCGTCCAATTAAAAACTATTTAATTCGATAACTCTTTCTAAAATAATTTTTACACTTTTCTAATGATTTATGATAAGACATCTGGACAAAAAATCACTGAAATCGGTTAAGATATAGAATAGAAAATAAAATAAAAAAATTTCTGGGACTGGGTTCCTTAAGACTAACAGGTATGTGCATTGAAATATAAAATAATATAATATGTCTGGCCAACAAACGAAATTGACATAATTAGTTATAATTTAGAATAATGAGATAAGAAAGAAGAATTAATATTATACAACCAAAAAAAAAAAAAAAAAAAAAAGAAATATAAATGAATTGACAAACGACATATGCATTTAATAAACAGTAGACGCTTGTTTTCTTCATTCAAAATTTAATAGAATTAAACAAAATATCATTATCGTTTAGCATCAGTTGGGGATGACAGTAGGTATTGGAAAAGTTGGGATTAGAATAAGGACAAAGAAGCATCAGGGCGGATATGGGTAGGTAGAGAATTCCAGAGGGTAGTATAGCGGATAATAAAGGAACGATCAAAAGTTTTAGTTTTGTGGGTAGGACTTCAAGAGAGAGGACTGAGAATTTAAATTGAAGTAAACTGTGGATGTAGGGAGGATGATGGGAGTTAGTGGTTTGGTAAAGGTATGAGTCTAGGAAATATTTTCTACGGATGGGGTGACTGAGCCACTTTAACTCGGTGTGTAAGCTGGTAACATGTGAAGATCTTTTAATTATACTGAAGACTAATCTTATGTAGCAGAGATATAGTGTTTAAAAATTAGCAGTGGTTATTATCTATTCCCCTTTGATTAATATATCAATTTACGTATAATCGAATTGCCTTCAAGCAGCTATATAGAAAGTTTGTTTGTTTATTTATTTAACGTCACTTTATGCTACTAAGGCTAATCGGACCATGCTACAGTGGGATTCCTAAATTGTGCCTATCCAGGTTTTATTAGGATAGGGATCTTTATCGAGTACCTGACATCGCACAGGATCGGGATCACGTCCCCTCCGAAGGACGGCATAACTAAGGATTTTTTACACCCATTAAAAAATCCTAGGACCACCTGCGGGTTTGAACCCGTGATCTTTGGCATGGGAGGCTTTTATGCTAACCACCCAGCTACAATTGATCCCTCTATCTAGAAAGTTATACCATAATATAGTTGTTTAGAAATGACAATCCATTGTGTAAAAATTTGTAACATTTTTTAAATACTGTGATGACTACTCATCTGAGTAAATAGTAACTTGTTTGATATTAATCGCAATCTAAACATAACGCAGTACTACCTGTCAGGCAATGTAAGCGGTGAGGGATGGTTTTTAGACACTCCAGAAATTATGTCACAAAGCGTTGCTATAACATATTGAGGAGAATATGTTTGAGGCAGTCTATTTCGGAAGGGCTTGATATTACAACGCTTTCGGGAAAGTTATAGCGCAATATTAATAACTCAAGGTTTTGTTATCCAAGCTCAATGGGGAGGCATTCACTATCCACCATCTTGTCCATGAATTTATGTTCCAGATGATAACCATGAAACTTAAAGGACCGATTTCACGCCTAAAGTGTAAGAAAAGAATACCAGACCGGACGCACAAAGAAAAGCAGAAAATGTAGAAATAAGTTTCCTTCAATTATTTAATTTATAAATAGAATGAACGAATGAATAACTTTATTTGCTTTCAGAGTAATTAATCCTCATACAAATAGGGCTAGCTACATAACAATATAAGATACAAAACATATTTCAATAAAATAGTTAACAAGATACTAATTCACTACGTTATCAGCTGTAGGTACATTAAACAGAAATAAATTACAATAAAATTGTAACAAAATATCGCAAAGACAATATATAAATATAATAATAATTTCAAATATAATAATTATATACGAGGCATGTTTTTCAAGTAAGTACCGTTTTGGAGTTAAAAAAATCTGGTGCGGGCAACACACGACTTTCACTTACCTCCATTTTTAAAATCAATGAAAGAATTTTCAAATACAGTTAGAGATAAAAATACGTGAAACCATTAAAGAATTGATTAAATTGAATTTATATAGAAACATGTGTTTTATTAAAAAATCTATTATATTATTATCTAAAATAATCAGTTGGCTTTATCTTCTTTTCATCACTCTCTATTAACTTTTAAAAACTTGAGTATAAGATAATATTTTTTCTAAAATCTTTAGCTTTCCAACGGTATATCATACAAGTATATTACTGCTCTTATGTTCAAAAACGAAAAATTGCATTAAAAAATATTTTTTCTGTATTCTCCTTTAGTTGGGTATCGAATTCATTCAATTTATATATTCACTTGTTTTTCATCAGTGGTAACAAGATAATATAGTTATTTTTAAAGAATCGACAAAATTAAAGGTACTTTAGAGAAAGAAAATTTAAAATATCGGGATTTAAGCCCTGTCATCTTTCCGTTGAAAACTGGAATTCGAAAATTTTCACGATCGCAATACTTTCCCTTACTATATATAGTAAGTGAAAGTAAAAAGACGTGCAAAGATATCGCAATAATTTTATTTTTACATGAAAGCCTGTACCTCAATCTACTTTTCTACATAATTTCCATGAATTTAAGGCGTCATAACGCGGCACCAGTTTTTGAATACCTTCCTCAAAAAAATCATTTAGCACTAAGAAATCGTATAACAGCCGGTACTTCACAATCAGCGAGACTTACGGTTGTCGGAGGCATCTTAAAACACTCAGTAAACAACGTATACAATGAAGAATCTGACTGTAATGGCGCCAGTGCGTAGACAAGAGATGTAGGTAACCAGCGCGCATGTGCGGAACGTCGACTTATCGCGGCGGCGGCGGAATCGCAAAACGGTACTTACTTAAAAAACATGCCTCGTAAATATATTAAATAATATGGCGAAACACGATATATAATATAATAAAGTTTCTCCTCTGTTTACACTTCCGATATTCCTGAGGACCCTTGCACCACCATCTATACCTTTGAGGATGAAACAGCACTTCTTTATTCGCACAGAGATTGCACTATAGCTTTCATTTCCTTAAAAAAATCATCTATTTGACCTAGAAATGTGGCTTCGAAAATGGAAAATCATAATTAATGTCTCCAAATCGAGCCATGTGAGATTTTCTCTGCGGAAAAGTACTTGTCCAGCAGTGAAATCGACAACAATGCGGTACCTTCAAAAACCTACGTGCGATACCTCGGAATATATTTGGATAAAATACTAACATGGAACATACAAACGAAATCAAAGCAACAAGAACTAACAAGAGGTCACAAACATCTTTCACATCTGTTGTATTACAGGTCACCACTAAATTTACGAAACAAGCGACTAATATGCAGTACTCTACTGAGAATAATCTTGACATACAGAGGAGAACTTTGGGGTTCGGGAAAACACGTAGACACAAACAACTCAATCCAAAATTTTACGAAAAATTCTTCACGCATTCTGGTATGTTTCGAATCACACGATACACAATGACACAAGCATCCCAACAGTAAACTCTTACATTCACGACAAAAATATAACACGTTTTATTCTTCGACACATCACCACCCAATTGAACTTTTTATGCATTTTCTTTGTGTATTGAAGCATAATTTGGGAGTCGGTCATCGCTGAGTTTTAAAATTGTATGCACTCAAGAGAGAAAAAGCTTTAATATTAAGATTAGGCAATCGAAAAAAATTAATTCTGACCGTATTAATAAAAAAGGAATATATTTGTTTAATGAGGATAAATGTTTAATTTATAAATAGAAATTACTAACACACGAACTTTTCTTTTAAATCAAATCGCAAATACATCATCGCAAAGTAGAAAAAATTAAGAGTTTTTTTAATATTATTTCTTATTATTATATTATTTAAGTTTTTTTTTTAATATTGTTTCTTTGTTTATTCAATTAACATCACTTTATGCTGTTATGGCTACAGCTAAGCTGACTACAGCGGGAGTTTTAAATTTAGCCTGTCCAGTTTTACTTATGACAGGGATCTTTGAGTAGTACTTAACATCGCGCAGGCACAGGACCGACCACCTTTTTACGTAAGGATTTTTCACCCATAATAGGGACACCTGCCAGGTTTAAACCAGCGACGTTTATAGCATAGAATGCGGTTATGCTTGCCACTGCACCAAAGGTGACCTCTTCGGTAACGGTGCCCTGTTAGTAAATTTGAGTATGACTATGAAAAGAAATGATACACATATTGAGAAATCCCCATAGACAGCACTTCTAGAAGGTCTCGGGACGCATTCTAGGATTATCATTTGTTGAAAAGAAGCAAGGATTAGAAGTACTGGGTAAGTGTGGGAATGGACTTTGTCATGAAAGAAGTCCGTTTTGCCGAAATATTTGTTTTGTTTTTGTTTTGTTTTTCCTCTAAATCTTAGTAATAAGTTAAAGCCACGTGTTACGCGTAACGATTTTCTTTTGATTTCCAGAAAATAAAATAAAATATATTTTTTCTCTTCCTGAAAAAAACATTAACTAGAAAACTTATTAAACATAATTGAATCTGCCCCTGAACAAAAACATAAATAAAACTAAATGAATAATAATTAAATACAATATTTAAAACTACAAAAAATAAAATTACAAAGGATATTTGATATAAAAAAGGAACAAAAATAGCTTTAATGAAATGTCCAGAGGGAATTTTAGAGACTTTTTTTCCTCTATGGTAAAGAGCGTCAATTCCTGCTATATTCTCTTCTTTATTAGGTTTTAAATATGCATTGTATTTTTTGTTCTAATGAAATATAAATTAATAAAAAGTACTAAGATCGTTAATCTTTTTAAACCAGAGTTTTCACGAAAAGTACAAACTTTAAGCTCTCTGTGTTTGTCTCTGATATCGTGCCTTGATCATAAAAAAATTTCATTTTGTAAATCGCTGTTTACTTATCCTAGAAAATCCTATATATTTTCGCCATCGTTTTACTTTCACTTACCTATATATGAAATATATAGTAACTGAAAGTATTGCGATAGTAACAATTTTCGAATTCCAGGTTTCAACGAAAATACACGTATTAAGGTCCACTGATTCCAAATAACCAAGTACCACAAAAAGATCTATGTGTGTGTGTGTGTGGTTAAGTCTAGAGCAAAAACGATAAGTTGTATAGAACTGAAATTTCATATTTTAATAGCGTCTACGTCCGAGATCTTACATCAACTTTTCCATCAGAATCGACCAACCAAGAGAGCCTCTTTATATCATGGATTTTGCACATTTCTTAAAAAACACTCGAACGATTTAGATTAAACTCACTGTATCGATGTAAAATTTGATGGACTTTAATATGATGGAGATTTCATTCTGATTGAAATAGTCTGACATGGCTTAAATGCTGGTAGTTCAATTTTTCTTCCTCTAAAAGAATATTCAGTTTTTTAGATTCAAAAAAATTAATCATTTCATGTTGTTAGTGTTGATAAAAGCGGATAAATAATTAAGTCGAATGAATTTGATAATCAACTAAAAGAGAGCAAAAGTATTTTTTAATGTAATTTTTTTTTATATAAGAACAGTAATAAATATATATATATATATATATATATATATATATATATATATATATATATATATATATATATATATATATAAACTATATAGGTTCTGCGTAAAATATTTGGTCCGAAGAGATTTAAAAATCATTCTTTAAACCTTTCAACTCTTTTAACAACCAAAGTAAGTCAAAGTCTTGTGTTGCCAGCACCAAATTTTTTATTGCATAACCATTTCCTTCCATGTTCTATCCTTCCTTTCTTGATATAATATATATCTTTATGAATATTATATGCATTTTAGTAGCATCAGAAATACTAAAAAAAAACTGGTGCGGGCTGTCGTGTGTTACTTTCACTTACCTCCGTTTTTTAAATATATTAAAGAATTTTCAAGTACAGTAAAAGATTAAAATGAGTGAAACCATTAAAGAATTAATTTAATGGAATTTCTATAGAAACATGTGTTTAATTAAAAAATCTATAATATTATTATCTAAAATAATCAGCTACATTTATCGGATTTTCATCACTCTCTAATAACTTTTATAAGTAGTGTATAAGATAATATTTTTTCTAAAATCTTTAGCTTTTAAACGGTATATCATACATGTATATTATTATAGTTCTTATGTTCAAAAACAAAAAATAGCATTTAAAAAATATATATTTTCAGTTTTCTCATATAGTTGTTTTTCAAATTCGTACCAAATCAATGCTAACAAGATAGTATGGTTGTTTTTATAGAATCATCAAAATTTAAGGTATTTTAAAGGTAGAAAATTTAAAATATTGGCATTTAAGCCCTGTCAGACTATTTTTATCAGAATGAAACCTACATGTGTTAAAGCCTATTAAATTTTACATTGATATAGCGAGTTTAATCAAAATTTTCGAGAAAATCGAAAAAAAGTGCAAAATACATGGTATAAAGTTGGCTCTTCTGGTAAGCTCATTTTGATGAAAAAGATTTTGTAACGTCTCGGGCGTATATTTGTCTTAAATATAAAATTTCAGTTTTACACACAGAGACCTTTTTGCGCGACTTGGTTGTTTGGACTCAGGGGACCCTAAAATGTGTATTTCTGTTGAAAACTGAAATTCGAAAATTTTCACGATCGCAGTACTTTCCCTTACTGTATATAGTAAGTGAAAGTAAAAAGAAAACAACAATTAAACATGTTTCCGTGGACATGCTTAAATATATTTTTTTTAAATTTAGCATCTTTGTTAGTACTGGTCAGAGTAAGACAATTTTTATTTCACGAGGTTAGTAATTTTTTTTTAAAGGAAATGATTATTATATTAATTTGTTTATTTCAACGCTTTAAAAGACGAATTTTCTCAAACCTTGGCCTTATTTTAGATCTAGATAGTAATGGGAACCTTAATTGAAAATTTCAGCTTTTATTAGTACTGTCATTTTTTAGTTATCGCAGTGCCTACATAATTTAGTGAAATGAAATGTACCTTTATTTTATAAATAAAGAAGATAGCGTAACAGCCTTCTATGAACAAGGTCGCGGAACCAAAGCCGGCAAATTATCCCAGGATTTTCCAAAGGGATCGCTGGTTGGGCCGTACTTCGGAGAGGACGCAAAATGGTGATTCCGAGCCTGTGCAGTGTCAGGTATCTGAGATCACAGTACTGCAGACATTTTTTTTCATAAACCGTTTTGTAAATGAATCCTTAGATACTCTCAAATCATTGGAAATGGGCTGAAAAGACTCACTTTTAAACGTTATTTTAACAATTATAAGAATTTTATAACTCCGGAACCAGCTTAGTCTCAAAGACTGAATTATTGGGTTGTTTCAGTTTAAACTAGGCCATTCAGCAGCTGAGACCGCTAGAAATATTTGCAAGACGTTTGGAGAAGGGAGTGTTAATGAACGGACCATTCGCCGTGGGTTTGCTAAGTTTTCAGGAGGATACTGACTTGGAAAACTTGTACCGAGGAAGACCTCCGTCCGTAATAGACAACGATGTCCTCAAACATACAGTAGAAGGAAACCCCTACCAAACAGTTAAAGGATTCTCAGCACAACTAAATGCAAGTGCATCTACCGTTTCCAGACATTTAAAGTGTATTGGGAAAGTAAAAAAGCTCGATACATGGGTACCTCATGATCTCACTGAGCGGCATCAAGACTCCAAGTTTCAAAACATACCGTGCAAAAATTGAAAGAACTGGGCTACGAAGTTCTTCCGCCCCCACTATATTCTCCCGACTTGTCTCCAACAGATTACCACCTGTTCAGGAATTGAGACAACTTCGTCAAAGGAAAACGTTTTGAAAATGATGATCAAGTGAAAAGTGCGTTTTCAGATTTTGTTTCACTTCAAAAATCAGAGTTTTTCAGTTCGGGGATAAAAAAGTTGGTGTAACGTTGGGAAAGATGTGTCGAAAAAGAAGGTAAATACTTCGAATAAAATTATCTTGTTTTCATATCCTATTTTTAATAAAAATCCTTTACCTTGAAAACGGTCATTTCATGTGACACAACCCAATAATTCACTTAAGCACATCGTATAGATACATGATCTCTATTAGTTTCATCATTTTTCACTCAGTCCCTTTTGAGATATTTCCGTGTAAACATCGTCAAAAATGAATTATTGCTAATTTTGAAAATTAGCATAGAATAGAATAGAACATGAAAATGTTCTCTAGATCGAAATGTTTATAGCAAGTAGAACTAGGACTATGCTATATAAGAAAAATAATTAAAAGTAAGTATTTTTTTCTTTATATACTTTTACCTCGTTAAAAATCAAGTTTTTTTGTTCATTTTCGAGAATTTACATACAAATTATGTTCTCATCTTATTGTTGATTTTTGTTTTGATTTGATATCTATCTTAAAAAATAATAGGAATTGGAAAGATTTTCCCATCACATGTTTTCGCCCGTGAAGTTTCTGACTTAAAACGGCTGCAACACTAAAAGTATTGACCCAAAATTTATTTTATTTATGATTTTATATTTACGAAAGGATAGAGAACGACTGCTCAAAAAATCATGAAAATCAAAAATGTCGAGCGGCAAGATCTGGACGATTTTGAAAGGATTGACCCATGTACAAATTATTAAAAATTATAACATTAAAAACAATATTTAATGTACTACGGAGTTAAAGAGAGGTAAATATTTAAAGCATAAAAAACAAATTGATGGGTGAAGAATGGTAGTATTATAGTTTTATTAGTATATTGGCATATGGCCCTTACTTATGCCGCCCTTCAGAGGGGACGTATAAAAGTGGTTCAGAGCCTGTGCGGGGTCAGGTACTAGTAAAAGATCCCTATCCTAATTAAACATGTATAGGAAAAATTTAGGACTCCGATTTGCAACAGTTACATAAAGTGAAGAGAAATGCATAAACAAACAGGTAACATATTGTATGCAACATTGTTTAATCCACGAACGCTGGGATAAACACATACTTCACTTGTAAAAAAGATAGCTCAGGTAATATAGATTTATAACAAACGGACTCAATAATAACTCTTATTCCAAATTTCGGGACGGCATTATAAAATGCAAATGAGATACTAGAGTTGGTGCTATCTGAGCAATGTCAGGCAGGACAATACGCCTGCTAGACACTATCTCCGTAATTAATTTTAGTAATAAATCAGTCGTCGGACCGCAAGGATATTAGGTCCTCGGGACGGTACAACCTTGCGCACGGTTATCGTTATAATGCGTAAGTATACATGATAAGTCATAAAAAATATAATTTATTTTTATTTTTTTTTTTTACTTTCACTTACCTATATATATATATATATATATATATATATATATATATAATATATATATCTGCAGAGCTCAATAGCTCCATTATTAAAATCAATTAGAAACTTTCAAATTAAGTTGGAAGAGTTACATTGATTTTTGATAAATGTTTATGTTAGATTAGACCTTATTCAACTCTGTATGTTAGCTAACCTATTCCTAAAATCTTTGGCTTTCTTTTTTTTAGAAACAATTATTTATTGAGTAATATTACAATCTGTCCCAATCAGGACATTTTTAATAGTGATCAAGTACAAAATTCATACTACATTCACACAATATACACAAAACAATAAATTTGTGAAATAATAATACAATATACATGTATACAAAAACAAATCTATAAGAATATGTACAAAAGTCACTCAAGCACAGCTTACTGCAAGACAAAAAAGTTGATATTGCACTCATTACTAAAACTAGACTAACCACTAAACAGTACTTCAAAATACCTGAATACATAACATACCGGACAGACCATCCAGACGGCAAAGCCCATGGTGGTACTGCTGTCATTGTCCGCCGATCCCTCTCCCATCACTTACACCCACTTCCCGCCCACGACTTCCTAAAAGCCATCTCTGTTATAATCAAGACCTTTTCCTTTCCGCTCGTCATCGCATCAGCATACTGCCCTCCTAAACATTCTATTTCCATTACCCAATTTGATCCTTCCTCAACTCGTTGGGGAATCACTTTATTCTGGGTGCATACCTAAACGCCAAGCACCAACATTGGGGTTCCAGAACTACAAATACTCGTGGACGGACATTGCAGGCTGCACTCAACTCCCGACGCCTTAATCTACTACCTCCCAATTACCCTACCTACTGGCCAACAGATCCTAACCGTAATCCAGACATCCTCGACTTCTTCATCCACAGCGGATTAGGCTCCCTGAACTATTCCGTAACTCGCCTTGAACTATCCTCTGACCATAGTCCACTGATCCTAAATGTATCCTTAACACCTATGCCTAAACCTGTCCCACCGTCATTCATCAGAGGCCCTATCAACTGGAACCTCTTCCGCGAAATTCTCACCAATGATATTGACCTCAGAGTAACTCTCAAAACCCAAACTGACCTTGACGAAGCCGTCTATTCCTTTACAACCTCGACAACAAGATACCTGGACTGCCTCCGTTCCCAAGCACTCCCAAATAAATCCTTGCAAAAACCATTTACCACAACACCTCCTTGACCTAATCCACACCAAACGCCGAGCCAGAACATTATAGCAACGCACCCGTCACCCAGTAGATCGCCACTCCTATAACTTTTATTGTAGACAATTAAAGCGAGAGTTGGCGATCTTCAGTTCCCAATCCTTCAATTCCTACCTCTCCTCTCTCTCTCGACTCGTGACAATTCCTTGTGGAATGTCACGAAGAGAATTCTATAATCCCCTCTGATATCCCATCCTCTCCGGCGTAGTGATAATTCCTGGGCTGCTTCTGACAAAGATAGGGCCCAGGAATTTGCAATACACCTTTCTAAGGTATTCACTCCTCATTCTGATCTCAATATAAACCCATACCGCAATAGTTGAAGAGTTCCTTACGTCACCGATACTAATTTCCATACGACCTGAAGCAATCAATCCCTCTGAGGTCAAATATCTTCTTAAAAAGCTTCCTCTCCGTAAATCCCCTGGATACGATCTCCTTACTCCTCAAATCCTAAGACAACTTCCATCTAAAGCCATTACATTCCTTACATATCTCTATAACTGTATCCTACGCACTACCTATTTCCCTCTGTTGTGGAAACACTCGACTATCATCCTTTTCCTAAAACCAGACAAACCCTCCAACTGCACGTCATCCTACAGACCTATTAGCCTTCTTCCGATCCTCTCCAAAATCTTCGAAAAACTCCTATTAAAACGAATCCTAGCCAAATTTCACAATTTTCCTTCACACCAGTTTGGATTCCGTCCTCAATATTCCACGGTTCAGCAAAGACTCCGAGTTGTAGACCACATTTCCTCCGCCCTTGAGTGCAAGGAGTATTGTTCGGGTGCCTTTTTGGACATAGCTCAAGCTTTTGACCGGGTAAGGCACCCTGGACTGCTCTTTAAGCTCAAAACCCATTTACCTCAATCCTTATACCTAATCCTCCGAACCTATTTATCAAACCGCTCCTTCCGAGTTCAATGCGGTTCCGCATTTTCCAAACATTATACTGTTGAGGCCGGTGTTCCTCAAGGCAGCGTCTTAGGACCCATCCTCTACATCCTCTACACCGCCGATATCCCTACCGATCCCAATACCTTTCTGGCAACATTTGCTGATGACAGCCATTTTATCACCCGATTCCGATCCTGAAGTAGCATCGCTAAATCTCCAAAGGCACCTTTCCCTTGTCGAAGACTGGTGTAAGGCTTGGCGAATTAAGGTGAACGAAAGCAAATGCACACACGTCACTTTCACCCTTCGACTTCATACCTGTCCAACAGTTAAATTCAATTCCATACCGCTTCCTTCCTCAGACACAGTCCAGTACCTTGGCTTTTTACTAGACAAAAGACTGACGTGGAACCAACATACAAGACTAGATAGAACTCAACCGCAGATTCGGCCGGTTAGACAAACTACTAAACAGAAAATCTCATCTTACAGTCGACAACAAATTACTAATATATAAGACAGTACTGAAACCTATATGGACCTACTGACTTGAACTATGGGGGACAACTAAACATTCTAACATCAAACGTATCCAATCCTTCCAATCCAAAGTCCTCCGAACAATAGTTAATGCTCCTTATTACGTTACCAACTGTACCCTACACCATGACCTTAATATTCCATTTATTTTAGACCTGGTACCATCCAAATTCTCCAAATTCCATCAGAATCTTCTTCGTCATCCTAATCCTCTTGCTCAATCGCTCTCCAGCTCCACCCATCCCTACAATCCTCCTCGAAGATTGAAACGGCAGTGGCTATTCCGCCCTAGCTCGGCCTCCACTGGCTTACACCAGTGAAGCGCTGAGTGAGAGGCGCTGGGATCTCTTGGATTCGGCTTCTCCCCACACTTGTGGAGGGAGCAGCCAAGTCTAGGGTACCTTTAGCAGATTGTATATAATTAAGTTTGCTTGTATGATTTTTATTTATTTCCCAACTTGTATTTATCTCTACTACAGGTTTTTTTTTTTTTTTTTTTTTGTTTTTATTAATTGTTATTTTCTTGTATATATTTGAATTTATTTATTTCCGATTTTATGTAATTTGACTTTATCATTATTTTCTGTATATATTGTATGAATGTGTACTACATCACTATTACTACTGTTCACTATGTAACAAACTGTAATATTTCTCAATAAATAATAAAAAAAAAAAAAAAAAAAAAAAAAAAAAAAAAGAGTAATCCCGGGTGCCACATCGTTCAAATGCTTGCGTTATGTCCAGAAACATAACATTTCTATTAAATAAAAATTTATTTAAAAAAATATAGTCAAAATTATAGCCCATTTAATTTTACATTAATATAGCAAGTTTAATCAAAATCGCTAGAGCCGTTAATGAGACAATCCGAAAATGAGCAAAATTCATCGTGTAAAGTTGCTCTCCTTGTAAGCTGAATTTAGTGAGAAAGATATAGCAACTCAGGCAGGCATATATTTGTTTTAAATATGGAATTTCGTATTTGACTACATCCATGTACACAGACTTCGTCATTTGGATTCAGGAAAAGCTGATTCCTTAATTTTAATGATACCTGTATTATTAAAATGTAGTAACATGTGTTAAGGGTTTAAATAGTATTTTTGATTATATTATATTGTAATTTTTTTTTAGATGTGTAAGAAATCCTAAAACGTTGATTGGTGTGAGTGGATAAACAATGGAAGAATTTAAAAAGACCAATTCGCAACTACTAAGAACAAAAGTAATTTCGGACGAGTCGAGAATCAATCAATAAGAACTACTGGGAGGAATAAAAAGGCAATTCAACATTGAAGTGAGTTATAGAGGGCGAGAGAGAAGAATGGAATAAGGAATGGTATTGTAAGCAATAGGGTATAGAAAGATATCTTCATTCCACCAATGAGGTAATATATATGCATCCTCTACAAAGTTTATCCTTTTAGACATCGCAGCATCAGCTTGGCCTTCGATGCCGCTTGCCAGCTACCTCTTATCTCCGATACTGAAGGAGGGATTTCTCGTGGAAATCGCTGACCAACCAGACTCATCATACGACCAACTCCTTACTCACTACGTTTTGCTAATTATTGAATTGATTAAATTAAAAGATAACCCCCAAGGGGAAAGAAAATTAGAATGCTAGGTAAATATATATTAAATAATAAATACATTTATAAAATACTACAGATCGAAATTTATGCAGAACAAAGTAAACACATGGGTAGTTCAACCAGAGACAACGAATAAAAGAACTGTTATAATACCACCTTAGGAAACAATAAAAGACATGATTGAAAAGATGAAAATCACACGGGCAAACCGCAGGAAGAACCATAGAGGCTTCACGTCATCTGGGGTTCATTACGGAATAATATCGGGTTGTGTTCACATGAAATGTCCGTACCCCTACCAAACAGTTAAAGGATTCTCAGCACAACTAAATGCAAGTGCATCTACCGTTTCCAGACATTTAAAGTGTATTGGGAAAGTAAAAAAGCTCGATACATGGGTACCTCATGATCTCACTGAGCGGCAGCAATTGAAACGCCTTGAGACCTGCGTTTCTTTGCTTGCGAGGCAAAAAACCGAGCCTTTCCTTGAAAGAATAATAATCTGAAATGAAAAATACATCGCATAAAACAATCAACGTCGGTCAGGACAGTGGTTGAGCATCGACGAAACCCCGGGGCAAATGCCAAAACCGAATTTGCTTCCCAAAAAATTGATTGTTACAGTATGGTGGTCCATGACTGGGATAATTCATTATTCCTTTTTACCTAGAGGTGGTAAAATGGAACAAATGCACACAAAATTATGAAAAAAACAGCCTGGATTGGTAAATCTATACTCTTACACGACAACGCTAGACCCCATGTTTCAAAACATACCGTGAAAAATTAAAAGAACTGGGCTATGAAATTCTTCCGCACCCACCATATTCTCCCGACTAGTCTCCAACAGATTACCACCTGTTCAGGAATTTAGACTTCGTCAAAGGAAAACTTTTTGAAATTGATGATCAAGTGAAAAGTGCGTTTTCAGATTGTTTCACTTCAAAGCTCAGAGTTTTTCAGTTCGGAGATAAAAAAGTTATTGTCACGTTGGGAAAAATGTGTAGAAAAAGAATGTAAATACTTCAAATAAAATTATCTTGTTTTCATATCGTATATTAAATAAAAATCTTTTACCTTGAAAACGGACATTTCATGTGACACAACCCAATAATAATCTATAATATATATATATATATCGGCGCATCTAGATTTTCGCAAATATCTTTTTGTAAAACCAAAATTAACCTCCTTGTTTTGTTTTTTTTTAGCACAGAGAAGAGATAAATGCTTTATTTTATCAAAATTACAACATAACAAAACAGTGCTGCCCAACTGTATTGGGTTCCTATCACACACAGCGTTCTTATCAATCTAATGACATGTGATGTTGAATTGAAAAGTTATAAATTTACCATACATTTACTTTCTTCATCAATAGCTTTCTATGTTATACCTTATAATATGTAATATAGTTTAGAATTTAAGCAAAATTCATAAAAAAAAAAATGAAAATGCACACCTAAAGGACCAACAGTATCAAAGAATCAATGACAAAATTTAAGCAAAAAGATAAGACGACCAAATATAACAATTAAATGCATTTCGATGTTGAATTTGACGGTGTCGCGAATTCATTGCCTCTACACACACTGAGACTAATTTGCGGGCCTTTTTTGAACCCATCAAAGTCGTGTGATGTGCGCACTAGATTTTTTTTTTGCGGTTAACGAAAACTATAAATCCAGTGCAGGCATCACACATCATTCACTCAGCTCTAAAATTTAAATATACTTTAACAAAGAACACTGAGATTCCTTGGAAACATTTCTTATCGATTTAATAATCAGGGGCTGATTTACATCGTCGCAGACTGGAAATTATCAAGGGCGCCAGTGTTTGGGTCGAGGGAGAATCTGAGGAATTTGTTGTTCGTAATTTTAAAAAATTAAATAAATAAAAACTCAAGAAAACTATAGACTGCTGTCATGGGACAGACAAGTGAATCTGTGGGCGATGTAGCTGAGTCGGTTAGCGCGCGTTGCCTAGCCACTGCAGACGACTATAAAATTTGAAAAAACAAATAATTACGAGTTCGACTCTCGGTACTGGGGGTCTTTTATTCCAACATTTATTCCCCGCCCTCACCTTCTGGCCCGAGAAACCCGCGTATAGCTTTCAAAGGCGAGATACGGATGAATCAAAAGAAAAAAACGAAAAGTCAAGTGAATATTTTACCATATATTGACTATTGTGTTCAGCGAAAAGAAAACATAATGTATAAAAAATATTATTTAAGAAAATATCTGTCCCGAGAAACAAACGACTTTCACTTACCTCGGTTGTTAAAATAAATTAAATTATTCAGTAAAGTTAGATTCGAAACAATTCTCTATCTAGGACTCCTACTTGACAAACGTCTAACGTGGAATCTACACACAAGACTGAAACGACAAGAAACTGCCCGTCGCTTTCGCTTACTTTAACACTTACTGGACAGACGCTCTAGACTTCCACATATCTACAAAAGGCTCATCTATACCACCAGCATCATCATCATCACCGGAGTTGAACTTTTGGGGCTCTACTTGACCACCAAATTCTTAACGTATTCAATTCATACAATCCAACATCCTCCGAAAAATCCTCAATCCTCCTTACTTTGTCACGAATAAACTCATCCATAAAGACCTTAATATCCCATGTTTCTGACTTGGCTCGAATCCTGGTATCAATCCTTCCATGATAAACTCCACTCTCACTCTAACCCACTAGTTTTAATCCTTCCTTTCTCCTCCAATTCTGACAATCCTCCGAGGCGTCTGAAAAGGAGATGGCCTCGAGACCTTCTAGCTTAGATTACCTAGAGGAGTGCTGCTAATGTGCATTTTCTCTTCATGTATTTTATCAGACAGCTAATTCACTTTATGTATTAACTAATACAGTAGTAAATCTAGTAATATTAAAAAAAAAAAATTTGTAACAAGTTAAAAGAATTATACTCAGTTTCGTTACACATTATCATCATTTCGCTATAACATTTCAGACATATAAGCTTCTAAAATATGATATTTCAGCATTATACAAATTATCGTTCTTAAGCTAACCTGACAACACACACACACAGACCTGTTGGCGTGACTGTGTCACTTGATATTTCCGGTCGAAGCTTGAATTCGAAAATTTGTATGATCGAAATACTTACTCATACTATAGGGGTACTCACTACGTTTGCTATAGCATGCTATTTGTGTTATTTTGCTAAACCCGTCGAGTTTCTACAGTTATTTCCTGTATAAAATTGATGGGTTTAGCACAAATAGCATGCTATAGCAAACGTAGTGAGTACCCCTTATATATAGTTAAGTAAAAGTAAAAAACAACAACGATAAAAAAAAAGTTTCTATACACCCATAAATAAATTCCTAGTTTTGAAAGCTGATGTTGGTTTCCTCCACACTTTTGACCTTCCATCTGGCCCAAAAATATTAAATTTGCATCCTTAAGAGAATATGACCCGTTCCCAGAAATGTTTGGGTTTATTTACAAACTCCCTAGCAAATTACAGCCGCTTTTACTGGTTTAACATAATGAAGAAGAGCTTTCTTCTTGCGACCCGACCACTGTATCCTTGGATATTTTTTTTACTTTTTCTGGGTGACAATCCTCCGAGGCGTCTGAAAAGGAGATGGCCTCGAGACCTTCTAGCTTAGATTACCTAGAGGAGTGCTGCTAATGTGCATTTTCTCTTCATGTATTTTATCAGACAGCTAATTCACTTTATGTATTAACTAATACAGTAGTAAATCTAGTAATATTAAAAAAAAAAATTTGTAACAAGTTAAAAGAATTATACTCAGTTTCGTTACACATTATCATCATTTCGCTATAACATTTCAGACATATAAGCTTCTAAAATATGATATTTCAGCATTATACAAATTATCGTTCTTAAGCTAACCTGACAACATACACACACAGACCTGTTGGCGTGACTGTGTCACTTGATATTTCCGGTCGAAGCTTGAATTCGAAAATTTGTATGATCGAAATACTTACTCATACTATAGGGGTACTCACTACGTTTGCTATAGCATGCTATTTGTGTTATTTTGCTAAACCCGTCGAGTTTCTACAGTTATTTCCTGTATAAAATTGATGGGTTTAGCACAAATAGCATGCTATAGCAAACGTAGTGAGTACCCCTTATATATAGTTAAGTAAAAGTAAAAAACAACAACGATACCAACGATACGATAAAAAAAAAGTTTCCATACACCCATAAATAAATTCCTAGTTTTGAAAGCTGATGTTGGTTTCCTCCACACTTTTGACCTTCCATCTGGCCCAAAAATATTAAATTTGCATCCTTAAGAGAATATGACCCGTTCCCAGAAATGTTTGGGTTTATTTACAAACTCCCTAGCAAATTACAGCCGCTTTTACTGGTTTAACATAATGAAGAAGAGCTTTCTTCTTGCGACCCGACCACTGTATCCTTGGATATTTTTTTTACTTTTTCTGGGTGGACTTGAATCCCATATTACCTATTATTATGATGGCCATTGTCGGTAGTGTGCGGATTTGCATGGACTTCAGCAAGGATGGCTCGCTTCTGACGATTCTCCAGTCTCCTGTCTTCCAGCAAGTGTTTTATCCTTCAAAAATTTTTACTCCTTGTTTTTGTAGTCCATACTGTACAGTAGTATGAGACTTATTAAAAAAATATGCAATTTTTGTTATAGATAAGTCCTGCGAACCATGAGTTTCTCAGGCCCAAGTAAAGTTAATACTGATCTAAGATTTGATTATCGGGATAAGATTTATATATATAACAGTGGAAAGACGGTCATAGTACAACAAATAGGATTATATTGAAAGTATATGGAAACTTTTTTGACCTACCAATAACAAATGACATCCATCATCGTTTTATATTAATCATGAAGTGAACATAAATAAATATATTTTTTTAAATAATATTAGTATTAATAATTTGTGCATTAGGTAATTGTTAAGTTGAAAATAAATAGCTATGCAAAATACAAGCATTCTGTATGGTAACTTTTTTGAGTGAGTGTAATTAGTTGACCGTTGAGAATTACTAAGAGGAATTAGTCCAGATGGCGGTCGATGATGACCCACAATGGGGGTCGAAACGTTGGCAAAAAAATCTGTTGCGGGCGACACACGACTTTCACTTACCTCCATTTTTAAAATCAATAAAAGAATTTTCAAAAACAGTTAGAGATAAAAATACATGAAACTATTAAAGAATTAATTAAATTGAATTTATATAGAAACATGTGTTTTATTAAATAATCTATTATATTATTATCTAAAATAATCAAAAACTTCTCAAGCATTCTTATGCATTTTAACCTTAAGATTTTTGTTTTCAATATTTTCGATTTATGAAATTACTATTGAGGATTCATCAGGTACTTCAACCACTAGTAAACCATTAAAAATATGTTTTCTCATTTTATTTTATTTTATTTGTTTCAAAACATGACTCAGTGTTTTTGAAATCTGAGATAGAAAACTTGTTAATACAGAATTGCTAACAAAATAATGGCATATACACGAATAAATAAAAAAATCTGTTGCGGGCGACACACGACTTTCACTTACCTCCATTTTTAAAATCAATGAAAGAATTTTCAAAAACAGTTAGAGCTAAAAATACGTGAAACTATTAAGGAATTAATTAAATTGAATTTCTATAGAAACATGTGTTTTATTAAAAAATCTATTATTTATTTATTTATAACATGCATCTACCCAAAGAGGGTCATTAGCATATGACATACATTATATGGTGAATATAACATTTGTTTGTTTGTTTTTTTCTTTAACATTGTTAATAAACCATATATGATTATACACTCCACAATTTTTTTTAAAAACACAAATTAACACTGTCACCAAGAGCGACGTCCAGCCCTTTACTTATCTTGCAGCTCCTTCTTGCTTTGCTAAATGCCTCGCAGTCCATTATGACGTGCTCAACTGTCAGCGGTGTCTTGCAAGTCCTGCAGGTCGGTGTTCTACTATATATTTCTTTCTAAACATTTCTTCGCTTCTTTTAATGACGGGAAATTCTCCCACTTTGCTTTTTGAAACAGCCATCTAGAAATACCTGTGGAATTTTATTGTCATTGGGAATACTTCCTTACAAAGTATCTTTTATTTGCCAATGAACTTCGGAAAAAAAAACAGTTTAAAATATTCGTAATGCTTGTAGAAATCATTACAGTTCCACTGCATAATTACAGAGTTCTTACAATTAATTTTCATAAAATAAAAATTTATAAAATTAGTTTATGATGTTCAAGAGTTTCTTTATCGATTAGTCAGTACTTTCATCGGTGTTTGTCACACTTTCTATTGTGTCCCACTGTTTTTTTAAGAATTTAGTTATTTTTAATTTTGTACGGCGATCGTGTATTAGAGATTTGGTATCCATCAGCATGGCCCTGAGGCCTTCTATATCACTAGTATATTCACGAACTAATTCCCTAACGTTTTTAGTGGTAGACGACAGTTGAATAATTTTGGACATCTCATCAAAAGATATAGGATATTTCTTGCTATTTTCTACTATGATCTTTCGGGCGCCTTCAAGGTTACTCGTAGAATTGATCTCAGTCTTTTTTAATTTCTTTGTTTTTTTATTGACACTTTGGGTAGCTACTGTCAGTGAAAATTCATTAAAATCATTTGTATTTTCGGAATCTTCTAGGGGATCGAACGTTGGGTTTAATTCAGTTGTGGATGCAGTGGAAGGAGTAGTGGTGGAATGACACCGTTTGACGCCGGAGACCATAGAAGGTATCGATATTAAGTTATTACTATCGATTCCAGCTGTTGTTTCGATAGGTTGTTTCCCTGTAATGATACCTTCAGTTATAACCTGGCTCACGGGGAGCTTCTTCACCGTGATAATGTTGTCATGGCGACTGGCTGGCGTTGGCGCTACTGTGCTATTGCTATTGGGAATAAAATGGTTTGGCGTATCTAATATGGAATTATCTATGTTTTCTTTGTTCCTGACGCCGATTGTTTCATTATTAAAATTGATTAGTTCATTTTCTTGTTGGTTAATTTGAGACTCAGGGATATCACCGTTATTTTCGCACTCAGGGCAATCAGTAGAAATGTGGCCCGGCTGCTTACAAACAAAACAAGTGACAATGTCCTCACTGAAAAATATTCGGTTAGGGACACTGTCATGCTTTATTAGTAATGATGAAGGGAGCTTGCTTAGATCTTCAGGTGGGATATAAACCTGCCTTCTAAAACTAAGTACGTGGGCTAATCTTGGGTCTTGGTATCCGGCTCTAAGAAAATGCATAGATGACTCTAATTTCAAGCCTAGGCTTTTAAGTTCTTTTTCTATTGTTTCGTGCGGTATGGATGGACATGCATTCGAAATTATTATTCGTTTGGCTGGGTTCACTAAGCGTTTTATAAGAATTTCTTTACCATCTATGACTACCGATTTATGGTTTTTTAAAATAGTATCGACTGCTTCTTTGTTGTTGAAATGGATACAAAATCGGGAGTTAGAGATTCTAGATGTATAGCAAATACATTGAGGATCAATCAGAGATGCAATTTTAAGAACGTATTCCTTTTGTTTGATGCCTGGATGGGTGTGTAAAATGATAGCATTTTCACGTTTGGAGAATCGTTCGGTAGCGGTGGCTTTGGCGTAACTTGTTTCGGCAGGGTTAAGGTTATGCGTTGCTTTACTATTGTTTGACATGCTTTCCACAAATTTTTCGTTTCGGTTCAAAAAATCTATTATATTATTATCTAAAATAATCAGTTAGTTTTATGTTCATTTCATCACCCTCTATTAACTTTTAAAAGCTTGTGTATGAGATAATATTTTTTCTAAAATCTTTAGCTTTCCAACGGTATATGTATGTATATTACTGCTATTATGTTCAAAAAACGAAAAATTGCATTAAAAAATATTTTTTGTTTTCTCCTTTAGTTGGTTATCGAATTTATTCAATTTATATATTTACCTGTTTTTTATCAGCATTAACTTTTACATCGATATAGCGAGTTTAATCAAAATCGCCGGAACCGTTTTCGAGAAAATAAAAAAAAAGGTGCAAAATGTATTATATAAAGTGGCTTTTCTGGTAAGCTCATTATGATGAAAAAGGTTTTGTAACGTCTCGGGCGTATATTTGCGTTAAATATGAAATTTCAGTTTTATAGGACTTACCGTTTCCGCCCGGGAGTTACCACATACAAACACAGACATATTTGCTGGACTTGGTTATTTGGACTCAGGGAACCCTAAAACGTGTTTTCCGTTGAAAACTGGATTTCGAAAATTTTCACGATCGCAATACTTCCCCTTACGATATGTAGTAAGTGAAAGTAAAATAAACGGTTGAAACTACATAATTGTTTCATTCATCCACCGCCACCCGCGCTAATTTCTTTTAGTATATCAGAGAATATTTATTTAGATTAAGAAATTCCATAATTAATTTATTTTCTTCGGCTTAGTAAATATCAGGAGGGAAGCTGTTTAATCTGAAAATTAAAAAAAAAAGCCTGCAACACAAAGGTAGATAAATGCGGTTCTATCGTTGAATAAAATACCAAACCGAATCGAATTAGACATAATATTTTCCAGTGGAAAAGTTCTGTATAAATAAGAAATTAAAAGTAATGAAATTTCCAACTTTATCACCACCCACCTCTCCCTTATAACTCCAAACTCACTAATTACAAAACGTCATTATTAGGGCTTCATTAGCGAACTCTTTTCAAGACTTACAAGGAGTCTTCTCCTCGGACTTCCCAAAAGTTACAGATCCCCACTCAAAAGACAAAACAAACAAAAAAATTTTAAGAAAAAAAACTTCTCAAGCATTCTTATACATTTTAACCTTAAGATTTTTGTTTTCAATATTTTCGATTTATGAAATTACTATTGAGGATTCATCAGGTACTTCAACCACTAGTAAACCATTAAAAATATGTTTTCTCATTTTATTTTATTTTATTTGTTTCAAAACATGACTCAGTGTTTTTGAAATCTGAGATAGAAAACTTGTTAATACAGAATTGCTAACAAAATAATGGCATATACACGAATAAATAAAAAAATCTGGTGCGGGCGACACACGACTTTCACTTACCTCCATTTTATAAATCGATTAAAAAATTTTCAAATACAGTTAGAGATAAAAATTATTAAAACTATTAAGGGATTAATTAAAAGGAATTTCTATAGAAACATGTGTTTTATTAAAAAATCTATTATATTATTATCTAAAATAATCAGTTAGTTTTATCGGTTTTTCATCACTCTTTATTAACTTTTACAAGCTCTTGTGTATTGAATAATATTTTTTTCTAAAATCTTTAGCTTTCCAACGTATATCATACAAGTACACTGCTCTTATATTCAAAAACAAAAAATTGCATTAAATTTTTTTTTTTCATTTTTCTCCATTAGTTGTTTTTTAAATTCGCACAACTTACATACTTAGCTGTTATTTATCAATGTATGAGGGAGAAAATATTAAAATATTGGCATTTAAGCCCTGTCAGACTATTTTAATCAGAATGAAATCTACTTGATATTAAAGCCTATTAAATTTTACATCGATATAGCGAGTTTAATCAAAATCGTCGGAACCGTTTTCGAGAAAATAAAAAAAAGGTGCAAAATCCATAGTATAAAGTGGCTCTTCTGGTAAGCTCATTTTGATCAAAAAGGTTTTGTAACGTCTCGGGCGTATATTTGTCATAAATATGACATTTCAGTTTCATAGGGCTTTTCGTTTCCGCCCGGGAGTTACCACACACACACACACACACACACACACACAGACCTTTTTGCGGGACTTAGTTATTTCGACTCAGGAGACCCTAAAATGTGTATTTCCGTTGAAAACTGGAATTCGAAAATTTTCATGATCGCAATACTTTCCCTTACTATGCATAGTAAGTGAAAGTAAAAATATGTTAGATTTGATTTGATTTTTTTATTTCCATCCTGATTCTCAAAACGGTCGTTTTATGTGTTAAAACCCAATAATAAAGGTTTAGTTATGAAACGAAAACGCTATTTTAAATAGAGGCGAGACTAATGCATTTAGGAAAAAAAGTGAACTAAAACTTTCCTTGGATGTGTGTTTGTAATCAGTATACCGTATACGTCTTTTTACCTAAGTAAACAGTAAACTTCCTCCTCTCCTTCCTCTAACCATATATTTCCAGCTCCAGCAATTCGATATTCGATACATAAATACAGCAGAATCGATGTATCGGTTCCTTTAGCGTTATGTAGCCAGTTATTCCCGCGCGTAGCACTTTGGCAACCTTCCACGTTCCGGCTGATCTTAAATGTTTCCCTCATGTGTTTTATATGGTTCATCTTTCGTTAAATCATTGATAATCATCGTTCCTTTTAACAGAAACAGGTCATTTTTTTTTAAGTGTATTTATTTACTATAATTATTTATTATAGGCTGAATATATACTTAAACCTAATTAATATACTCCTTACAGCATATCATTGAACGAATACTATAAAAAGTGGTATCTCGGAATAATCTTAAAAAATCTGAAATTATCATCTTTGATGTTTTATTATTATCTTCAAGAATCTGTTAGCTTTATCGTATTTTTATCACTATCCATTAACTTTTACGATTGTTGTATAAGATAACATCTTTCTATAATATTTAACATGTGTATTATACATCTATATTATTGTTTTTACTTTCCAAAAATAATAAATAAATAAAAAATCTCATATATATATTTACTGACGGTTCTTTAAGGATGAGAAACGTGGCCGCTTACTTTAAGGGATGAACAACGGCTTGAGGTTTTCGAAAATAAGGTACTGCGTAAAATATTTGGTACGAAGGCACTGGGGAGTTTAGAAGGTTGCACAACGCGGAATTGCGGAACTTGTATCCTGTGAATATAATTGAGTTATTAGCGTCGCGGAGACTCAAATGGGCGAGTAAAATTGTTGGGCTCGGTAAGGAACGGATTCCGAAAAAGTTGGTATTTGCTGATCCGACTGGTAGGTGTCCGAAAGGTAGACCGAAGCGGCGATGGGAGGATTGCGTTAAAGCTGATCTCGGGGGCTTGGGCTTGACCGGCAAATATTGGACGAGTCTGTGCAGGCGAAGTTTGGTGGTATCGGCAACGAACCTTTGGGTTCGGTAAGCCTATTATTATTATTATATATTTACCAGTTTTTTTTTATCCATGCTAAAAAAAAAAAATACTAACCATAAACGGTATGGTTAATTGTTTGAAATCTACAAAAATAATGGTACTTTAGAGGAAGAAGATTTAAAATATAGGCTTTTAAACCCTGTAAGACGATTTCAATAAGAGAAAAATCTATATGATAATGAATCCCTTTAAATTTTATATCGATATAGCGAGTTTTATCAAAATCTTTAAAGCCGTTTTTGAGAAAATCGTAAATAGGTGCAAAATGCATGGTATAAAGTGGCTCTTCTGGTTAGCCGATTTCGACGAAAAAGTTGCTGACCATCTCGGGTTATAGTTTTATTAAATATGAAATTTTAGTTTCGCCTGAATTTTAGTTTTCGTGCTAAACTTACTCTAGAAACATACAGAACTTTTCGCTCGACATGGTTTTTTGGACTGAGAGACTCTAAAACGTGTTTTCCGTTAAAAACTTTTTAAATTTTCACGGTCGCAATACTTCCTCCTACGATATATTTCATGCATAGGTAAGTTGAATTAAAAGTGATTCATATGCTTCGAAAATATTGAAGTAGTTCAGCAGTAAAAATACCTAGGGATAACTCATGCCTACTCAATCATAATATTATATCGGAAAAAAGAACACACCTAGAATCAGCTCATACCTTCAGATTACACTAATCGATACCTTACATTAGTCGATAAATACATCGAAGTTCCTTATCGAGAATCGCGAAGTAATCTCCTAGCCAATCTTATTGCTCCTTCCTAAGTCCCTCGTCAGTCCAATCTTTATTGGAGCTTAGGCTTAAAGTGCGCTTTCTCGGGAAAGTAGAAAGAGGTAATTTATTTTTAAATGATACTGGTAAGAGGGAATTTCATTTTTAAAAGGTCAAACCTGATTCTCCATGATATCGTGGGAAGGTTGAAAGCTTGATGAAATTCGGAATTGAAGTTGGAAATAAATATTTTGGCAAGGCCCACCTACCTCCTTTTAAAGGACTTTTATATTTTATATATAACCTTTAGTAATATTATAGGGTTAGGGGGTTAGGGTATTGGAATAGGTGCTCAACCTCTTGGTTATAAGCACCGAATACATTTATTTTAACAGATTCTTTTTTTCTTTTTTAAGTTTAAAATGATAAAACACACAATTTTTTACTTTCACTATATGAAATAAATAGTAAGGGAAAGTATAGCGATCGGGAAAATTTTCGAATTCCAGTTTTCAACGTAAATACACGTTTTAGGGTCCCCTGAGTAAACGAATAGTCCTATGAAACTGAAATTTCATATTTAAGACAAATATACACCCGAGGCGTTACAAAACCATTTTCATCAAAATGAGCTAACCAGAAGAGCCACTTTATACCATGTATTTTGCACCTTTTTACGATTTTCTCAAAAACGGCTCTAACGATTTTAATTAAACACGCTATACCGATGTAAAATTTAATGGGCTTTAATATCATGTTGGTTACAATCTGATTGAAATATTCTAACAGGGCTTAAATGCCGATTTAACCCTTAATTTTGTAGATTCCATAAAAATAACCATATTATCTTGTTACCTCTGATGAAAAACAAGCAAATATATAAGTTGAAAAAAATCGATAACCAACTAAAGGAGAAAACTGAAAAAAATATTTTTTTAATTCAATTTTTTGTTTTTGAACATGAGAACAATAATATACATGTATAATATACGATTGGTAAGATAATGATTTTAGAAAAAATATTATCTTATACACAGACTTGTAAAAGTTAATAAATAGTGATGAAAAGCTGATACAACTGATTATTTTATATAATAATATAATTGATTTTTTAATAAAACACATCTTTCTATAGGAATTCAATTTAATTAATTGTTTAATGTTTTCATTCATTTTTATCATTAACTGTATTTGAAAATTTTTAATCGATTTTTAAAGAGGTGGTAAGTGAAAGTCGTGCGTTGCCCGCACCAGATTTTTAATTATTTATTGTTTAAAAATGTATTTATTACAATTTTTTCTTTCTTTTTTTTTCCTTTCCTTCTATATATTTTCTTATTATTTTGTTTTTATTTATTTATTCCTTTTTTATTATTATTATTTCCTTATAGTAATATAACATACTACTATAAGAATACATTTTGCAAAAATATTTCACTGCCAAATTAAATACATGCCAATGATGAGTCACCTGACGTACAATGGCTTTTTGTGGTACCTTAATTAACAATAACAATAATCTATCAAATACATAAAAATATCGTGTCACAGTGTTTGTTGTCGTACTCCTCCGAAACTGCTCGACTGATTTTTATGAAATTTTGTAAGTATATTTGGTTGTTATGAGAATCGGTCCTAAAGTATATTTCACACCTCTAGGTTATTCGGGTGTCCCTATAGAAACATTTTTATTTTTTTATTAAGCGTATAAAAATACCGATGCCAAACCTCGCATTTTTTAATCGCGATTTTAGTATTTTTGTAAGAACAATATCCAAATATTTTAAATTTCGTTCATATTACGAAAACCTGGTGCGGGCAACACACGACTTTCAATAACATAGGCTGTTAAAATCAATATAAGAGCTATTAGAAAAAAAAAAGGTTAAAGTTAATTTAAATAAAATGTTTATTGAGTTCCATTCGTAAAATATGATTTAGATTAAATAATACTAATAATAATATATAGATTATTATTATTAACAATAATACTAAAACTGTTATGTACAGTAATCAGTAATAATTTTGTACTTTAAGTAATAAATCTGTAGTTTTTTAACACTGTGTGTTAACACCGGTTCGTAGTTAACACACATAAAATAGATTGGATTGAGAAAATGAATAATTTTTACTTTCACTTACTATATATAGTAAGGGGAAGTATTGCGATCGTGAAAATTTTCGAATTCCAGTTTTCAACGAAATATACACCTTTTAGGGTGCCCTGAGTCCAAATAACCAAGTCCCGCAAAAAGGTCTGTGTGTATGTGTGTGTGTGTGTGTGTGGTAACACCCGGGCGTAAACGGAAAGACCTATGAAACTGAAATTTCATATTTAAGACAACTATACGCCCGAGACGTGACGAAACTATTTTCATCAAAATGACCTTACCAGAAGAGCCACTTTATATAATACATTTTGCACCTTTTTTTTTTTATTTTCTCGAAAACGGTTCCGACTTTTTTGAATAAACTCGCTATATCGATGTAAAATTTAATGGGCTTCAATATCATGTAGGTTTTATTCTGATTAAAATTTATTTTAATTAGATTAAAATTTTCTTTCCCTTAAGTACCTTTAATTTTGTAGATTCGATAAAAATAACTATATTATCTTGTTAACGCTGATGAAAAAAAGGTAAATATATAAATTCGATACCCAACTAAAGGAGAAAACAGAAAAAATATTTTTTTAATGCAATTTTTCGTTTTTGAACATAAGAGCAGTAATATACATGTATGATATACCGTTGGAAAGCTAAAGATTTTAGAAAAAATATTATCTCATACACAAGCTTTTAAAAGTTAATAGAGAGTGATGAAATGAACATAAAACTAACTGATTATTTTAGATAATAATATAATAGATTTTTTAATGAAACACTTGTTTCTATATTAATTCAATTTAATAAATTCCTTAATAGTTTCACGTATTTTTATCTCTAACTGTATTTGAAAATTCTTTCATTGATTTTAAAAATGGAGGTAAGTGAAAGTCGTGTTTTGCCCGCACCAGATTTTTTTTCTTCTTTTTATCGCCCACAGCGTTCCATTCCTCTCCCTGCTATAACTTCCCTACACCACACACAATACATTATTTATTTTTTATTTAACAAACAAAATATTCGATGGAAATAATTTATAAGGCAGAACAATCGTCAGCTAGTGTACATATTAATTAGTTTTTTACTGTTCTTAGGTTTCAGTCAATAAATAAACAATTTTATGCAACGTTTCGAGAATTTATTGTACTTATAACTAATAGTATTATAGGTGGAATGATCAGGAATCAGTCATTTTTTTTTTAATTTTTAATTTTGCCAACGTTTCGGCTCAAGCTTGTGAGCCATCATCAGGGTATTACTGAGCCGAAACGTTGGCAAAATTTAAACAAATATTTTTGGCTACATAGAAGAAGAAGTGGCCCAGAGAATTGGAGCGGCAGGGAGGTTGTTCTGTATGGTAAGGCGAGGTTTTCTGGGGAGAAGAGAGGTGTCAAAGCGGACCAAATTAGCCGTATATAAATCGACATTTCTTCCTATCCTATCGTACTCCTCAGAATCGTGGACTCTTATCTCAAAACATAGAAGCCAAATCAAGGCCATGGAAATGAGGTATCTCCGAAAAATAGAGAGAAAGACGCGGAGAGATAGGACACGGAACGTCATTATACGGGCTAATCTTGATGTCAAACCAACGGAGACCGTTCTAGAGGAACACAAACTGAGTGGTTTGGACATCTTTTAAGTATGGATCCGAATAGAACTGCCAGGAAGACGTATGAGACCCGCACAGAGGGAAAAAGACCCAGAGGAAGCCCTCGCATCTCCTGGGAAGACGGTGTAAAGGAAGCATGCAGGAGGCGCGGGATAGACTGGAGTAGGAGAATGGAGTTGGCACAGGAAAGAGACATATGGTCCAGACTCTACAGGCAGGGAGAGTTGGTGTTTACGTTCGGTACAGTGTGGATGCGTCTTAGCAGCTCCTGAGGATTAAGCGCTCAACGTCTGATAAGTTGAACTTTCTCTTAAACTTTCATATTTTTATATATAATTTCATTAAAAGGTGTCCATTTATTTTCATTTTGTATATATATTTCTCTTAATTTATCATTTTTTTTAAAAATTAGATACAGCCTACAACATGGCTGAATCACCTCCCGTTAAACGGAAAAAGGGACGATTTAAAGGTCCTATAACAGGAGATTCTGTTAACACAATTCAAAATTCGATTAGGTTTTTGATAATAAGAAGGACTGACATGGATGAAGACGGTAATGCTTTGGATTTTAAAAAAGTATCGCCGTTTTTTATCTATAAGAGCCTAAATAATTTAATCGGGGAAGTTAAATTAGTTAAAAAACTGAGAGATGGCACACTTTTGATAGAGGTTTTGTCAGATGCTCAATCGGGAAAATTATTGAAGTGTACTAGCTTTTTAAACAATTTTCCTATTAAGGTGGAACCGCATGGCAGACTAAACTTAAGTAAAGGGGTTATATGGTGCCCTGACCTAGCTCATTGCACTATTGATGAAATTAAAGACGAATTGAAAACCCAAAAAGTTGAAGATGTTAAAAGAATGACATATTTTAAAAATAATATAAAACATGAAGGCCACAATTATTTACTTACTTTTAATAGCCCTACTATACCCAATGAAATCAAAATAGGCTTTTACAACGTTATTGTCAGGCAGTTCTTTTCCAATCCAATACAATGTTACATATGTCTAAAATTTGGCCATACAAAAACAGTATGTACCAAGCAACCACTGTGTAAACTTTGTGGAAACAATAAACATGAAGGTGTAGAATGTATTAGTACCGTAAAGTGCGTGAATTGTTCAGGCCAACATGACTCCTTTTCAAAACTTTGCCCTACTTTTATTAAAGAAAAAGAAATTAGAAAATTACAAGATAGTGAAAAAATACCTTATACCGCCGCGAAAAAGAAATACGAATTATTGCATCCTGTTCAAAGCCAAACATCGTTCTCTAATATTGTAAAACATAAATTAACTGTTAGTGTCAGTGTACAAACTGAAGAACTAAACGAGAGTTCTTTTATTACTAAGAGGCCTTTAACCAAGTCCTTACCTAGTAGTTGTGGGGAATTGAATGTTGCAGTCATTTCCCCCACCACGCTCCTCCCCTCCACCGCTCCCACCACCATACCCACCCTCCCTCCTCTTCCTCCTACCATACCTTCTATTCCTAATCTACTTCTTCATCGAACTTCACGGTCTCGAGACCGGGGACTGACCAACCCCACGGAAGCCATACCTAACTCCCGGGACCCTTCCACACAACCGAAGTCTACGTCTTCGGGAAAACCGACATCTACTGATGTCACCTATTCCACCGAGTGCCCGGATGACCATGATCGTCAGGGCGAGTGGACGTTAGTGAAAGACAGACGAGCTAGAAGCAAAACTCGCAGCAGAGATAGAGTACAAACTACTTAAACAGCCATTCGTACCAATTCGTATATTTAACAATTAATTTTAATAATATAATTCACTTATTTAACTTTCTCATCTGTTTTATATCGTTATATTTATCTAATTTCTACTTATCCAATGGACTTTAAAATTATAATTATGCATTGTAACTGTTATGGTACCATTAGAAAATATGAAGAACTTGTCTTTATCACCATGACATACCGAATTATAACGTTGTGTCATAAAGAAACCAATCTCAACAAAAATTGTAATCGCGAAGACTATCACATTTACCGAAGCGGTTTTAAAACCGACATTAGGGCATGTGGTCGTGTGACGGTGGTAATAGCCCTGCCTCATAATTCTCCTCATCTTCCAGAAAACCCTATTATCACAACAATTCTACAAATAATCAAAATAATAATCACAGTTATACAAGCACTCCTGAAATTGAAAATTCATATTACCTTAAACAGATGTTTACAGTTTTTAATTCTTCTGCATCTGTTGTTTTTTTTTCATCCGATTATTATAATCTTTTTCTTTGTATGGGGAAGCCCCAAAGACAAAATAAAATTTCTATTTCTATTCTATATTATAATATTTTTCCTGTGCATCGCTTGTATAATTTCTTATGCAAACCAATATCTCATAATTGTATTCAATCTCACGTATTATTTTTTCTATACCTCTATACATAAAAAAACATGAATCTAATCAGTTGGAACTGCAATGGAGTAAGGACTCAGTTTGAAGAATTAAAATTAATAATGAAAGAATACAACCCTTGGGCTATATGTCTCTAAGAAACCAGGCTAAAACCTATTAACAGTTTTTCTCTAAAACAGTACAACGTATTCAGAAAAGATAGAGCATCTGAAGGTCCGGGAAGCTGGGGAATAATCACTGCAATCCAAAAACAATATCCTTCTGAAGAATTAGCTATAAATACCTCATTACATGCACTAGCGGTTAGAGTTCACCACACCTTTTCATTCACCATATGCAATATTTACCTTTCTCCAAGCGTAGCAATCAACGAAGCTGCTCTGATTCAACTGATTGGTGATCTTCCTACCCCTTACCTTGTTACTGGGGATCTGAATGGTGCACATGAATCATGGGGCTCACCTTCAAATAATAGTAGGGGAAATTCTATAAAACGTGTAATAGATGCTACAGATAGTATCATATTGAATAATGGGAATACTACGTATATAAGCCCATAGTACACAACGCCATCATCCATAGATATTACCTTCTGTTCACTTAGTATGCTAAATAGAGTCATATGGGATACTGCACCAGACCAACACGGCAGTGACCATTTCCCTCTGGTCATTTCTCTCGCAAGTCAACTCCCTCCAGTCCAGAAATATCCTAGGTGGATCACTTCAAAAGCTGACTGGAACCTTTTTCAACAAAAACTTTCCTTCCTATTCCAAAATTACGCAGACAATATTGATACAATTACGACAGGGCTCACGAAACACATAATAGACGCCGCATATGAAAGCATTCCGAAATCTCGAGGATCTACAAAAGTGAACCATTGCCCTTGGTTTGATGACGAATGCCGTCAAGTTATTAGGGACAGAAATAGAGCACTTCGAAAGTTTGTAAAATATCCCACTACCACCAACTTTATACAATACAAAAAATTTAAAGCCAAAGCCAGGAACGTCGTTAAACACAAAAGGAAAACGTCTTGGCTCACCTATTTAGAACAGATTAATGTATACACTCCCATCAAAAATGTATGGAACAAAATAAACTCCATTAGAGGAATCCACGATTGTTCTACAATTTACCTTAAAATAAATGATCAAATCATCTCAAACCCAGAACCAATAGCCGAATCATTTGCAGAATACTTTTCAGACGCTCCAACTAACCACGAAGATTCGACTCCGACCTCAGATTTCACTTTTCCATTGAACACCAATGATATTTATAACCTTCCTTTCTCCATTACCGAACTTGATCAAGTCATCGCCGAACTGAAGCCAACCACTCCTGGACCTGATGACATTCATAATCTAATGTTAAAAAATCTTCCACTAACTTGCAAGCGTGCCCTCCTACATCTCTATAACGAAATCTGGACAGCACACAAGTTTCCTGCATCATGGCAAGAATCAATAATTATACCTATACCCAAACCTGGAAAAGACAAAACTCAAATCAACAATTACAGGCCGATTTCTCTAAGCAGCTGCATGTGCAAACTAATGGAAAAAATGGTAAACAAACGCCTACTATGGTTTCTAGAAAAGCATAGTTTACTGTCCCCAGTGCAATGTGGTTTTAGGAAAGAAAGATCCACCATTGATCACCTTGCTACTCTTGAGGCTGAAATTCTTAACACATTCATTACTAAACAAGAAGCAATAGGGATATTTTTTGATATAGAGAAAGCGTACGACTCAGTAAACAAGTACACAATCCTCAAAAAATTATACGACTGGGGATTTGGTGGGAACCTACCTATTTTCATTAAAAATTTTCTTTCAAATAGAACAATAAGAATAAGAATAGGCAATACCCTTTCTAATCCTAAGGTAATGCAATGTGGACTTCCTCAAGGAAGTGTTATCAGCTGTGTTCTCTTCGCTATAGCCATTAATAGTATTACAGAAATATTTCCCCGATCTGTAAGAGCCTTTGTATTTGTAGACGATGTGGCAATCTTCTTAAGATACACAAATATAGAGTGGATGAAAAGAATCCTCCAGAATACACTCAATAAACTCGAAGTTTGGGCAAGGAAGAATAATTTTAAATTTTCCCCACACAAAACCAAATGCATTCGCTTTTCGAGAAAACGTTACCCTACAGTCGCTCCTGACCTCACTTTAGGAACAAATATCCTTACGTTCTCTACTGATGTTAAGTTTCTCGGATTACTGATAGACGAAAAGTTGAACTGGATCAGCCACATAAAGTACCTTAGGGAAGTATGTAGGAAAAGACTTGATATTCTAAAGGTTCTAGCTGGAACTTCCTGGGGAGCCGATAGGAAAAGTATGCTGATGGTTTATGCGAACTTAATCCAATCAAAGCTTGATTATGGCTGTGAGTCTTACTCTTCAGCCAAATCTACATATCTATCACTTCTTGACTCCATCCTACATTCTGGAATCCGCCTGGCGACTGGTGCCTTTCGAACGTCTCCAATAACGAGCTTATCAGCTGAGTCCAGTGTTCCTCCCTTGATCTTCAGACGGCAACAAATCATCTCATCGTATCTTTCGAAACTCTTACCGCAACTCGACAACCCAGCTCATCATCTTATCTTCCAACCGAAACACTGCCAAATCTACGATGCTCAACCCAGTTCTTCAGCACCTCTAGGAATCAGGCAAAGAGCAACTATTATGCTAATAAAACGAGAGGTCGATTTTACCCGCACCTCGTTTGAAAACCCACCCTGGACCTATTCTCCACCTGCAATAAACCTAAAACTTCTAAGTCTTAAAGAAAAATTACCCCGACACATGCTGATCAAAGAATTCTTCGCCATGATCAACGAAACATCTTCAGACTGTCATATCATTTATACTGACGGCTCTAAGACAGGAGAAAAAGTGGGCTGCTCTGTCGTTTCTGCCCAGAAGATCAAAAAATATAAGCTCCCACCCTTTGCTTCTATATTCACCGCGGAGCTACAAGCTATTAGTTCAGCTTTATATACAGCCATTAATTCGAACAGTCGTGTTATCTATATCTGTACAGATTCCCTATCATCACTTAAATCCCTGGGAAACCAATATTCAACAAACAGTACTATGAATACTATTAAAAATTATCTCCCCATACTAAAAGAATTGGAAAAGACTGTCACCTTCATTTGGACGCCAGCCCATATTGGTATACCAGGAAATGAAGCAGCAGACAAAGCGGCGAAAGAGACCGCACAACTGAATATTCCCCCAATTAAACTATTTTAACAGCACGATATTAAGAAATGGTTAAGAGATAAGATCTCCAGCGAGTGGGAAACCTCTTGGCTGTCAGTGTTCCCTCAAAATAAGCTGCGGAGAATTAAGAATACGACAAAACCCTGGAGAAGCTGCGTGAGAGGCTGTAGAAGAGAAGAAGTAGTCGTCACCAGATTGCGAATAGGCCACTCTCGACTCACCCATGGATACCTTATGGATAAAGCGGAGGTAACAACATGCGAACGGTGCTCTACTCCACTGACAATGCAGCACATCTTAGAAGACTGCCCGCTGTACGCAGCTGCGTTTTCTTCTCGAGGCCTACCTAGGCAACTCTCATCATTATTAGGGGATAATAAGGAGGTTCTCGATTTAGTTATAGAAATTCTAAAAGAAATCGAACTATACAATAAGATTTAAAAAAAATAAATAAACAAATAAATAATAAATAAATAAATAAAAAAAAAAATAAAAATAAAAAAATAATAAAAATAAAAAAAATAAATAAAAAATAAAAAAAATATATATATATATAAATTAAAAAAAAATTAAAAAAAATAAATAAATAATAAAAAAAAAAAAATTAAAAAAAATAATAAAATAAATAAATAAATAATAATAAATAAATTTAAAAAAACAAATAAAATAGAATGGACCATCATTAATAAATTTATTAGAAGTAAGTATGAAGTAATTAAAAATTCTGCACTGTAAAGAAATTATACAAGCTTCTATGACCATCATGAATTTTACGGGCGTAATAATCTCGTCATTTATCGCCCTAAAACACCATCCCTACCCTCTACAGGCAGGATCCTCACACCGAACAGCGGTAGAAGAGGAAACGATTATGATGATGATGAATATATATATATATATATATATATATATATGTTCACGCCATATGTTACGGCCTGATGAGGTTTTTATAGTTTTTCAATCGAAAAATGATAAGTTCATAATTTTTATGATATTTATAAAAAGATCATTTTTTTTGTTTAAATCTTTATTTTTTAATTTATTTTTAAAATAGTTATTTTAAATATAATTAAAAGTTTTTAAACGAGAGCAGTAGAAGAGAAAGACAGAAGACGATCGTACTTCAATTGTTTTTTGACTGCCTCGTGCCAGTTGAGTCTTAAGCTAGCGTCTGAGCGGTGAAGATGTGCCGTATATAGACCCAAGATTCCTCTCAACGTTTGAACGTTTGGAAACGAATTTCTTCATCTTCTCATCGTTCCCCTTGGAACTTGGAAGAGCCGCCTTGCGGTCATTTTCAACACCCAAGAGAACTTCGTCCAAGCCGCCCTGCGGTAATTTTCTTCAATACTCAAGACGACTTCGTTCAAGCCGCCCTGCGGTCGTTTTCTTCAACACTCAACTGGACATCTTTACGTGAATATAACCTATCTTTATCCATTAATGGAACATTTAATTTCTTAATTCTTATTCAAGAAACTGTTTAATTTGATAACTATTTGTTTTTACATCTTTGAGCATTAATTAAGTTAAGTTTGTTTCTTCTATTTTTACAATATTTTAATTAGGTTTATTTTGTTTCCTACATTTTCTTACAGCTGTTTAATTATAATTAGGTTAATTTTTCTTATATAAATTTATTAGGTTAATTTGTTTCTTATCATCCTTATATGTATTTCAGTGTATTAAATGTATTGTGATTCGTCGTTTGCTTTCATTATTTTAATTTATTTTAAATCTATACAGTCCACTTATTTATTTCAATAGAACCACCCTCAATTTTGGGTTGTCACTTGGAAGTACTATTCTTTCAGGGATAGCCCAGCGTATACATATATATATATATAAATGAATCAATGTTTCCCTTAGTCACACTTGATCGGATGGACCAATTTCACTAATTCTTTTTTTGTTGTGTTCCTAATTGCCAGAAAAAGGTTCCTATGAAAGAAAACATAAGAGTAGTAGAAGTAATAAAAGTAGGTAATCATAAAAATAATAGTAATTAATGCTTGTCATTGCTCGCAGATGCCCTGAGGATGGGTCATAAGTTTGAGTCGAAACGTAGGCATAATTAAAAATATTTTCAGACTGACTATAGATTGTTTCTGCCTATGAAAAAAAAAAGAGTATTGAGAAGTAATAATAGTAAATAAGTTTGTAAATATGGTCGTTTTCTAATGTAATTATAATCTATATATCTATTTAACTATATGAATGCCTATTTCTCATGGTGACGGCATCACCCTTGAACAGCTTGGCCGCCTTTCGCTGAAAAGAGAATTGTATGGCGACTTTCAGGTTAAATATGTTGAAAAGCAATAATCTTTTACCGTGCTTGATACAAAATACGGGTGCAGCTTTCAATTGAAATGGTGTTTTAATTAAAATAGAATAAACCAGTTTGTAATCACGGCAAACTATCAATAGCAGCCAGAGAAAGGTTTTTAATTAAAAAAATTTGACGTGGGAAGGCAGTGTTAACGAAGTATTTTGAGAGTCACATGGCTTTACAAATAATTTGCTATACAATACCCTATATTACCCCTATTCACTATCTCTTTATCTTTGTAGATCCAGAGACAATATTAAATCTATCAGGTTCCTTAATGCCAACGCCTGAAAGTGATATTCATAATTAATTTAATACAGAACAACATCTGTCGGGTGAGCTATCAATTAATAATTTAATGTATAGTTTAAGCCCATCTGGACAAATGTTATCGAGCTTTGGGGTTCAGCTAAACCATTTAATTCCTCCCGCCTCAAATGCTTAAAATCAAAAATCATAAATGGCCCTTATTTCGTCACATATCACCTCATCCAAAATGACTTCAACATCCTATTTGTCGCAGACTTGGCCTGAAATATTGGGTTGTGTCACATGAAATGTCCATAATAAACATAGTTTTTTTTTTCCGGTTCGCAAGGACGAGAAAACAAGAATAAGCAAAAAATGTTTTGGATAACCGGAATCTTGAGCAATCTGGAGCAGAGATCATTAAAACAATCTTGCTAGGAATCATTAGTTAGCCTTTGTCCTTGGGAGTGTATCATTAGTCACTAAGGAATGGACTCCGGAGAATCTGGACCTTTAATAAATATCCTCTGTCTGGGCGGGACTCCAGTCGTTCGGCTAACATTTAACAGTTACAACTAGGTAGGTCTAGGAAATATATATATTTATCGTATATATATATATATATATATATATATATATATATATATATAGAGAGAGAGAGAGAGAGAGAGAGAGAAAGAAAGAGATCATGAATAAAAGTGGTAAGGTAAGGATTGTAATTTATTTGTTATAATATTATGTTGAGTTGGGATAGCGTTGACGTAGCTCTGATCGAAAACTTTCTGACGGTTGCTTATTAATAATTTACAGTAAAATATTCTGACATTTGGCGCTAGGAATTACGTCTTATGGATTGGCAAAAAAGTCCTTGTAAAGTTGCTAAGTTCCGTGAAGATCGAATTACGAAAAAGTTGGTATGCGCTGAACCAATTGGTAGACGTCCATGTGATTTCTCGAAGCGGTGATGGGGGGATTGCATTAAGTCTGATCTCAAGGGCTTGGGCTTGAGCGGTTATCATTGGACGAATCTGTGGTAGTGGTATCGTCATCGAACCTCTTAGTATAATTTCCAATAACTTAGATCAGTGGTTCCCAATAACAAAATTTCGCTAACCCCTTCATCCTTCAAGTATAATGGAAAGGAGACCCTATATTAAAAAATGTGGTGAGGACAACACACGACATTCACTTTCCTTGGCATTGACTGCAATTTTTGGCAGGGAGTCCCTTCCCTCTGACTGCCACTAGATGGCGTTATGCTCTTGATAATGATGTTGTCTGCTAGAGGGCAGCACCTAAAATATGTTAAGGGCCCGGTTTTCTTAACATATGTTTGCACTTTTCTCCTTTATTTGTTTATCAAATTAGCTCAACTTTCATATTTAGCTATTATTTTTCAATGCTAGCAAGTTGATTTGTCTAATTTGTTCAAATCTATAAAATTAAAGGTATTTAGTTGAAGAAAATTTATAGTATCGGCATTTAAGCCCTGTCAGACTATTTCAATTAGAATGAAATCTACACCATATTAAAACCCATTAAACCAATTAGGAGATTAATCAAAATCATCAGAGCCGTTTTTGAGATAATCGTAAAAAGGTGCGAAATGCATGGTATAAAGTGCCTCTTCTGGTTAGCTCATTTTGATAAAAAACTTGGTGTAACATCTCGTGCGTATAGTTGTCTTAAATAATATAATATAATTATAATATCTAATATAATTTCAGTTTCGTATGGCTTCTGGTTTTTGAGCTAGTCCTATCATACACGGACTCACACATACTTTTTTGCGGACTTGGTCGTTTGGACTTTGGGGACCATAAAACGTGGAATTCGAAAATTTTCACGATCGCAATACTTTCCTTTACTCATATATAGGTAAGTGAAAGTAAATGAATTACCGGCATTAACACAGATGTATTAAGAGATCAGCCATCTTAAAATTATTTTTCGAAACACTTCTACCCCATGAAATTATTCTTAATATAAACCCTGCTTTCTTGGAAATAATATTCAGAAATTGATGCCTTGGCGTTGAAAAGATATTAAATTCTTCCTAATAGAGCCCTTCCCTGATACATGTGACAGTCAATACATCAACGTCACCTTCGGAGATTAGGTGGAAAGACAATCGCTAATACAGGAAAGAGAATCGTTAGTCTGGAGGCAGCTGGCAGGGCACGATTATCGGATGTATACACGATATCGTGCTTTCCGCAATGTATACATCAGTCTTTCTGCTCCCGCCCTTCAGGAAACTTTTCAGCAATCATCCATCTTTCGTTTGTTGGGCGTGGGCAACTGTTTTCTCGACAATATCATTAATCAAAAGGAAAGGTCGTATCTCGGAGATCGGAAAATGTTCTTCTTCTTTGATTTATATTTCCCTAAGACTGATATCAAAGTGTCAACTAGGCGGTAACGACATGTATTTTCCTCAATAGTATATATTTCCCTATCGAAGTCCATATAGGTAATAATACCTGATGTAAAAAATTATTTTCCGATCTGTGGCATTATTATAAAATACTAGCCATAACCTGCACCTTCGTCGCGAATATTTCATTTTTCTTAATTTACATATATATGTATTCACAGTGTATATCTCGGTATTCCGAACATAAATAAATCGTTAATGCTACTGTAACTAATCGGACGATGCTTCAGTGAGAGTCCTAAATTTTGCATATCCAGGTTCAATTAAGATAGGAATCTTTAAGGAGTACCTTACATCCCTCGTGCTCGGGACCACCTTTTTACGGCCTCTTCGAAGGACGGAATAAGGAAGGATTTTTTACTCCCTTTTAATATCATCTGCTGGGATTGACCCCGCGGCTTTGGGCTTATAAGGCGGGTTGCTAGCCAGGTGACCCCTGTAATTCTGATGCGTTCTATTAGGTTGTACCAGATGAAATGTCCGTTTTTATAGTTTCTGAAATTCATATAGAATTTTGCAGGTCTCTGTTGTTTTCTTCCGAATGTTTACATATTTAAAGTAAACAGTTACTAATCCTCTACCTTTGTATTATAAACATTAGCTTCCCAATCAATTACCCACTTTTTAGTATACCTCCAAATATGAACATGGAAACACGCGATTTTCGAGTAATATTTTTGTACGAGTTTAAACTCGGCCATTCAGCAGCTGAGGCCGCTAGAAATATTTGCAAGGCGTTTGGGGAAGGGAGTGTTAATTAGTAAAGGACCATTCGCCGTTGGTTTGCTAAGTTTTTAGCTGGGGACACCGACTTGGAAAACGCCCCGAGGAAGACAGTAGAAGGAAACCCCTACCAAACAGTTAAAGGACTCTCAGCACAACTAAATGCAAGTGCATCTACCGTTTCCAGATATTTAAAGTGTATTGGGAAAGTAAAAAAGCTCGATACATGGGTACCTCATGATCTCACTGAGCGGCAGCTAGACCCCATGTTTCAAAACATCCCGAACAAAAATTGAAAGAGCTGGGCTACGAAGTTCATCCGCAACCACCATATTCTCCCGACTTCTCTCCAACAGATTTCTACCTGTTCAGGATTTTAGACAACTTCATCAAAGTAAAACTTTTTGAAAATGGTGATCAAGTGAAAAGTGCGTTTTCAGATTTTGTTTCACTTCAAAGCTCAGAGTTTTTCAGTTCGGGGATAAAAAAGTTTGTGTCACGTTGGGAAAAATGTGTAGAAAAAGAAGGTAAATACTTCGAATAAAATTATCTTGTTTTCATATCGCATTTTTAATTAAAATCCTTTACCTTGAAAACGAACATTTCATGTGATACAACCTAATAATTCAATAACTCAGTTATTTATGAAGATGGAGAAAACATTTATTAGGGTTTTTTAACCAAGAATCCGCAAAAATTATAAAAAAGAAAGAAAACAAAATTGTAATTTTACCCATAAATACGCCTATAACTCAGTTATTTTTCAAGACAGATATAAAAGTATTGATTTTTATGATCAGGACACCACTATTAATTATTAAACTGAACTAAAATAATTAATTGCGCTATTCTATAGAGAATTAAATTACCTACAAAACGGAAAAAGAATCATTGGAATCGGTTTAGAAATACCTAAGATATATAGTTTTGAAATTAGCAATTGCTATAGACCATTTTCCCTTGAATTATTTATCGCTTTTCATATTAATTAATTGCCTATCTACAGCTTTATAAACAGTTATACCCTAATATTGTTATTTGAAAATAATAAAACATTGTGTAATAATTTGCAGCGTTTGTTTGTCTATAGGAATTTTCTTTTATTTTCATGTTTTGCGCGTTGCTTCCCCACATGGAAGCAGAAGACTGGCGGCTCGCTGGATGGCGGGGGGAGGGGGCAAAAAGAGCACTCGTCTCTCCTCTAGAGGGTGATTAATACCTCTGGAAGATAGGCCTCTAGAGGAATAAGAAGCGGAGTGATGTACGAGCCGCCGGGTCGTTAATATCTTACTTTAGCGAATAATTCAACTTCTAATACCGACGCTGGGTCGTCATTAACAGTCAATTTCTCTCTCGTTGATGCCGCATCACTCATCCTATCACTGCATAGGTCTGTTTCTTTCGTATTGAGCTCTTCAAGTTGAAATGTACATTAGAATAAATTAAAAAATGCGTAAAAAAAATACTGGTGCGGGCAACACACGACTTTCACTTACCTCGTCTGTTAAAAACAATTAATTGTGGATATAATTAGTTGGCCGTTGAGAATTACTGGAAGGAATTAGTCCTTGTGGAGGAATTAGTCATTAAATGAAACAACTAAATAGTTTAAACTATTTTATTTATTGTTTGCCAACGTTTCGACCCCCTTTGTGGGCGCATGGTGGGCGAATGGACCATGTTTCGCCACCCAGACTAATTCCTTCCAGTAAAAACAATAAGCTATCGAGGAGAAGTGGCATTAAAGAGATAGTTTACTAAATGGAGCAAAAAAGTATACTTTTTATGAAAGAAATGGCGATTTATTTTTTCTAGATTATTCTTTTTACTTTCACTTACTATATATGGTAAGGGAAAGTACTGCGATCGTGAAAATTTTCGAATTCCAGTTTTCAACGGAAATACACATTTTAGGGTCCTCTGAGTCCAAATAACCAAGTCTCGCAAAAAGGTCTTTGTGTGTGTGTGTGGTAACTCCCGGGCGGAAATGGTAAGTCCTATGAAACTGAAATTTCATATTTAAGACAAATATACGCCCGAGACGTTACAAAACTTTTTTCATCAAAATGAGCTTACCAGAAGAGTCAGTTTATACCATGCATTGTGCACCTTTTTTCGATTTTCTCGAAAACGGTTCCGACGATTTTGATTAAAATCGCTATATCGATGTAAAATTTAATTGGCTTTAATATCATGTAGGTTTTATTCTGATTAAAATGGTCTGACAGGGCTTAAATGGCGATATTGTAGATTTAATAAAATAACTATACTATTTTGTTAGCGCTGATGAAAAAAAGGTAAATATATAAATTGAATAAATTCGATTCCCAACTAAAGGAGAAAACAGAAAAAATATTTTTTTAATGCAATTTTTTGTTTTTGAACATAAGAGCAGCAATATACATGCATGATATACCGTTGGAAAGCTGAAGATTTTAGAAAAAATATTATCTCATACACAAGCTTTTAAAAGTTAATAGAGAGTGATGAAGTGAACATACAACTAACTGATGATTTTAGATAATAAAATGATGGATTTTTTAATGAAACACATGTTTCCATATAAATTCAATTTAATTAATTACTAAATAGTTTCACGTATTTTTATCTCTAACTGTATTTGAAAATTGTTTCATTGAGTTTAAAAATGGAGGTAAGTGAAAGTCGTGTGTTGCCCGCACCAGATTTTTTCTGACTAATCTATGAAGTTTTTTAGTATGTTTTGAAACATGGGGTCTTCCTGCCGCTCAGTGAGATCATGAGGTACCCATGTATCGAGCTTTTCTACTTTCCCAATACACTTTAAATATCTGGAAACGGTAGATGCACTTGCATTTAGTTGTGCTGAGAGTCCTTTAACTGTTTGGTAGGGGTTTCCTTCTACTGTATGTTTGAGGACATCGTTGTCTATTACGGACGGAGGTCTTCCTCGGGGAAAGTTTTCCAAGTCGGTATCCCCAGCTGAAAACTTAGCAAACCAACGGCGAATGGTCCGTTCATTAACACTCCCTTCCCCAAACGCCTTGCATATGTCTAGCGTCCTCAGCTGCTGAATGGCCGTGTTTAAACTCGTACAAAAATATTACTCGAAAATCGCGTGTTTCCATGTTCATATTTGGAGGTATACTAAAAAGTGGGTAATTGATTGGGAAGCTAATGTTTATAATACAAAGGTAGAGCATTAGTAACTGTTTACTTTAAATATATAAACATTCGGAAGAAAACAACAGAGACCTGCAAAATCGTTTATGTATTTCAGAAACTATAAAAACGGATATTTCATGTGAAACAACCCAATATTTGGCGTATATCAACTTCTAGGTGTTAGGATCACCGTTGGATACACTAGTAGTTTTTTGCCCAGTTTCACAAAAATAGGTCCAGCAGTTTCGGAGAAATGCCACGTACGGCAGACAAACGGATTATTTTAATTTGTTTTTCGGATTCTAATTATTTTGTATAACTGTTTACATAGCTGTAAATAGGCAATTAATTAATATGAAAAATAATAAATAATTCAAAGAAAATGGTCTAAAAATAACCACTGCTAATTTCAAAACTCTATATCTCTGATATTTCTAAAGCGATTCCAATGATTACTTTTTTCTCTTGTAAAAACTTTAATTCTCTATGGAATAACTCTAACAACTAAATTGTTTTAATAATTATGTTTTGTAATTAATATTGGTTTACTGATTCTAAAACTCTATACAATTTTCTCTATATCTTCGAAAATAACGGAATTGCAAGGGTACATATATAGGCAACATTTCAATTTTTTCCTTTTCTTGTTTTTTGTATTTATTCTTCTCGGTGTCCTGATCCATAAACTCATTACATTTTATATCTGTCTTAAAAAAATAACTGAATTATAGGCGTATTTATGGGTAAAATTACAAAAATAAACTTCATTATTTTTTATAATTTTCGCGAATTCTTCGGTAAAAAACCCTAATAAATTTCTTCTCCATCTTCATAAATAACTGAGTTATTGAATTAAATTAATTTTAATTGGCAGTCATTTTAGAAATATTTGGCGTATAGCAACTTCTAGATGTTAGGATCACCGTTGGATACACTAATATCTTTCTCCTGAATTAAAAAAAAAAAAAAAATAGATCCAGTAGTTTAGTAGTCACTGCTCGTGTGCGGCAGACAAACGGCTTTTTTTTTTATTTGTTACTTCGACTCTGATCATTTTGAGACGTAAGCTCTTAAATTTTGAACAGGGGAGAGGATAATTATTTTTATATTTTATTAATTTAATTTTGTCAATTACTAAGGTTCTTTATTGAAAAAATAAATCAATACTTAATTCTTATGGTTATAACAATCTTATGGTTACTATCATCGAAACGGCTCATACTATGAAGATAATCGTTATTATGTAAATTATCAAGTATTTACTAAGCTTCCATTTGAGTAGTAAAATACATTTATATGTCTAATATTCAAAGACATAGTGGTCTTACAAAAAATATAATTTTTTTTGTATAATATAATATATAAAATTGGAAAACCAGATATCTACCCTTTTCTACATGTTTTATATGCATGAAAATCTGGTGCGGGCAACACACTACTTTCACTGACCTCTATTTTTAAAATCAATGAAAGAATTTTCAAATACAGTTGCAGATAAAAATACGTGAAACTATTAAAGAATTAATTAAATCGAATTTCTATAGAAACATGTGTTTTATTAAAAACTCTATTATATATATTATCTAAAACAATCACTTAGTTTTATCGGCTTTTTTTCACTCTCTATTAACTTTTAAAAGCTTGTGTATAAGATAATATTTTTTCTAAGATCTTTAGCTTTCCAACGGTATATCATACATTTATATTACTGCTCTTATGTTCAAAAACAGAAAATTGCATTAAAAATATTTTTTCTGTTTTCTCCTTTAGTTGGGTATCGAATTCATTCAATTTATATATTCACCTGTTTTTCATCAGTGGTAACCAGATAATATAGTTATATTTATAGAATCTACAAAATTAAAGGTACTTTAGAGAAAGAAAATTAAAAATATCGGCATTTAAGCCCTGTCAGACCATTTTAATCAGAATAAAGCCTACATGATATTAAAGCTCATTAAATTTTACATCGATATAGCGAGTTTAATTAAAATCGTCAGAACCGTTTTCGATAAAATCGAAAGAAGGTGCAAAATGCATGGTATAAAGTGGCTCTTCTGGTAAGCTCATTTTAATAAAAAAGGTTTTGTAACGTCTCGGGCGTATATTTGTCTTAAATATAAATTTTCAGTTTCATAGGACTTACTATTTCCGCCCGGGAGTTACCACACACACACAAAGATCATTTTGCGAGACTTGGTTATTTGGACTCAGAGGACCCTAAAATGTGTATTTCCATTGAAAACTGGAATTCGAAAATTTTCACGATCGCAATACTTTCCCTTACTACATATATATAATAAGTGAAAGTAAAAAAGAAATACATATAAAACCAGATCGCAGCTTTGCTCCAGAATATTTTATGGGTCAGTCCGCATTAAATCGTCCAATTTTCATTAACTTTACCGCTAGACAATTTTTATTTTCATGATATTTTTACCAGTTACTAGAAGATTACATACATATAAACTTTTTATTCCACTTGAGGACTAGTAGCTGATTCCTCAGATGGCTAAAGATTTATGAAACACCTTGTATAATGGTTATATTTATTGTTAGAAGTAGTATAAGTATTACTGGGAATTTATTGAAGAAGAAAAAAAAAATCTCGTAGGGACATGGAAACATTACCTGCTGTTGCTAAAACCTAATCCTACCGACAATAAAACACATGACACATTTATTGCAGTTCGGGACCTAACAGTCTCCAAATCCAGGTATCTTCCCTAGCAGTTAACAAACCCTAAATCTCAAATCCCTGGAAAATAAAATCTAGAATCTTCACCTTATGGACAGTTAAAAATATTGGAAGACTATCTGGTGCAGGCTACACACGACCTTGGTTGTTAAAATCAATTCAACAACTATTAAATAACATCTAGTTGAAAAAAAGGTGTAAAGAATGGTGTTAAGTTTTGTTGGAAACATGTGTTTTAGATTTAATAATATAACATTATACATTTGTACGTATAAATTTACTTAGGTTTAGGACCATTCGTCACTTTGCATAACCTTCCATAACTTTGTGCAAAAGATAATATTTTGTATCATATTTAGCTTTCCAAAGATATATTATACATATATTTTACTACTAATATCTTCTGGGAGGAATTTGTCCATGTGGCGGTCATTAAATGAAACAACTAAATAGTTTCAACTATTTATTGTTTGTCAACGTCTCGACCCCCATTGTGAGTCATCATCAGGGAGTGTTGTAGACGAACTCACATCTACAGGAAATTTACCAACAAAAATATTTTTGCCCAATTCTCCTTTGCGGGTTGTCAAATTAGTTAAAATTGTATATTTATACGGTTTTTTATCAATACTAATAAAATGCTATAGTTAATTTTTTGGAATCTACAAAATTAAAGGAGGTTTAACTTTTATAACACATAGCTTTTCTCGGGACTTGGTTATATTAGGGCTCAGTTTCGTAGCAAACCATAATTCGAAAATATTCAGGATAGCAATACTTTTCTTTAGTATATATTTTATATATAGAAGAGAAAAAAAATAAATAATTTTGTCACCCAACCATTACTTTTATCACGATTTTTGTACCAGTTATTCTGTATCTTTTCCTGAGTATAAAATATTTTTCTGGCTAATACTTTTAGTGTTGCAGTCATTTTAAGTTTTAAACTTTGCGGCTGAATTCATGTATGGGGAAAATCTTACTCAAGTAATTTTGCCAACATCAAATAAAAAACGATCAATAAGATTTAGTAGAAATCTGAGGTTAGTTATTAGTTTAAGAAAAACGGATTTTTTTATGTTCTATTTATTTTTTTTTCCTTACAACTCATTACATAATAGTGAGTAAAGAATGTGGTTAAACAAATTCTCAAAAATTAATAAAGCGATACTTTTAGCGATTTAAAAGTATAAGCGATTTTAATAGGAAAAGAGACTTGCCTTTGATCATTTTTCTTCTATAGTTAATTCATAGTACAACGTGCTGTAAAAATTTTGATCTTTAAAAACATATTCCTTTCTTGTTTATGAATTCTTTAAAAATGGCTAATGTTCAAACTGAAATATCATAAAAGGAACATGCAATAGAAGATATAAGTATATAATAACAGGCATAATACATAATCTGTAGGTGGATAACTAATAGGGGTGGGCATAATTGAATGACGATTATCAGATCATTCGATTATTCTAATCATTCGAATTAATCGGTTCCAAGAAACGAATGATCATTTTGTAATGATAATCGAGGGATTTTGAGATAACAGAATGACCTTTTTTTTTTTTTTTGTCATCACATAAACTATAGGCAGCCCAGCAATCGCAGAGAGGGGAATTATCTGCCATATTATCTTTCACAATGCATGTTAATCATTCGATTATTTAAATAATCGAAGTCCGATCATTCGATTATGACGATCATCCGATTATGCCCACCCCTAATAACTAACTTATCTTATTCCTACTGCTCTATCCCAACTCATCAGGTGTGACGAACAGTTACCACTCACAGCATGCCTGGTGAGAGAGCTGACAAAAGACTATTTTCACCTTATATATATATAATAAATACCTAATAAAGTATTTTTGAAAAATTAAAAAAAAAATTCACTCGCGTTATCGTTAAAAAAAAAAAAAAAAAATGTTTCTAAAACAATAAATATATTTTTTGTGACAGGTCGATCCGTTTGGGAGAAAAAATTGTTTTGTTTTTTTTATTTTTCAATATAAGCTACAATTGCAATTAAATTGAAAAACAAGATATGTTACGTAGGACCCTTCAATGAAATAAAATATAATAAAGTTGGAGGGGTACCAATCCAACATAACCTAAATTTTGTTTTTGAAAAATTCAAAAAAAAAAAAAATTTACTCTCATTTTCATAGGAAAAATTTTTAAACTCTTTTTGAAAATCCATAACATAATTCTTTTTCGTGAAAATCAGTTGAGCTGTTCAGAACATTTTTTTTTTTTTTTACTTTCACTTACCTACATATGAAATAAATAGCAAGGGAAAGTATTGCGATCGTGAAAATTTTCGAATTCCAGTTTTCAATGGAAATACACGTTTCAGGGTCCCCTGAGTCAAAATGACCAAGTCCCGCAAAAAGGAAACTGAAACTTCATATTTGAAGCAACGATACGCCCAAAATGTTACAGAACCTTTTACATCAAAATCAGCTAACCATAAGAGCCACTTTCTAACAAGCATTTTCTCAAAAACGGCTTTAATTAAACTCGCTGTATTAATGTTAAATTGAATGGTCTTTAATATGATGTAGGTTTCATTTTGATTGAAGAAGTCTGAGAGGGCCAATAATTTAAATTTTCTTTCTCTGAAGTACCTTTCATTTTGAATTCCATAAAAATAACCATATTATCTAGTGACCACTGATCAAAAACAAGTAAATATATAAGTTAGACGAATTCGATATCCGATTTTGATTAAACTCGCTATGTCGATGTAAAGTTAAATGGACTTTAATATCATGTGCATATTATTCTGATCAAAATAGTCTGACAGGGCTTAAATGCCGATATTCTTCTTCTAAAGTACCTTTAATTTTGTTGATTCTATGAAAATATATGAAATGAAAATAACTATATTATCTTGTTACCACTGATGAAAAACAGGTAAATATGCAAGTTGAGCAAATTTTAAAAGCAACTAAAGGAGAAAACTGAAAAAAAAAATTGTTAATGCAATTTTTTGTTTTTGAACATAAGAACAGTAATACACATGTATAACATACCGTTGGAAAGCTAAAGATTTTAGAAAAAATATTATCTTATACACAAACTCGTAAACGTTAATAAATAGTGATAAAAAGCCGATAAAATTAACTGATAATTTTATATAATAATATAATAGATTTTCTAATAAAACACATGTTTCTATAGAAATGTTATTTTAATTAATTCTTTCACTAATTTTTATTTATAACTTTATTTGCAAATTCTTTAATCGATTTTTAAAACGGTGGTAAGTGAAAGTTGTGTGTTGCTCGCACCAGATTTTTTCTTTTTTCCCTTCCATAACTTTCCTTCTAAAAGAATTATGGGACTAAAAATTTGCAAAATGTGGTTTCTCATAGGTGTGAATCAATGATATAAATTTGGTTCTAATATACGCGATGGCAGATTTCACATGCTTATTCCGCTAGTACATTTCCAAAAACTGGACCGATTTTATAACCAGCTGCCTTTCATATGGTTAGAAATTCCAATCACAAAATATTATAATTTATGACACACTTAAAAGCCAGAACAAAATAGTATCAAAGACCCAATAAAGAAGAAAAGTGCCGACAAGGGACAATCCAGGTAATAAGATGAGTTCAACTTTCAGAAGATTTACCCTTCAGGAAAATTGATGACTTAGATGGCCTCTTGCAGGTATTTCCCCAAAACAGGGTAATCTGGTATTTGAAGGGTAAAAAAATTGAATATAAATGTAATTAGGAATATAAAAGTTCATTTGAGGAAAATCTAATTTAACAAAAAAAAAAAAAAATATATATAAAACTAATATAACCTCTCTCAAATAATTGAATTAATGAATTAGTTTATCAAAATCGAAACATCTCAGTAGAGCTCCCATTTCAGTTAATATAAGCTAGAGTATTATAGATTTATTATATTCATTTATTATAGAGTATTATCAGTTTATGCTAGGACATGGCTCAATAATGCCCTGATGATGGCTCAGAAGCTTGAGCCGAAACGTTGGAAAAAATAAAATATTTAAAAAAGACTGACTCTAGATTATTTCCAACTATAATAATTTCTACAGCCGACTATACATCCGAAATAAGTTAAGAGTAATTTTGAATTTTTGGTATGTATTTTGTATTTAAATGCAGATTTTTTTTTATCCTCCTAAGTACGTTTTAATTTCGAAGATTCGAAAATGTTAATAATAGGGAATATGAATGTTCTTTTCAAGAAAATCTAATTTAACCAAAAAAATAAAAAACTAATATAAGCTTCCTCAAATAATTGAATTAATGAATTAGTTTATCAACATCGAAATATTGCAGTAGAGCTCCCATTTTAGTTTATATAAGTTAGAATATTATAGGTTTATCAATTTATTATAGATTTATTACATTCATTTATTGAGTATTATCAGTTTATGCTAAGACATGGCTCAATAAAGCCTTGATGATGGCTCAGAAGCTTGAGCCGAAACGTTGGCAAAATTATAATATTAAAAAAAAAGACTGACTCCCGATTATTCCCACCTACAATAATTTTTACAGCCGATATACATCCGAAATAAGTTAAGAGTAATTTTGAATTTTTGGTATGTTTTTGTATTTAAATGCAGATTTTTTTTTATCCTCCTAAGTACGTTTTAATTTCGAAGATTCGAAAATGTTAATAATAGGGAATATGAATGTTCTTTTAAAGAAAATCTAATTTAACCAAAAAAAATAAAAAACTAATATAAGCTTCCTCAAACAATTGAATTAATGAATTAGTTTATCAAAATCGAAATATTGCAGTAGAGCTCCCATTTTAGTTTATATAAGTTAGAGTATTATAGGTTTATCAATTTATTATAGATTTATTATATTCATTTATCATAGAGTATTATCAGTTTATGCTAGGACATGGCTTAATAAAGCCTTGATGATGGCTCAGAAGCTTGAGCCGAAACGTTGGCAAAATTATAATATTAAAAAAAAAGACTGACTCCCGATTATTCCCACCTATAATAATTTCTACAGCCGACTATACATCCTCAATAAGTTGGAGTAATTTTGAATTTTATACATGTTTTTGTATTTAAATGCTGGTTTTTTTTATCCTCTTAAATACGTTTTAATTTTGTAGATTCGAAAATGTTAATAATAGGGAATATGAATGTTCTTTTAAAGAAAATCTAATTTAACCAAAAAAAAAAAAAATAATAATATAAGCTTCCTCAAATAATTGAATTAATGAATTAGTTTATCAAAATCGAAATATTGCAGTAGAGCTCCCACTTTAGTTTATATAAGTTAGAGTATTATAGGTTTATCAATTTATTATAGATTTATTATATTCATTTATCATAGAGTATTATCAGTTTATGCTAGGACATGGCTCAATAAAGCCTTGATGATGGCTCAGAAGCTTGAGCCGAAACGTTGGCAAAATATTAAAAAAAAGACTGACTCCCGATTATTCCCACCTACAATAATTTTTACAGCCGACTATACATCCTCAATAAGTTAGAGCAATTTTGAATTTTAGTTATGTTTTTGTATTTAAATGCTGGTATTTTGTTTTCCTCCCAAGTACTTTTTAATTTTGTAGATTCGAAAATGTAAATCATCACCTTAGAATCGATAAAAAATGGGTAAAAATATAAGATGAAATTTTATCACTAACTGAAGGAGAAAAATGCAAAAATATATCCTTTATGCAATTTTTTATTTTTCGAATATTAGAATATTAAGACAGATATAATTGAGTTGTAAAACAAGTTTGTAGGGGTTTTTAATGATGATTTCAATAAAAAGTAAAGATTCTTGTAAATTAATGTAATTAATTATATATTCCGATATGTCATGTATAGAATGAGGGTTGTCTGTGAACAATGCCTGAATTTAGACTTCATAAGCAGTTGAAGGACGATCCTTGCGAGCGCTTTGCGTTAACTACAATTTTTTTTAACGACCAGTGCAGTGGATTTTCCTTTTTAGAAATAAAAACATTATTAATGGCGAAAATGATTTTTTTTCTCTTTCATTTGAGAAAAAAAATATTACTTTTTTTAGAACATGTAAACATTATAGACCAACTAGATAAGACCAAGTAAACCAATAAATAGACCATGGACACCTATTCCAATACCCTAACCCTAACCCTAATAGACACAAAGTTAAATAATGAAAATATTTACTGGAAATTATAAAAATTATTATCATATATACAAATTGGTTTATTATCTTATTACAAATCTTTATTATCTTATATTTGTATTATGTATCTTATATTTGTATTACATATCTTATATCTTTATATATCTTATATTTGTTTACTATCTTATATACAAATTGAGAAGCGGGCGTTTCCAAATTAAACGTTTTAGTTAAGAAGATCTGGGAAAATGAAAAAATTCCCGAAGAATGGAAAGAATCAATACTTATTCCGATTCACAAAAAAGGACCGGAACGGATTGTAACAACTATCGTAGGATCTCTCTTTTCCCAGTATGCTATAAAATATTCTCGTCAATACTAACTAGCTGAATCACGGAATACGCTGAGGAAATTATCGGAGACTACCAATGTGATTTTAGGCGGAATCGCTCGACTATTGACCAAATATTTTCCTTACGTCAAATATTTTTTTTTTTTTTTTTTTTTTTTTTTTTTTTTTTTATTGAGAAAATTTTACAATCTGTCCCAATTTGGACATTAATAGTATTGCTGAATGATATCAAACATACTACATTCATACAATATTTACACAACATAAAATTACAATAAAATATATACACAATAATGAATCAATACAATAAAGTCAAGAATTCACTTATACCTATATACACATACACACACTTATACATACATCACATTTAGTGGAGAATCTAACCAGTGCTAGTACTCCAATATATTTACAAAAGGTCGCGGGGCCACTGCCGTTTCAACCTTCTAGGTGGGTTGTATGGATGAGTGGAGCTGGATAGGGATTGAGCTAAAGGATTAGGATGATGAATGAGGTTCTGGTGGAATTTGGAAAATTTGGATGGAATTAGGTCTGAAATAAATGGAACATTAAGGTCGTGGTGCAAGGTATAATTGGAGACATAATAAGGAGCATTTACTATTGTACGGAGGACTTTGGATTGAAAGGATTGGATGCGTTTGATGTTAGAACGTTTAGCTGTCCCCCACAGTTCAAGTCCGTAGGTCCAGATGGGCTTCAGTATTGTCTTGTAGATTAATAATTTGTTTTCAACTGTAAGTTCAGATTTTCTGTTGAGTAGTCGGTATAACTGTCCGAATCGTCGGTTGAGTTCTTGTCTTTTAAGTCTTGTATGTGGGTTCCAAGTCAATCTTTTGTCTAACAGTAAGCCAAGATACCGGACTGTATCTGAGAGAGGAATCGGTAATGAGTTGAAATAAACTGGCGGACAGGATTTTCGTCTAAGAGTAAAGGTTATGTGTTTACATTTGGCTTCGTTCACCTTTACACGCCAGTTATTACACCAGTGTTCGATAAGGAAAAGGTGTCTCTGAAGGTTTAAGGATGCTGTTTCAGGATTGGAACTGGATGATAGGATGGCGGTGTCGTCTGCAAAAGTTGCCAGAAAGGTATCAGGATGTGTAGGAATATCAGCAGTGTAAAGGATGTAGAGGATGGGTCCCAAGACGCTGCCTTGAGGAACACCGGCCTCAACGGGATAAAGGTTAGAAAATTCTTCACCACAGCGAACTCGGAAGGAACGGTTCGAGAGATAGGATCGGAGAATGAGGTATAGGGACTGGGGTAAATGGGTTTTCAGCTTGAAGAGTAATCCAGTGTGCCATACCCGGTCAAAAGCTTGCGCAATGTCCAGAAACGCACCAGAACAATACTCTTTGCATTCAAGAGTTGGGGAAATATGGTCTACAACTCGGAGCCCCTGTTGAACTGTGGAATGCTGAGGACGGAATCCAAACTGATGGGAAGGAAGATTTTGAGATTCTAATATGGGTAGGATACGTTTAAGAAGAAGCCTTTCGAAGATTTTTGAGAGGATGGGGAGTAGACTAATAGGCCTGTAGGATGAAGTGTTGTTGGAAGGTTTACCTGGTTTTAAAAAAAGGATGATGGTGGAATGTTTCCATAACAGAGGAAAATAGGTGGTGCGGAGGATGCAGTTATAAATATAAGTAAGAAAAATAATGGCTTTCTGAGGAAGTTGTCGGAGGATCTGGGGAGTAAGGAGATCGTGTCCAGGAGATTTACGGAGAGTCAGTTTTTGGAGAAGATATTTGACCTCAGAGGGATTAATAGCTTTAGGAGGTAGGGAAAGTGGAATCGGTGACATAAGAAAGTCTTGCATTTTTGCGGTGTGATTGATGTGGGATTCCGGGTGAGGAGTGAATACTTTGGAGAGGTGTGTGGCGAATTCCTCGGCTTTATCTTCATCAGACGCAGCCCAGGAGTCATCACCACGTCGGAGAGGATGGGAAACATGATGGTATTTTAGGATCTTTTTCGTGACATTCCACAGGGAATTATCACGAGCTGATAGAGAGGAGAGGTAGAAATTAAAGGACTGGGAACGGAAGTTCGCCAACTCCCTCTTCAATTGTCTACAATAGAAGTTATAGGAGCGGCGATCTGTTGGGTGTCGGGTGCGCTGCCATAATGATCTTGCTCGGCGTTTGGTGTGGATAAGCTCTATAATAGGTTGTGGAAAATGATTTTGGTCTGGATTTATATTGGAGTGTTTAGGAGAGGAAGCAGTCCAGACAGCTTGTTGGATGGCGGTGGTAAAGGAATAGACGGAATTATCTAGGTCATCTTGGGTTTTGAGGGTTACTCTGAGGTCAATATTATCGGTCAGGATTTGGCGGAAAAGGTTCCAGTTGACAGGGCCTCGGATGAATGATGGTGGAATGGGTTTTGGAATTGGAGTGAGAGATACTTTTAGGATCAGTGGACTATGGTCTGAGGATAGTTCATCAAGGCGAGTTAAAGACAAGTTGAGAGAGCCTAATCCGCTGTGGATAAAGAAGTCGAGGATGTCAGGATTGCGGTTAGGATCGGTTGGCCAGTAGGTAGGGGAGTCAGGAGGCAGGATATTAAAATTTCGTGAGTTGAGTGCAGACAGCAAATTTCGTCCCCGAGAATTCGTGGTTCTGGAACCCCACTGCTGATGCTTGGCGTTTAAGTCTGCACCCAGAATGAAACGATTTCCTAAGGAATCCAGGAAGGATACAAATTCAGAATTGGAAATGGAATGTTTAGGAGGGCAATATGCAGATGTGAGGGTTACCGGAAAGGAAAAAGTCTTGATTACTATGGATGTGGCTTGTAGGAAATCATAGGTGGGAAGTGGGAGTAAATGATGAGAGAGGGATTGGTGGACAATGATAGCAGAACCGGCATGGGCTTTACCGTCTGGGTGGTCAGTACGGTATGTCATGTATTGCGGTATTTTGAAGTACTGTTTAGTCGTTAGTCTTGTTTCAGTTATAAGTGCAACATCGATTGCTTTGTCTTGCAACAACGCTGTCAGTTCGTCAGTATGATTTCTAACACCATTCGCATTCCAAAGGAGAATGGATAAGGAGTTAGGTGAAGTCATTTAAGGATTTTTAAAGGCAGGGATTAGATTCGATACTAGATTTGTAAGGAGTGATATAAGCGGCATAACAAGAGATTTGATTTCGGAGATGAACGATGTCATTAGACTGGTAAGATCTGTGACGTTTGATGGTGGAGGGATATGAGAAATTTGATGTTGAGGAGTTTTTTGAAGATTAGGTAAACTTTGAGGGATAGATTCTTGTACAATAGATTGAGAATGTTGAGGAAAATGTTGTTCCGGCAGTGCCTCGACTTCATGATTCTGGTTATCACCTCCAAGCAAGTGGGCAAATGACACGTTAGAATTTACAAGTTTTGATGGTTCTCTTCTGCTTCTGGTTGGTACAGCTGTTTCATTCGGATCCTGAGGTTTTTGGTATCTGGTTCTGAGTTTCTTGTAGATTTCACATCCCTTGTAGTTAGCCGGGTGGTCCTTGAGGCACAGAGCACATACAGCGGGTGCTGATCTTGATCTTGTACATTCTTCTGTTTTATGCTGTTCACCGCATTTCACACAGCGTGGTATGTGATGGCAATAACTTTTGGTATGACCATATGCCTGACAGTTATGGCACTGGACTATTTCTTTCTTTGTGTAAGGTTTTTCAACTTTTACACGGGTATAGTACAGTCTACTGAGGTCATAGATTTTTTCGACTCCTGCTGATGGTTCCAAGTCCACGAAGAATAGAGGCAGTGGACTTTTATCTTTTAGAACGTTGGTGACTTGCCTCACTTGGAATCCTAATTCTGTCAGTTCTTCTTTGATTGCTTCAACGGGTGTTGAGGAATGTAGGTTTCTGATTACGACCCTTAATGCTCTCTCTTGGCGCAGCTGATAAGTATGAAAGTCAGCTTTGGTCTCAGTCAGATATTTTACAATCTTTCTGTAGGTTTCAGCAGTAGTCGGAGATATTTTAGTATCATTGGTTCTACTTATACAATAATAACTATTAGGATCTGTTAATATTTTTAACAAATATTGGTGGAGGTAGTGGTTCTCTGGGTATAGGAGAAGATTCCATGGTTTCTTTTTCATTTTGGAGGATCTGAAATGGATTCGGTGTAAAAAACGGAGATTCATCAGTTATTCCTTGTGATGATGTGCTGGGCTGTGGTTCAGAACCTAATGAGGTAGCTGACGCGGTCGCTGGTGGAATCATTTTTTTATTTTGTTCACGGCGGGGTCTCTGTTTTGAGGGAGACGAGTTAGAACCTGCAGATCTAGATCTTTTACTTGCAGACTTTGAGGACATGACTTGATGAAAATATCTCATTGATTAAGAAAATAATAATAATAAATAAATAATGAGATAAGAATTAAAGATAAAAGAAAGATAATTAAAAGAAAAGCAAGCCCGAGCTTGCCGAGCTAGCGGCAATCAGCTGATCAGTGACCCTTCTTTCACTTTTTCGTGATTGTACAAAGTAAATTATAACTTTGCTTACCGAAACTTCTCCAATATTCACTGCCGTAATATTCCTGAGGTCTAGTGATGTTCTCCAGACTGAATTCTAGCGAATTCCTACTGAAAAAAGCAAAAATCTGAGAGACGATGTAACGTATGACTGTTATCATCGAGCGCATCAGCTGATTACGTCAAATATTAGAGAAAAAATTGGAATACAACGGTGTAGTCCATCAACTTCATATCGATTTCAAAAAGGCTCATGATTCCATAGACTGTCAGAAGCTATATAACATCATGATTGAACAGGGAATACCTAGAAAGTTAGTAAACCTAGTACAGATGTGTTTGTCGGAAAAATTCCATAAAGTTAGAATCGGTCATAATTACTCAGAGAAATTTGGGGTTCGATCGGGTTGGAAACAGGGTGACTCCCTTTCTCCTGTTTTATTTAATATAGTTGAACAGATCCGCTACCTAGGACTGCTCCTTGACAAACGTCTCACATGGAATCCACACACAAGACTGAAACGACAGGAAACTGCTCGCCGCTTTCGATTACTTCAACACTTACTAGACAGACGCTCAAACCTTCCACTTAACTACAAAAGGCTCATCTACATGACCATCATAAGGCCTATATGGACATACGGAGTTGAGCTTTGGGGCTCTACTAAACCATCGAATTCTTCCCGTATCCAATCCTTACAATCCAAAATCCTTCGTAAAATCCTCAACGCTCCTTACTTTGTCACAAATAAAATCATCCATAAAGACCTAAATGTTCCATATGTTGCTGATTTGGCCCGAACTAGATATCAATCCTTCTATGACAAACTCCATTCCCACTCCAACCCACTAGTTTCAACCCTTGCTTCCTCTTCGATTCCTGATAATCCTCCGAGGCGTCTGAAAAGAAGATGGCCTCGAGACCTTCTTGTTTAAAATAGTTACTGGAGTGCTTCCATTGGGTTGCTCCTCAACAAGTCTGTCTCATGTGATTTTTCTTTTAGCATATTTACTTGTTGTAATATAAATTACAGTTGTAAATTTCAATAAATAAATATAAAAAAAAAATAAAAAAAATTTAATATAGCTTTGTTTGGTTTCCGTGCTCATCATTCTACTGTTCAACAAGGACTCCGAGTTGTAGACCATATTTCCTCAGCCCTTGAATGCAAAGAGTATTGTTCTGGTGCGTTTCTGGACATAGCGCAAGCTTTTGACCGGGTATGGCACACCGGATTACTCTTCAAGCTTAAAACGCATTTACCCCAGTCTCTATACCTCATTCTACGATCCTATCTCTCAAACCGCTCCTTCCGAGTTTGCTGTGGTGTAGAATTTTCTAACTTTTATCCCATTGAGGCCGGTGTTCCTCAAGGCAGCGTCTTGGGACCCGTCCTCTACATCCTTTACACTGCTGATATTCCTATTCATCCTGACACCTTTCTGGCAACATTTGCAGATGACACCGCCATCCTATCATCCAATTCCGATCCTGAAATAGCATCCTTGATCCTGCAAAGACACCTTTGTCTTATCGAGGACTGGTGTAATGCTTGGCGTATTAAGGTTAATGAAAGCAAATGCACCCACGTCACCTTCACCCTTCGACGCAAATCCTGTCCAATGGTTCATTTCAATTCCATACCGCTTCCTTCCTCAGACACAGTCCGGTATCTTGGCTTACTACTAGACAAAAGATTGACCTGGAACCCACATACAAGACTTAAACGAAAAGAACTCAACAGACGATTCGGACAGTTATACAGACTACTAAACAGAAAATCTAAGCTTACAGTTGACAACAAATTATTACTTTACAAGACAATACTGAAACCAATGTGGACCTACGGACTTGAACTATGGGGGACAGCCAAACGTTCTAACATCAAACGCATTCAATCCTTTCAATCCAAAGTCCTCCGAACAATAGTAAATGCTCCTTATTATGTCTCCAACTATACCTTACACCACGACCTTAATGTTCCATTTATTTCAGACCTGATTCCATCTAAATTTTCCAAATTCCACCAGAACCTCATTCATCATCCTAATCCTCTAGCACAATCCCTATCCAGCTCCACTCATCCATACAACCCTCCTAGAAGGTTGAAACGGCAGTGGCCCCGAGACATATTGTAAACATCTATTCTGGAGTTCTGACACTGGTCAGATTCTCCTCTCATGTGCGGTGTGATTGTGGCTGTGGCGCCCTCACTTAGCTTCCGCTGGCTCTCACCAGTGAAGCGGCTGAGAGGGAGGCGCTGGGATCCTTTTGACTCTGCTTGTCCTTCCACAAGTGGGGGGACAAGCCCCGTCTGGGGTTCCCGAGCTGATTGTAAATATTGTACATAGGTATGAATGTGACATGTTTTGTTTATTTATTTGTTAACTTCATTTATTTGTATTTATTTTGTCTATAAATTTTGTTATTGTATACGTTTATTTATTTTGATTTTATTTTATGTAATTTGACTTTACTTTTGTTTATATTGTAAATATTGTATGAATGAGATCCTGTAGCACTATTATTATTGTCTATTATGACAAATTGTAATATATACGAATAAAAAAAAAAAAAAAAAAAAAAAAAAAAAAAAAATATAGCTTTAGAATATGTCATAGGAAAAGTTACGTGTCCGAGAAAGGTTTAAATATGGATGATAAGATTCCGGTTTTGGGGTATGCCGATGATTTGGATCTGCTAGGTGAAGACAGGGAAACCATACAACTGAATACAAGTGTGTTAATAAAAACCGGTAAAGAAATAGGTCTCGAATTAAATACCGATAAGACGAAATATATGATTAGTGGAGATCTTGATGATATTAATATATATATCAGGAAGAAATAAAGTCCCGGTTAAAGGTGGGAAATGCGTGCTATTATTCAGTTGCTAAATTACTTAGCTCGCGGCTTCTGTCTAAAAACTTAAAGGTTAGAATTTATTAAACTATTATTCTTCCGACGGTTCTTTACGGATGTGAAACGTGGCCGCTTACTTTGAAGGGTGAAGAACGGCTTAAGGTTTTCGAAAATAAGCTACTGCGTAAAATATTTGGTCCGAAGAGAGATGAGGCCACTGGGGAGTTTAAAAGGTTGCACAACGCGGAATTGCGGAGTTTGTACCCTGTGAATATAATTGAGTTGATAGCATCGCGGAGACTCAAATGGGCGCGTAATGTTGTTGGGCTCGGTGAGGAACGGATTCCGAGAAAGTTGGTATTCGCTGAACAGACTTGTAGGCGTCTGGAAGGTAGGCCGAAGGCCATAGGTGAGGAAAGTTGAGCAAGGGTATGGGGAAGTTGAGCACTAAGAATGTCTAACCAAACCATGGGTCAAACTCGATTATAAATAAAGTAAAACATGTGTTTAACAATCAGGTCTTGGTATTTAAAATCAGAATTAAATGTTTATATTATTACTCATACAGCTTATATCTTGAAAATATATTTATAAGATGTTTGGAACTCAATGATCATTGTCACTGTTGCAATTGACAAAAATTAAAGTAAGTTTATGCAGTGTTAGTAATAGAATAACAAAACTTATAGTAATTTTCTTTGTATAATAAACTGAGAATATAATAAACAAAACATCAACATAAAGTTGAGCAATTATAGCTCAACTAACCCCAACTCGGAATTTTAAAACAAAAGTGAGGTTATTAAAAAAGCATATGAATTATACCCAGAACAACTCCACATATAAAAAATACAATCATTCTCTGGAAGATAAACACTTACCTGATTAAAAACAGATAAAAATTGACTAATACAGATAATAATATGTGATAAATGACGTTTTTACTTTGTGGTCACAAAATAAACAAAACACACGAGCGGTTCACTGGCTCATCCAGCCGCCACTAGCGTTCGCATGGTGATTATCCCTCCCACGACCCTTTCTTTCCGCCATAAGATGCCTATGCGTACGGTGAATATTTTTCGAGATATTTCAATTGCCCTTATGCTGAACTATTCCCGCTCTACCATAAGTTACAGTTGTCTTAAATATGAAATTTCAGTTTCATTTTCCTTTTTTCGGAACTTGGTTATTTGGACTCAGGGGACCCTAAAACGTGTATTTCCGGTGAAAACTGGAATTCGTAGATTTCCACAATCATAATACTTTCTCTTACTAAATATTGCATATATAGGTAATAATAATAATAATAGGCTTAGCGAACCCGAAGGTTCGATGCCGATATCACGAAATTCCGCCTACACAGACTCGTCCAATGTTCACCGTTCAAGCCAAAGTCCCCGAGATCAGCCTTAACGCAATCCTCCCATCAACAATTCGCCCTACCTTTCGGACGCCTACCAGTCGGTTCAGCGAATACCAACTTTCTTGGAATCCGCTCTTCATCGAGCCCAACAACTTTACTCGCCCATTTGATCTCCGAGATGCTATCAAATCAATTATATTCACAGGATACAAGTCCCGCAATTCCGCGTTGTGAAACCTTCAAAACTCCCCAGTGGCCTCATGTCTCTTCGGACCAAATATTTTACGCAGTACCTTATTTTCGAAAACCTTGAGCCGTTGTTCATCCTTCAAAGTAAGCGGCCACGTTTCACATCCGAAAAGAACCGTCAGAAGAAGTTTTATATATAGGTAAGAAAAAGTTAAAATAAAATTTAGTTAGTAGGTCATTTTATTACTGCTTATACTCCATCGATAGGCCCCGACCGTCCTCAATTACAATTTTTTCCTCATTTGGAAAAGCAATAAATTATATACTATATCTATAATCTTTATAAAATTTTATTTTTATTTTAATACTATAGCTAGTTCATAGATCCTTAGACAGAAAAATAATAATAAATTATTTACATGAATATCCTATGATGGAATGGTTTATATGATAGACATTGCCAATGAAAGGGATGATGGGAAATTTTCCACCCCAAAAGGTAAGCTTGATCAATCAACGTCAGGGAGGCGAAGCAAGTGTTGGCAGATATTGGGTCCCGTAGGGTTAATAAACCACTCGGCTAATTTATCATTTTTAATAGATCAAAAAACGTTTAATTTATTTAAGATATTAATTACTATATCTAACTGTAGCTTTTGCATCTATATGGATAATGAAACACAAACAAAGGAGAAAGTACGAGATAAATGTTTTTTTGTTTTTTTTAAAAGAGAAGTTATAATCGTAAAAAGTATTTGGCCAGTAAGATAACCCAAATTTAAAATTTAAGTGAAATTATGTAAATTATCAATAAATGTAATTCGCTTTGATCTGATTTATTTCCTAATTATTAAAAAATGTTATATAATTTCTTAATAATTATATTACGGTGTTACAATTTATATTGCGGTGTAGACGATTAGTTTATATATATATATATATATATATATATATATATATAAAGTAACCCATGAACATATTAGAAAGACGAACCAGAAACATTGTCAATTTAATATTCAAGCAAAATAGCCAATCACCACTGCTTAATTCACAACGCCTGGGACATTTGTGAGACATCCTGTATATGTTAGTGAAATTAAAAATTAAATAAGTCCCTTCATATTACCAGATTTGGAGATTGATATAATTTGTTTTAAATTCTTTCTATTTTATCCTAGACGCTTTCTTTTAAACAATTTAAAGTAAAATATTTTTGTTACATAACGTTTGTCGCTAGGACCTACGTCCATTGGGTTGACAAGAAAGTCCTTCCGGTTTTTCTGTTTATGTATCGGTTTAACGGACAAATCGGAAGGGTGTTGTGTTCCAACAAGACAACACTAGGCCCCACACCTCATTGGTCGCCATTTTTCAGCCTTGGATGGGACCGTTTGCTTCACCCTCCCTATTCACCAGAGTGCCTAGCACTCGCCCTTCCGAGTCAAGGCGTAGCTATCCTCACTCCGCGAGATATATCTCACCCACTCCGAAAGGAAATATCAGATGCCTGTAGTCCTGCTAACAAACTAAAAAACGTTAAAACTACTGTAAAGCCTTGGTCCTCATCATATCGCTCAAGCCGCAGAGAGGAAGTTGTCCTTGCTAGGTTAAGGATACGTCACACTAACATTGGCCATCTTCACCTCGTTACCAAACGACCACTCAGTCATATTTTAGAAGAATGCCCTTTTTATAGGACAAGTTTAAGCAAATTTGGACTCAGACCTAATATATCCTCCATAATCTCTGACAATGAATATAATATTTCGGCGCTGTTTAGGTTTCTTAAGAGTCACCTATAATTTAATAAAATATAGTATTTTAAATTAATTTTATTTTTATCTAATATTTTATCCCATTATTATTACTATTATTATAAGTTTAGGCTATTAATTTATATTTTTTATTTCTTTAAATAAAGAGAACTATCGGCGTTTATGACCCCTGGGTTTTACGCCTCAAAACCTCAAACAACAACAACCAGAGTGCCTAACACTTACTCCGGTCTCTGCAGAACTTTATGAATGGATAGAAATTCTTATTTTGAGGTTTGACTTCTTATAATTTCGGAAAATTTTTTCTTCATTCATTTGGTACCACTTGTTTTTCTTTGCGTTCACTTGAAGTAAATATATTTCAATTTTTCTAATGAAACCGTCTTTACTTTTTAATTTAACTATGGTTCAAAGGAAAAACACTCTATTTAATTTTCTCTCTAATCGTAGACGATCAGACTAAGAACTATGGATCATACGAACTTTCCCCTCCTGCTCCCACAATACGGCTAAACATTTATGGGACATCCTGTATAGGTTGGTGAAAGTAAATATTAAATAAGTCCTTTCATTTCACCAGATTTGAAGATTCAGTAAATATAATTCTAAATTATAAGTATTATTATTATACCAAAATGTTAATAACTAGATGGAAATTTACATTCAATAAGTACGGCGGTTGGAGCAGAATTTTAATGAGCCGCAGAATAATTCGACTAAAATCCTCAGAAAACTTTGTCAGTTTGCAGTTCTTCGAAAAGGGTTTTCCGCAATTGTTCCCAAGAATTAATGCGGAGAATTAATTCACTTAGCAGAAATTATCTCAACCCATTAGAAGCTTCCGGGGCTAAAAATATTCAAATATTTAAACTCCTTACTTACCTTCTTGATTTTGACAGAGGAGGAAAATTATTCTGTCAGCTTTGAGTTGATTTTCGTGTCGGAATCGTTTAATGTAGAACGTCTTCCACAATTTAGCTAGAATGGAAGGGTCACCTCTAGCTTAACAAAAACCCGGTGCGCGCAACACTTATCTCGGTTGTTTAAATCAATTTAACAACTATCCAATTTGATAAGAAGTTAAGAAAAGCTTAAAAAATTATATTCACTTTTGTTTAAAACAACTGTTTTTTTTTTTAAATATTAAATAAGATATTTATCTTGATAGCTGTACAAGCCATGAAGGGTCCTGGCTTCCTCCAGCAGCAAACGCCACGATTCCCTGTCTTGTGCGGCGGCCATCCAGCTTCCCACATTAAAGAAGTTTCGTGCGTCGTTGGCCACACAATCCGTCCAGCACAGCCTTGGCCCCCCAACCTTGCGACGACTGTAAACGATTTCGGTTAGTAATCTTGTCATATTGCCTTCTTGTCTTGTCATCTTGGTATATTGTCAGCCATTCGTGCCAGATGTCCTGCCCATCGAAGCATCCCGATCTTAACGAAGTGGGATACATCAGTTTCAAAATATAAATCGTACAGCTCTCTGTTGCTCCTCCGCCTCCAATCATTATTTTCACAAACACCGCCATATATTCGGCGCAATACTTTCCGCTCTAATATAAGTAGAAGCTGGTCCTCAGCTCTTGATGTCGCTCACGTTTCTGATCCGTAATATAGTTCAGGTCCAATTAGCGTTTTATACATCGTTGCCTTAAATAACATAACAACATAAAATTGCTATGTACACTAAATTTCTTTTTGGTGGCGCGACAGGTCGAGTAGGCTCTTGGTCGCGCTGTGTAATCTGTTGGGTGCATACACAAGCGTCACTCGATGACATTTTAGTGAGGTAGGGTAATCACTCCCTGAACCTACTGGGTTGTGTCACATGAAATGTCCGTTTTCAAGGTAATGGATTTTTATTAAAAATACGATATCAAAAAAAGATAATTTTATTCGATGGTAATGGTAATCTGTCGGAGACAAGTCGGGAGAATATGGTGGGTGCGGAAGAACTTCGTAGCCCAGTTCTTTAAATTTTTGCACGGTATGTTTTGAAACATGGGGTCTTGCTGCCGCTCAGTGAGATCATGAGGTACCCATGTATCGAGCTTTTTTACTTTCCGAATACACTTTAAATGTCTGGAAACGGAAGATACACTTGCATTTAGTTGTGCTGAGAGTTCTTTGACTGTTTGGTAGGGGTTTCCTTCTACTGTATGTTTGAGGACATCGTTGTCTATTACGGACGGAGGTCTTCCTCGGGGCAAGTTTTCCAGCTGAAACCGTAGCAAACCAACGGCGAATGGTCCGTTCATTAACACTCCCTTCACCAAACGCCTTGCAAATATTTCTAGCGGTCTCAGCTGCTCAATAAAAAGTGGGTAATTGGTTGAGAAGGTAATGTTTATAATACAAAGGTAGAGGATTAGTAACTGTCTACTTTAAATCTGTAAACATTCGGAAGAATAGAACAGAGACCTGCAAAATCCTTTATGTATTTCAGAAACTATAAAAACGGATATTTCATGTAAAACAGCCCAATATTTTTGTGAGTGACCACCTTTTGGCTGACGGATCTCACATACCAGAGCGAGAGGCTGTGAGTCCCCATTAATTAAATGCTTAAAAAATCCCTACGAAGTAGAGTAATGGGGTTCAACTAAACCATCAAATTCCTCTCGTATCCAATCCTTATAATCCAAAATCCTCAATGCTCCTTATTTTGTCACAAACAAACTCATTCATAAAGACCTTAATATTCCATATTTTGCTGACTTAGCCCGAACCAGGTACCATTCCTTCCACGAAAACTCCATTCCCACTACAATCCATTAGTTTCAATCCTAGCTTCCTCTTCAAACCCTGATAATCCTCCGAAGCGTCTGAAAAGAAGATGGCCACGGGACCATCTAGTTTAGAATATTTTTACAGTGCTGCCATTGGGTAGTGTCTCTTCATGTATTTGATGACAATTTTATATATTACCATCACATTTACTAGATGTATTTTTAATTAGTACAGTTGTAAATATGTTTAAAAAAAAAAAGTCCCACCGGACTGGGATTCGAACTCACAACATTAGGCGTGGGAGACTAGCGCGCAAGCTACTCAGCCACGGGCTCCACATGTACAATAATAACTTATATTAATAAGTAATAGCCTTATCTTGATATAGTTCTTCTTCTTTTGCTTCTCCCTGTTGTGCCGTATTAGCGTAGGGGAGCGTTCAGCCACCGGCTCTATTCTACTAATCCTCTCTATTCCCAGCTAGGTTCCTGGCCTGGCGGAGATCTTTCCCTCTTCCTCTGCAAAGCCTGTCCACGTACTCCAGGTAGGACATCCTTGGTCGCCCCCGAGGCCTTCTCCCATCTGGCACGTAATCCATAGTTTTTAGAGGATCTCTGTGATCCTCCATTCTAATAACGTGGCCGAACCACTTCAGCTGGCGGTGTTGCAGAATTTCCTTTAACGGCGCAACCTCCAGTTCCTGGCGTATCCGCTCATTCCTGACACGATCTCTTCTTGTCTTTCCGACTATTCTTCGCAGGAACTTCATTTCAGCAGCTGTGACTCTGCTCTCCTGCCGGTCCGTCAATATCCAGCTTTCAGCTCCTTATAGTAGTATAGGCAAATATACTGACTTGAAGATATGGAGCTTAACACCTCTACCCACCTCTCGCTTCCCTACTATCTTGATATAGTTAATTTTTCAAATCAACAAATTTGAAGGTACTTTAAAGAATTTATTTTTTAATTTGCCATTAAGCTTTTGCAAACTACTTTAATCATTATAAAACTTACATGGTATTGAAGGCCATTAAATTTTATAAAGTAGCGATTTTTATCAAAATCGTAAAGGCAGTTTTTGAGAAAATCTTAAAAAGGTAAAAAGTGGCTCTAGTCCGCCTATTTTGGTGAAAAACATGGTGTAAAAACTCAAGGTTAGTTCTCCTGAATTTTATATATATATATGTAAGTGAAAGTAAAAAATTGAATAATTTATATTTATGTATAAAATTATTTTTAGGAGATGAAGTGATTTGTTAATTTATTTACGTCACTTTTATGTTAAGACTAATCGGACGATGCTACAGCGGAAGTCCTAAATTTTACCTATCCAGGTTTTATTAGCATAGAAATCTTTAACGAGTTGTAGAAATCGGCTCAAACGATAGCCGTTTGATAACGTTCGGCTCAAACGATAGACTATGTTAAAAAAACTTCTAAGGCTAAAAAAAAACTATATACGTTTCTAAAGTAAGAAACCCAAGTTTTACAAAACTTATCTTTTTCGAAATAGAATGACCTCAGACACACTCACAACAGGACACACAGATGCCAGACATCCACTATGTCAGGAAATTTTTAAAAAACAGCCATACTAAAAAGAACTTTTTCGGGACGTTGCAATTTTTCGTATGCTTGTTCAGTCCTGTTTGGAGTGAAACGATGTTTCTACTGAGAACCAGGACTTTCTTGCGGGATTTATTAATAATAATAATAACAGGCTTACCGAACCCGAAGGTTCGATGCCGATACCACCAAACTTCGCCTGCACAGACTCGTCCAATGTTCGCCGGTCAAGCCCAAGCCCCCGAGATCAGCCTTAATGCAATCCTCCCATCGACGCTTCAGCCCTCCGCGATGCTATCAACTCAATTATATTCACAGGGTACAAACTCCGCAATTCCGCGTTGTGCAACCTTCTAAACTCCCCAATGGCCTCATCTCTCTTCGGACCAAATATTTTACGCAGTACCTTATTCTCGAAAACCTTAAGCCGTTGTTCATCCTTCAAAGTAAGCGGCCACGTTTCACATCCGTAAAGAACCGTCGGAAGAATAATAGTTTTATAAATTCTAACCTTTAAGTTTTTAGACAGGAGCCGCGAGCTAAGTAACTTAGCAACTGAATAATAACACGCATTTCCAGACTTTCACCGGGTTTTTATTTCTTCCTGGATTTCATTTTTCTTGTTATCAGTGAACTTAAGTACTTGAATTTCTCTACTTGCTCAAAAGTATGACCTGAATAATATCTATAACAATTATTTTTATACTGAAGGAATTAGTCCGGGTGGCGGTCATTAAATGAAACAACTGAATAGTTTCAACTATTTTATTGTTTGCCAACGTTTCGACCCCCATTGTGGGTCATCATCAGGTCGTCTGGTAGGCGAGTGGAAACTGGTTTTTTCAGTTTCCACTCGCCTACCAGACGACCTGATGATGACCCACAATGGGGGTCGAAACGTTGGCAAACAATAAAATAGTTGAAACTATTCAGTTGTTTCATTTAATGACCGCCACCCGGACTAATTCCTTCAGTAATTCTCAACGGTCAACTAATAATATCCACTATTATTTTTATATTTATTAATATACCTTTTAAAGTAATTAAAAGAAATATTTATAAGTAAATGTATTAATCAGGAACTAATTACCTCCTAGTGACTGGATGATGAGTGAAGGGGTTGTCAGCCACTATGAGCTCCGAAAGGTACTCAAACCTGGCCAGGTATTCTATGCATCTCAAATCTGCAATTTTGTTGTCTCTGAAAAAAAAAAAAAAAAAAAATTAAAACATAGTGTTTAATGTTTAATGATTAAGTAAACAAAGGCTTACTTCGTTATCTATTATAGATTGCTAAATATATTATAGATTGCTAAATCTATTAGAGATTGCTAAATATATTATAGATTGCTAAATATATTATAGATTGCTAAATAAATTACCTTCTGTTAGTAGTGTGATAACTATTTCCATCTTATATCTTATTCCCAGGGGTATTTTTTACTTTATTCACACTATTTATTTATTTTTAAATGAGTGATTTATCTTATTGAATAACGAATGGTTGAGGGTAAAAGGAATATGAAGAAAGAGATGGTTCTGATGTCAGTCAAAAGAAGTAAAAAACACATTTAACATCCAAAGTTTCGACCCACGTTACGGGTCTTCATCAGGGCTATAAAACAAGTTAAAGAGTAGCTGTTTAATAATCATAGAAAATAACATTTAAAAAATAAAAATAAAGTAATAAATAGTACAAGAATGGAATTAGATGAAAGGCTAATTTAGTCTGCTTTATAGTTGCAATTGTTTAGCAGTAAAATGTTAAAAGAATTATTATGTGATGGTGAAGTAGAGATTATTTTAACAGATTGACAGGATAATTCGTATATAGGGGCTATGTATGAATAATAGTACATTATTATATGGCCTATATTATGATATAATATGGAAATATATGTAAGTAGAATTTTTAATAAAGTTTTTTTAAAAACAGATTGTAAATATGTAGGTGATAAATGAATTCTAAATTATTGATAATATTTGTTATTGTTTGTATGGTTTCTTATAATTAGAATTGTATTTTAGATGATTTTTAATGATCTGAAGATGAGGCATAGACAGTACCTTGAAACGTTACGTTATTGATAAATAAATATATAAATAAAAAGAAGAGATTGTTCCAAATAATACATTCATAATTAAAATTACTAAAATAATAATTGATATAACATAAAATAATTATTTCCCAGGAGTATTTTTTACTTTATTCACTCTAGTTATTCATTTGTAAATGAATGAATTATCTTATTAAATAATGAATGGTTGATCGTGAAATGAATATAAAGAAAGAGATGGTTCTAACGGCTGTCAAAAGAAGTAAAAAAACACATTAATATCGAAAGTTTCGACCCACGTTGAGGGTCTTCATCAGGGCTATAAAACAAGTTAAAGTGTAGGTGTTTAATAATAATAGAAAATAACGCTTAAAAAATAATAGAAAAAATAAAGTAATGACAACTAAAAAATAAATAGCTGATATATAAATATAAGTAAATAGAGAAATGGAAGATAAATAAATTATTCCTAATTTGTATTAATAATCATTATTTATCTTTCATGTTAATACGCATTATTTATATTTTACTTTATTACTCTTTTACTGATAGTTTGAAGTCCTCTAATTTCAAAGGTAATAAATTGATAACCTGAGCCTGTTATCTATGTCAGAAAAGGGATTTTCAAAACTATATTTTAACAGACTAGTATAGTTCCTGAGCCGGCCGGTATCGAATAATGCAACCTATTTTACCAAAATTTTTAGTATGTGTTATGCAAAGCCTGTACGATGGTAAAGCAAAAAATCTGGTGTGGGCAACACACGACTTTCACTTACATCAATTTGTAAAATCAATGAAAGAATTTTCTAATAAAGTTTGAGTTAAAAATACGTGAAACTATTAAAGAATTAAATGAATTTAATTTATATAGAAACATGTGTTTTATTAAAAAATCTTTTATTTTATTATCTAAAATAATCAGTTAGTTTTATCTTCTCATCACTCTCTATTAACTTCTAAAAGCTTGTGTATGAGATGATATTTTTTCTAAAATCTTTAGCTTTCCAACGGTATATCATACATGTATATTACTGCTCTTATGTTCAAAAACAAAAAATTGCATTAAACAAATATTTTTTCTGTTTTCTCCTTTAGTTGGGTATCGAATTTATTCAATCTATATATTTACCTGTTTTTCATCATCGTTAACAAGATAATCTAGTTATTATTATTGAACCTACAAAATTAAAGCTACTTTAGGGGAAGAAAATTTAAAATATCGGTATTTAAGCCGTGTCAGACCATTTTAATCAGAATGAAACCCACATGATATTAAAGCCCATTAAATTTTACATCAATATAGCGAGTTTAATCAAAATCGTCGGAACCTTTTTCGAGAAAATCGAAAAAAGGTGCAAAATGCATGATATAAAGTGCCTCTTCTGGTAGGCTCATTTTGATGAAAAAAGTTTTGTCACGTCTCGGGCGTATAGTTGTCTTAAATATGAAATTTCAGTTTCATAGGACTTACCGTTTCCGCCCGGGAGTTACCACACACACAGACCTTTTTGCGGGACTTGGTTATTTGGACTCAAGGGACCCTAAAACGTGTATTTCCGTTGAAAACTGGAATTCGAAAATTTTCACGATCGCAATACTTCCCCTTACTATATATATTAAGTGAAAGTAAAAAATACACGTCTGCCAACTCAAAACGTGAGGTTTACAAAATGGCGGCCATTCAAAAAGGGAATATTACGAAATATCGCTCTTTTCTAACATAATTATGATTACAATCATGGAAACGACTTATCCTATGAAGATAATCATTGGAAAGTAAATCATCAAGTATTAAATAAGTGTTCATTTAAGTGGTAAAAGACATTTGCATGTTTAATATTCGACGCTAAAGAGGTATTACAAAATCAAATAATTTTGCGGAAAACGATACGTCACTCTTTCCTACCATAATTATGGTTACTATCACAGTTACTAAGCAAAAAATATATGCTTTACCATGATAGATGCTTTGCGTAAAACATACTAAATTTTTTAAAGTATGATTCTCATTATTTTAAGTTGAATATGGTTTAGTAATGAAAATTATGTTAATAGTTTTGTATTATCCAGTTTATTTTATCCTTTCTTTATTGACTTTGTAATAGAGAACTAGACTCAATTTGTTCTAGACATTGTCTTTGACAAATAAAATATATTCTATGCCTTTTATAAGGGGTACTCACTACTATAATAGGTGGAATAGTCAGGAATCAGTCATTTTTGAAAAGTTTTTAATTTTGCCAACGTTTCGGCTCAAGCTTGTGAGCCATCATCAGGGCATTACTGAGCCATGTCCAAGCATAAACTGGGTTTATGCTTGGACATGGCTCAGTAATGCCCTGATGATGGATCACAAGCTTTGGCAAAATTAAAAACTTTTCAAAAATGACTGATTCCTGACTATTCCACCTATAATAGTTTCTACAGTCGACTATACACCCTCAATATAAGGGTACTCACTACGTTTGCTATAGTATGCTATTTGTGCTATTGTGCTAAACCCATCACTTTTATACAGGAAATAACTGTAGAAACTCGACGGGTTTAGCAAAATAACACAAAGCATGCTATAGCAAACGTAGTGAGTACCCCTAAAATATGAGCAATTGTAAGTAGCAGATAACATGCATCACATTTTGGCGGTCTTCTTTTTTTCCGCGAATCAGCCGGGTTAGGCCGTAAATCGTGTATTAATTTAATAACTAATTCTTTCCTAAAACAAAAACTCGTGAAGTGTTTATATATTACAAATTATATATTAACAGCATTTCTTATGCTATTTAATTAACAGTCAATGAAGGCAGTTGAGAGAAATAATTCGAAATAACATTAACGTCACAGGTAACCTCATTAATTAGTGCTAATTAATTACCATTTTACAAGTTAATTTAAATATTGTTAATTGGGTTCCCGTTTGAGCCGTCAACCACCTTATGCCAAGATGACTCTCATTAATCAAACAAAAACTCTCACAATGATATTATCATTCTGTCATTAGTTAAATAATCATGAATTATAAAAATTATGTTTAACTTATAATTATAAAAAAACTGATTTTTGCTGATAATAATAACACGTAAATTTCTCTTGTAAAATATCATGGATAAGTCTAGATAGATATAATATATTACTTTTCCCAGTTAGCAGAATTCGAGTATACAGACAGACTTATGAATTATTGAAGGTAAATAAGGAATGAAATAATATACTAACAAAATTTATTTTTAACCATCTAATTAAATTAATACAATGGTAACATTTATCATTTAAACCAATGTAAGCTACTACACCGGAGGTCCTACTGACAAATGTTATATACGAGGATAACTTTAAATTTTCAATGTGAACAACACCATCACAGCTTTTAGTTTATAATTTTTAATAATGAATCTTGTATTCGACCAACAAAAAAAAAATTTATATATATATATATATATATATATATATATATATATATATATAAACAGAAAAAATGGTACGAAGTTTTAGAATCAGTAAAGTGCGATATTAAAAAAAAAAATTAAAATATTCCCTCTATATGCGCTTGTAACTCATTTTCGAAGATGAAGATAAAATCTATGGTGTTTTAGAATCAGTACATACTAACTGATTATAAAGCAAAAACAATATTCAAGCTTTACCTATATAGCCCATAACTCAGTTATTTTTGAAGATATAGAAAACTATGTTTATAGTTATAGGATCAGTAAACCCCGATAAGCAGAAGGAAATAAATTAATTTATATATTCAAATAACAAATTATAATAGATATAATTCCACCAAAATTTTATTTTGGTTAAGTTTATAATGGAAGTTCAAGATCAAGGCACGGCGATGAAACAAGAGAAAAAAATAAAATTAATAAAATAAAAAGCCACAATTTATAAGAGGATTAGGAAATTAGGAAATTTTATTTGAAAAAAAAATCGAAAGAAAAGAGTAGGAAATAGTAAGGAAGTTTAGTATAAATGCTTTTGGTTTATTATATTCAATGATGAAATTTTTTAATAGACATAAAAAAAATTATTATTTCCATCCTTCCCCCCAAAATTTGAGGACTCGCGGTTCTATAAACGTGAAACAACTAAAAATATAAAAAAAATTGAAATCGGTCCAGAAATAACAGAGATATAGCGTTTTGAAGTTAGCAATGGTGATATGGTTACCATATTATGGTAGACCATTTTCCTTTGAATTATCAATTGCTTTTCATATTAGTTAATAGCCTATAAACAATTATATAAACACTTAACCTAATATAGTTATTTAGAATTAATACAGCATTTTGTAATCATTCGCAGCGTTTTTTTTTAACACAGAGCAGGTCAATAAAGCTCCAACCACTTAAAGTCCGTGAGCCAGAAACGAAAAATGCCACCCATTTTACCAAAATTTTTAGCATGTTTTATGCAAAGCATCTACACGGTAAAGCAAAAAATAGTCGTCTGCCAACTCAAAACGTGTGGATAACAAAACGGCGGACATTCAAAAAGGAAATATGACTCTTTTCTAACATAATTATGGTTACTATCATGGAAATGGATCATGCTATGAAGATAATCGTTATAAAGTAAATCATTAAGTATTTAATAAGCGTTTATTTGAGTGGTAAAAGACATCTGCATGTATTATATTCAACGATAAATAGGTATTACAAAAAAAAAAAATGTTTTGTGGAATACGAGATATCACGTTTTCTAACATAATTACGGTTACTATCATAGAAATGGCTCATCCTATGAGGATAATTGTTATTAGGTAAATTATCAAGTATTTAAAAAGCTTTCATTTGAGGGAAGAAAGAAATTTGTATGTCTACTTTTCGTCTTTTTTTACTAGAAGTATTACAAAAAAAAATCAATTTTCTAACATTATTGTGACTAAAACCATGGAAACTGTTGATGGTCCTTGCATCGAAAATCAGAGATCATTTTCACCAGATATATTGATTTGAATAAAAAAATATCAATGTACCACATTTAAAATGTAAATAGGTGATTAAAAATAAATTTCGTTAGTAGATTATCTCAATTTCTCTCTGAAAGAATGAAGCAAGCACTATTTTTTTTTCTTCAAATATAAGAATAGAAATATAGATTTTTCACCCCAGTATTTTGAACAGGTCAAAATGTAGAAATTCCGGATTTTATTTCCTGGGAACTTGAGATAGGGGCTTCGTTGACAACTAGAGATGATACCTGGATTTAGAGACAGTTAGGTCCAGAACTGCAATAAATGTGTCATGGGTTTTATTGTCGGTAGGATCAGCTTTAAGCGACGGCAGGTAATGTTGTTATGACTCTACTGGACCCTTTTTTTTTTTTTTTAATTTATTTTGGGCTCGAAATTTCCAGAATATACTTACAAGACAATTGTTTATATAGCCTATATATACATGTTTATTTATTTACAATATATTTTACAACATGGTTATATTATGTATTAGTTGCTAATAATAACAGTATTATTGCAATATATTTAGTGGTATTATAATTCTTAGTGCTATATTTTTTATGGTAAAAAAATAATTTTAAATAAAAAAAAATATTATTTCCATTTTAGGCAGTATAGCTTACAAATGGTAAGTCCTAGTGACGAACCCTATTCAATACATAAATGTTTTCTATTACATTTTTTATAAGGAAACTGTTATTAAATATTGAAACATAAATACTAAATTAAAGATAAAATATTTTACTCACTGTGAGCAGTGTGCAATGTACAAAAAAAAAATAAAATATATAACATTAATAATAGGAAGGTCCTAGCGACTATTGTTTTATATTTAAAAAAATTCTCCATTGAATTTCAGATTTTCTATCATTTGATATTTTTTGTTTCTGGATAGTTGTTTCTAAGGTCCCCCTCCCTCCTTTCAATAAAATTGGTCTATTCCCCACGAACGATTGGGGTATTTTTTTATATTAAGGTTGCTAGTTACTTTTTATCTCCAAGTGATTACTTTAAAAGTTCATCATCATTCTTCTTATTACTTTCACATACATATGAATGAAATATATAGTAAGGAAAAGTATTGCAATTGTGAAAATTTTCGAATTCAAGTTTTCACCGGAAATACATGTCTTAGGGTTTATTGTTTATTATCTTAGGGTTGAATAATTTATATTGTTAAATTATTCAATATATAACATATGTTTCCAACGAAACTAAATACTATTCTTTTAACGTTTTTGAACTTTATTTAAAATTGATTTTAACAACCGAGATAATTGAAGGTCGTGTGTTGTGCGCACCAGATTTTTTTTGTTTAATAACAAGAATATTTTAGATAGTTAAGTTAATTTCTGTGATTGTCGCACCCATTTTATTCTACATATTTCTTTTTAACTCTATCTAGTTTCTCAATTAAACCTGGCTTTAAATAGGTATGTCTTTTGGATAGAAGTCTAAGCTTCTATATGTGTGAGGTTTTTTAACCTAAAAATTAAACACGTTTTTAAGAAGCTCTAGCTGGGTTGGTGTTACTCGGAAAGATTATTCGTTTAGTTATTTTGTCAGAAATTTAGTGGAGCATATTTAAATGTTATTTTTTGCTAGGACCTACTGTTTGGGACCTGTATTGGTTTAAATGAAAAAAAAAAAAGTCACGTTTTGCTACATTAACTAATAGTTCGTGATAAAAAATGCAACCGATTTTATAAAAATGTATAGTGTGCTAACATGCTAAAACAAGAAATACAAGCCTATCAACTCAAAATCAGACCAAAAAACAAAATTCTGAATCATATAACCACGATTTTCATTTTGACCTCATGATACTAGGTGTTAATTCAAATCAAACGAAGCTAGTCTGCCATTTACAGAGGGAAGCCGCGGCATACGCGTTTTAGAAACAGAAATTCTGACCTGTGTAATCAATGTACTGACATTATGTCAGTGCGTATTGGACCTAAAAGTTTTAATTACTACTCTAATTAAAGCTAATTTTATACTCGTAAAGTAGTTTATAACCATTATATTGTTAGGAAAAGCGGTTTCCATTATATCAACCAAATTAATGACCAAAATAAGAAGTTTCTCGATTTCCGGTTTCTTGAAAGAACAATATCTCTGTTACAGTAACTTTTTTACCTAAATCAACGCATCAGAAGAACCACTTGATATTATGCATTTTGCATCATTTTTCGATTTTCTCAATAACAGCATTAATAATTTGAATTAAACTGGCTAAATATGTAAAAATAGGCTTTAATATTATGTAGATTTGATTCAATTATTCTGACGGGATTTAAATGACAATATTGAACAATTTCATATTCTAAAGCACCGTTGAATTTGTTGATTCTTAAAAATAATATATATATATATATATATATATATATATATATATATATATATATATATATATATATATATAATAGTCGTAGGGAGTGATGACCCTGCACTAAAAATTGCATCGTGAAACGTGAATGTAAACTCGCAGGAGTATACACCGCGAGGCCCAGGGCCTATACGGCCTGTCGCGCCACTGGATAAAGATAAAAAATATATATATACATAATATATATATATATATATATATATATATATATATATATATATATATATATATATACAATATTAGCATTAATTAAAGTATACTAACAATTATTATATATCTCTTAGAATGTTAAATTGGTCTGTGTATAGAGTGTACGAATGTTATGAAGAGCCAAGGCATCAAAACTATTTAACTGGAAGGAATTAGTCCGGGTGGCGGTCATTAAATGAAACAACTAAATAGTTTCAAGTATTTATTGTTTGCCAACGTTTCGACCCCCCTTTGTGGGTCATCATCAGGGCGCATGGTGGGTGAATGGAAACTGAACTCAGTTTCCAAAACTATTTTAAGTTTAATTCTTTTAAAATTATTCAGCAAGGACCTACCACGGACCCTCTGAACATAGTCACCGGAGCCCCAATTAAAAAAATTGATTAAGATCAGTCAAAAAAACAATTTTAATACCAAAACAATAGAAATACCAAAATTTGTCCATAAAGGAGAGTGGTGGGGGTTTCAGGTACCAGAAGAGTGGGGGGTACGAAGTACTCGCGATCGGTACCTTAGGTACATAAGGTACTGTACCTGGCGCTAACTTCAGTTTACTTGTGAATTCTGGCTTGTGTTTTTCTCTGAGGACTGTTTCACCGAGTGTGCACTCTGCTATCTTATATTGTGAGCTTCACTTCTCTACTTCTACCAAAAGGTGAGTTTTCTTTTATATTATTCTTTTTTTTTTTTTTTTTTTTTTTTTGTGTGTGTGTGCGTGTTTCAAAATTGCAATTGGAAAATGTGCTAAAGTGTTAGATAAATCTAGAATAGTTAGATATAAGAGAGGCAGCACTTCGTGGTGCAACCTCCTGATATGCAATAGAACTATGTTTTCGCGTTAGGAGTTCCTCACAGTGGAGACTAATTGCGATTTAGTGGCTGAAATTCTATAACTTCTGATAAAAGAAAGTTTTTTTTTTGTCTTAACCCCTAATTATTTCTTTAAGTTTCGGAAGACGATATATCGTGTGTTTAGTAGCGCCTTATTCTTCACATTTCGTGAAAACTTTACCTATAAACAAATTTATAAAAAATAGTGAATGATCAAATTTCGTAGACAAAGAATTTTTAAACCGGTTTGGGTCTGACATTTTACACATTCTATACCGGAGTGTGCTGAGACTGTTAACGTTGGGGTGATAAGATAGATAGACACTCGGCATCATAAATTCTTCTGTGTCCAAAGTCAAAATATTTGTGATAGATAGAACTCAATTTTGATATTATTTATAATTGTGTTTTTCGTATTTTTTTGAATTGATATTTGAGAATCATTATTACTGCTTTATTCTCCATTTAGTACGAGGCATTTTTTAGCATGTAAATTTCTGGTTTTGTTTTTATAAGCGTTTTTCCAAATCGTTTCATATTCGTCAAATACCGCCGGTTATCTTCGCAAAGGCACTTGTTTTTCGTCCGGCACTAAACGGGTTAACATCATGTAGTGTTAAAAATGTCTCGAATTTTTCCTTTTACTATATACCAATACAATTTAAGAATATTACTGTTTATCTTTAAATTTGAGTTAATGTTAGTAATTTTAAACTATGTTAAGGATGTATAGTTGACTATTGAAATTATCGTAGGTAGAAACAATTGAGAGTCAGTCGTTTTTTGAATATTTTAATTTTGCCGACATTTCGGCTCACACTTGTGAGGAATTAGTCCGGGTGGCGGTCATTAAATGAAACAACTAAATAGTTTCAAGTATTTATTGTTTGCCAACGTTTCGACCCCCCTTTGTGGGTCATCATCAGGGCGCATGGTGGGTGAATGGAATTAAACTTAAAACGGGGCATTAGTGAGCCATGTCAAGCATATGTAAGCAGACTTGCAATCCCCCCTCGGGTGTGGAATTTTAACATTACAAAACAATGGGTTTGAACTTCTATCAAATCATAAAGGTTATTTTCTATTTTCACTTTACTCGTTACCTTTAAGAATACTAATAATAAATAAGGTTTTTCTCTTTTGAAGATAGTTTTTTAGGCATTTTTATTATAATTCCATTTTGGAACTGCTATTATTTCTCAATTGTATTTAGAAGGATGAAGTATTGGGTTGTTTCACATGAAATGTCCGTTTTTATAGTTTTTGAAATACACAAAGGATTTTGCAGGTCTCTGTTGTTTTCTTCCGAATGTTTACATATTTAAAGTAAACAGTTACTAATCCTCTACCTTTGTATTATAAACATTAGCTTCCCAATCAATTACCCACTTTTTAGTATACCTCCAAGTATGAACATAGTAACACGCGATTTTCGAGTAATATTTTTGTACGAGTTTAAACTCGGCCATTAAGCAACTGAGGCCGCTAGAAATATTTGCAAGGCGTTTGGGGAAGGGAGTGTTAATGAACTCTTCCTCTTGCACACTATTTTTCCATCACAGAGGAGCTGATGGAATTTCAACATAACCAAACAATAGGTTTGAATTTCTAGCAGATCACAAAGGTTATTTCCAATTTTCACTTTACTCGTTAACTTCAAGAACAGTAATAGTAAATAAAGTTTTTTCTCTTTTGAAGATAGTTTTTCAGGCATTTTTTTTTTTTTTTTTATAATTTCATGTTAGAACTGCTGTTTTTTCTTTATTGTGTTTTGGAGGATGAAGTAGTAACAGGATTCCGTATAGTAGAGGTCTGATAACAAACGTTTTCTTCTGATATCTTCAATTGGAAGTTATAAGAGGTTGTTAAATTCATATGGTCAAAATATACACTTAAATCCCACGTCTTACTAAACATTGATACATAGGTTATACTCAGTTAATAATCATTAACAATTTTAAGTTACGAAAATCTAAAATCTGTTTTGCGCAATACAGGACTTTAAATTACATCCATGGTTAAAATCAGTTTAAGAATTAATCAAATTGAATAACAATAGCAACATGGGTTTCATTAAATAATCTATTATATTGATATAAAAAACAATCAGTTAGTTTTCATCACTCTCCATTAACCTTTACAATTCCGTGTATTAGATAATATTTTTTTCTAAAATCTTTAGCTACCCAACGGTATATTATACATCTATATTACTATTATTGTGTTAAAAAAAATGCATAAAAAAATATTTTTGCACTTTTCTCTTTTAGTTGTTTATCAAATTCGCTCAATTTGCATATTTAACCGTCATTTATCAATGTTAATAAGATGATGTACTTAATTTTTATAAAATATCTTAATTTAAGCTCTGTCAGACTATTTCAATCAGAATGAAACCTACATTAAATAAAAGCCTATTAAATTTTACATTAATATAGCGAGTTTAATAAAAAGGAGCAAATTGCATTATATGAAGTGGCTCTTGTAGTTGGCTGATTTTGATAAAATACTTGCTGTAACATCTTGGGCGTATAGTTGTTTTAAATATGAAATCCCAAATTGGAATTGCTTATAGTTTTTGCGCTAGACTTACTACAAACAGAAGCAGCAGACTTTTGCAGGACTTGGTCATTTGGACTCAGAGGACCCTGAAACGTGTATTTCCGTTGAAAACTTAAATAAGAAATTTTTCACGATCGCAATACTTTCCCTTACTATATGTTTCATATATGAGTAAGTTTAACAAAAAAATATAGCTTTTATCTGTTTAATGTTTAAAAAAAAAATGTTTAATTCTTTGATTCTTTAATCTCATATATGACAAAAAATTACATAATAGGTTATTCTCAGTAAATAAAGTAGAAGGAGTTAAGATTTTCTTCCGATCATAAAACATTTAAATTGTGCCAATTTAACTACTTATAAAAGTATTCATTTTTAAATTAAATACTATTAAATTGTGAATATTTATTGCTAATGGGCAATTTCACAAGGCTCTGCTAGTGTTATCGGTTTTTAACTACTGGAAAAACATTCCGATTTAGTGGCTTAACCTTAATAATTTTTTATTAAAAAAAAAGTATAAACAATTCAACTTTTATTTATCAGTGTGGGATGTCCTTTATTACAAACAGTAAAATAGTTACACTTATTGTGTCTTTTTATCTTTGAACTTATTTATTCTATAAAATATATTTTTTTTTTACATTTCTTAAAATAAAAAATAAAAGTTATTTGTTCGTTCTGTATACAGATATCCAAATTGAAATAAATAACCTTATTTATTTATGAAATAAATAACCGTTCATATAGAGGTTTCAACAAATATAATTGCCTTTTTTAACGCGTTTACAAGGTTTATAAGTAATTATTACTTATTTCTATGTTAATTGTTATAACAATTATCCTCATGGGAAGAGCCGTTTCCATGATCATCTGTAACACCTCTGATATTATTGAACCAATTTCAATCAGAAGTTTTTGATATTTGGTTATTTATTAATTCGTACGGCGGACAACCAGATTTAACGAAAGTAAATTATTCTTATACGTTATTCGTATTCCAAGTATCTTTAGAGGGAGTAATTTTATTATTATGTTTTTTTTTTTTTTTGGCCGATTTCAATGTTTAATTATTGGAAATAGTAACCAAAAGCATATATTCTAGACTTCTTTACTTTTTTATTTTTGTTTATTTTAATTTTGATCGAAATGATTATAATGAAAATTTTTGAGTCTAGAACACTTTACATTTTGTCTCGATCATCAATAATAACAGAATTATCGGGGAATCACATCTATTATAAGTTGTGGCTCGACCATAATAATAATGTTTTGTTTTGTTAATTTTTACTTTAACTTACTATATATATAGTAAGGGAAAGTATTGCGATCGTGAAAATTTTCGAATTCCAGTTTTCAAAAGAAATACTCGTTTTAGGGTTTCCCCCTATTTTTTTAATACAATTTTTTGTTTTTGAACATAAGAACAGTAATATACATGTATGATATACTGCTTGAAAGATTAAAGATTTTAGAAAAAATATCATCTTATACACAAGCTTTTAAAAGTTATTAGAAAGTGATGAAAAGCAGACAAAACTAACTGATTATTTTAGATAATAATATAATAGATTTTTTTACTAAAACACTCACATGTTTCTATGGAAATTCCATTTAATTAATCCTTTAATGGTTTCACTCATTTTTATCTCTTACTATACATGAAAATTCTTAATCGATTTTAAAAACAGAAGTAAGTGAATGTCGCATGTTGCCCACACCAGATTTTTTGCTTTGTTTTCCGCGGTATCTAGATCTTAAATTATTATAGGTGGAATAGTCAGGAATCAGTCATTTTTGAAAAGTTTTTAATTTTGCCAACGTTTCGGCTCAAGCTTGTGAGCCATCATCAGGGCATTACTGAGCCATGTCCAAGCATAAACTGAGGAATACCATAAACATCATGGTATGTTTATGGTTTTCCTCAGTTTATGCTTGGACATGGCTCAGTAATGCCCTGATGATGGCTCACAAGCTTGAGCCGAAACGTTGGCAAAATTAAAAACTTTTCAAAAATGACTGATTCCTGACTATTCCACCTATAATAGTTTCTACAGTCGACTATACACCCTCAATATAGATCTTAAATTATTTCCGAATTTTCTTAACCTTTAATTATAATCGAGCCTTGGAAAGAATAATATATCTTCTTATTTGTGTCTTGAATAAATAGATAGCTAGGAAAAAATATGTAGAGAGTTTTAGAATCAGTTAAGTGAATTATAATATATAAGAATTAATATATTATAATTCGCTTAACTGATTCTAATTAATACATGTATAAGAATTAATATATTATAATTCACTTAACTGATTCTAAAACTCTCTACATATTTTTTCCTAGCTTAAAAAAAAAACAAAACAGTTGTTGTATTTAATAATTTTTAATTGACATTTAATCTATTAATAAATTTTAATGGAAACGAATTTGGCCGCGCACTTTATTGCGATTTTTCCTATTTTCGTAAGAAAGGCTAAAGCTTTTCTGGCGATTCCTTAAAGAACCTCAGCATAGATAAGGTTATTACACGGAGTCTTCTTTTTCTGGCATTTCCGTAATCTGTTTTGATAACTCGGATGGAGCAAATAGTCCGTGAGCTAGCAGCGAAAAATGCAATCCATTTTACCAAAACGTTTAGTGTGTTTTATGCAAATCTATCGGGGTAAAGAAAAAAATAAACGTCTGCTAAAAATACAGGGCGGTAATACTAATCAAACGACGCTAGTCTGGGGAATTCACAGGTGGGTGGGAACCCGTGGTAGACGGATTTTTAGAGATAAAAATTCTGACCCATTTAACCATTACACTGACATCATGTCGGTGAGTATTAGACCTACGATTTTTTATTACTACTGAAATTGAAGCTAATTTTATTTCTCGTAAAGTAGCTTATAACTATTATATTGTTAGAATTATCCGTTTCTATGATATCAACCATAATGACAAAAATAAGAAGTTTTTCGGTTTCCGGTTTTTTGTAAAAGCCATATCTATATAAATATTAGTCATACAGACTACTCATAGTTAAATTAAAGGTGATTAATTTTCTATATTAATTGTTATAACAATTATCCTCATAGGAAAAGCCGTATCCATGATAGTAGCTATAATAATGTTAAAAAACAGCGATATCTCGTTTTGAGGATATTTCTTTTTTAATACCTCTGTATAGTTAAATATTAGACATACAAATGTCATTTACCACTCAAATAAAAGCGTATTAAATAGTTGATGATTTACTTTAAAACGACTATTTTCATAGGATGAGCCATTTCCATGATAGTAACCATAATTATGTTAGAAATGAGTGATATCTTGTTTTCCGCAAGACATATTTTTTGTAATTCCTCTTTATCGTTGAATATAGAACAAACAAATATCTTTTACCACTCAAATGAAAGCTTATTAAATACTTAATGATTTACTTTATAACGATTATCATCATAACATGAGTCATTTCCATGATGGTAACCATAATTATGTTAGAAATAAGTGATATTCCATTTTTAAAAGGCTGCCGTTTTGCAATCCCGCTTTAAGTTGACAGACATGTATTTTTTGCTTCACCATGAAAGATGCTTTGCACAAAATATGCTATAAATTTTGGTGAAATAGGTAGCAATTTTCGTTGCTGTCTCGAGGACTAAAATGGTTTTCTTGTAAGAGGAATGGTAAAACAGAAGTTTAAACTATCAGGATACAATCGTGGTATCTATGCGGGGTTAATAATATTTCAGAATAATATTTTCTCAATGGTACAGATAATTTTGCTCGTTGTCAGTTGTCATCCGCGGTCAGCTATTCCAAATATCAGACAAAAATAGTTTGTTCAAGCTTTTGTATTCCTGTTTGTGAGTTTGTTGAAAATTCTTTGGTCTAAAAGAATTCTGTTTGTTTGCCATTGCTTCTTACTGTAGCTTTGATAAGGTCTCTGAGACATTGAGGGCAAAATGACGAACACATTTCTTAAAACGAGGCAGCTTCTTGAACAGTTAAGGTGAAGGTTTCAGTTTTTTCTTCGGCTTCTTAAAATCCTGTTCGCTTAAAGATTCAAGGGCACTTTCATGCGTTCACCGCATAACTTCTGATTCATTATACCAAGGTTTAGCAACGTTTATTTTTTAGTAAAATAATTCTCGACTATTAAAATACATTGGTAGATGATCAGTGACAAGTTAAGTTTTAGGAATAAGAAGGGACCAACAAATCTCTAATTTTCACTATTGGTAAATAGCTTAGTTGCCTAGTTTTACTAGTTTATTTTGGACAATCTTCTTGATTTTTTTTTTACTTGTTACGAGCCTCCAAACCTAACAATGATCTTTGATTCTCATGGAAAACATTCGTCATGTAGTATTATCACTACCAATAGCATTATTTGATATTTTATGTCATTTCTTTTTAAAAATTGACAACAGGTGTACCACACTTTAAACTAAACAACTGGCTACTTTAATATTTTTTCTTTTCGTGCTAATATTCCTAATATAATAATATGCACAAAAAAAAAAATAATAAAAAAAAAAAAAAAAAAAAATATATATATATATATATATATATATATATATATATATATATATATAATACATTATTTTAAACACATGTTTTAAAAAAAATAAATCTAAGTAATCCTTTAACGTTTTTCTTTTCAATCTGTATTTAAAAAGACTTAATCTAATTTAAACAACGGGGCAGTTGTATGTGTTGCGCGCAACAGATTTTTTCTGTTTACAAAGCAATTGACCACTTAAAATCACGCAAACACTTTTAATCCTACTTTAGTTGATCGGATAAAAATGGAATTTTCACTAGTTGTACGCATTGGTTCTTATGTGTTCACGCATAAATGTAATCAAATTCTAATGATCTTGATAAGAAATATAATCTTATATACAAAGTAAGAGTCACTATTGATCAAAACCAATCGTGGGGAAAATATATTTCTCAAATCACCTAACAATATATCGGTATCCTAAAATTATTTCTAAGATTTAGAGATTCTATCCCACCTAAAACCCGTACGCTATAGCTCTCTTCTCATTAACCATCAGTTTGACTACATTTGCCTAGGGGATAGTGGGCTGAAAAATTTAACATGAGAAGCAAGAGACTGATAAATTGTTTCATCGCATGTGGAATTCCCAGACGCTCCCATGCTTCTAGTAGGTTTACCGATTTGCCGAGTAGAATTAGCTCTATCCCCTCCGTCAGCAATAACTCTTAAGTTTCTTTCTTTTCCAATCATTAAAAATACCTTGATTTTGACAAACGAGGTGCATGAAACTCGTGCATAGCCAGTAGAATATATAGCACTCATTTCCTATGGTTTTATTTTATTTTATTTATAACTCAATGTTGTTTACAGATTCAGTAATGGCGATGGTAAAAGAAATGCCGAGAAAGGAGTTGGCTGACGACTCTCTGATGGAATGGAACGGATCGCCCGCTACCACCACGCTCCTCAACGCGCCTTCAAAAGGAACCAGAGGGTCATCCAAGAGGCAGTCCAAGATGGCAGCGCTATTCCTCTTAAGCCGATCCAGGAATGCGACAAGAACGCCATGATTAAGATCCTACTCAACGGAGGATCCAAAGTGCAGCAGAACATTTCAGTAAAATCGTTGCTGCAGACCGCTGTCGAAAGAGAGAGCCCCAACACTATCGATACTTTACTGAAGTTAAGCGGGGATGTAATAAGCCATGATAAATCTCTCGCCGGGCTCCTTCATATCGCGGTCAAACGGAAGAATGTGAGAGCTGTTAAAGTTCTTCTGTGGCACGGACTTGACGCGCAGTTCATCAATGAATATGGTAACGCGCCTTTGCACATCGCTGCAGCTTTAAATCACTTAGGGATTGTGAGGCAGTTAATCTCTAAGGGCGCAAGCGTTAACCAGTGGAACGAATCCGGTCTACTCCCTCTGCACCTGACGACTGCCCCGGATGTAATATCCCAGCTGATAACGAAAGGTGCGGAAGTAGACGCGAGGACTCCAGGAGGTGACACGGCACTCCATCTCGCGGTCTGGAGCGGCAACAACGAAGCTGCGGATTTATTGATGAGCTGCGGGGCAGACCCTCACGCAATAAACGCCTTTGGACAGACACCTGTTCTTATCGCATTACAGTCCAACAACAGGGAAATGATCGAGATTTTCGTTGGACATGGAATAATAGTTGTCGAGAAAGTTTATTATGAAGACGAGTACTGCTCCAACCAAGGGCGATTGGAGACAGTGGTTGAAGTGCCGGAGGAAGAGGAAGCGGATGAAGGAGATGCGGAGATAAACACCAACGCTACTCCAGCAATGAACAAAGACCTCAGCGAAGATGGACCGATCCACAAAGCCGCCTGCGAAGGACGGTTGGAAGAGGTTATGGAGCTGTTGGACGGAGGAGCGGACGTGGACTGCAAAGGATGGCACGGCTACACGGCACTCCAGTACGCCGCCAAGTGCGGCCACCTTAGTGTTGTCCAGGCACTGCTCCAGAGAGGCGCGGATATCAACCTGGCCAACGACTGGAGCTGGACTCCACTCCACCACGCCGCCTACTACAGCCGCTGCACTATCGTAAAGCTTCTCATCGAAGCGGGGGCAGACACAAATGTTGTAGACACTGTTTACGGATGGACACCTTTAGGCTGGGCCAAGTACAACCATAAGGTTATTAACTTGTTCAAGTCTAAGGGCATTACTAAATGATTTCTTTGAATGAACACAAAGTTCTTCATTTATTATTGTACATAATGTAGGAATACATGTGACTAATGTAAATATTGTATATTTATATGTTTATCTTTATATGTTAGTATTATTATTATACTATTACGATTTACTTTATTAGTATTATATACGTCATTATTACTATTATATATTATCTTTGTGAGTTACTAAAATGTAAATATTGTATATACCTTATATCTTATTATAATCTAAATATAGTATTATAAATATTTTATTTATTATTAAAATTTAACTATGTTATTTTATATATTATTAAAATGTAGATATTGTATAAATATTGTAAATATATATTAATTGTAAATCACAACAAGAATAAATGAATGTTATGTCAATTTCGTTTCTTATTTTTTTAACCATTCTTATGAGCATGGGAATGTATAAAAGAATATACGAAATGTTAAAATAAAACCTCATATTGGTTAAACGAGCATTACGTTCTATATAGAAAATTCTAATTAATAAATTCTTACAAATAGTAAAATATTAACTTAACAGTATTTCGTAAACTTGATAAGGCTATAAGTATGTTAGTTACACGGATGCTAATTGCGAATATGTTCACTTTGTAGGACTTTTGTAAGTATTGGTATACAAATTGTTGATACAGAAGTAATAATTGTAATGTAATTAATTCATTAACTTTTTTTTTATCTCTGTACCGTTCAACTGTTCTTAAACAATTTTAAATTGATTTTTATCAGAGAGGTAAGTGAAAGTCGCTAGTTTTGAGCACCAGATTTTTTTTTTATACCTAACTGTATTAGAAAATTCCTTAATTAATTTTTATTATATTTTTGTGTGTACCTTCAGGCAATTCATTTGAAACCGTCCTTTTAATTCTACCTTCACATCTGAAAACATGAGTTGAAAATTCTCTATAATTCTGGGTATTTTTAGATATCAAATCATAACAAAAATACATCGATATGCTTATTCGGTTTGACATATGCAAAATTACCAAAGTTAATTTTTTTATCAAAAACCTTCATTTAACAGTGTGAATAATTATTGAAATCGGGAACCTGCTTAGTCTTAGTAAATAAACTAATGTCACTTATTCTCATAATATAGATGTTTAATCAGTGTAACTCATAATTTTTCACTCAGTCTCATCTGAGGTATTTCCTTGTAAACATAGCGAAAAATGAATTTAGGCCAGTTTTGAAAATTCATAAACATAAAAAGATTATATCTTAAGATCGACATTTTTACATTAAGTAGGACAATGAGTAAACTGTATTATGATAAAATATAATCAAATCCAATAATGATCGTTTTTTTTTTTTTATTTTGTGAACTTTTAAACTTTTTTCTCTATAGTTTGTGAGGACAAAAAAATATAATCGTATGCTTATTATATTGTTAGTTTTTGTATTAATTTCTGTGACGGGCGTGAAAAACTGGATAGCTCGAGTTATATCAAAAATGAGTTAACTCCACGTATCGCTCTCTCAGACCGTCTACCACGTCGTGTTAAATTGGTTACAGGTAAAAGAAAGCTGTATGTTAATTACTCTATTTTGAGTATTACGCAAAGTTTAAGTCGCTCACATGTAAAATGAAAGATTTTGACTTAACCACTTATTCACAACCGCCACAGATTTAATTTGCCAAATATGTCTTCAGCTGATTTAAAAGTATTAGTCAGAAAAATATTTATCAATGATTTCCAATTTACGAAAAGGTCCAGAATAACGGCCAAAAACATTATGAAAATAGATTTCGAACGGATGACCCATATGACTTATTAATATATGCGAGTCATAACAATTGTTAGCAGATAAAAACGAATTGAAAATTGATAAGTTTCAAGATGCGTAGAATCCGAATAACGAAAAAAAAACCCGTTTGTTCTAATTAATAAATAATTAAATGCAAAAAGTTGTTTGCTTTTAATTTTTAAAAAAAATTAAATTTCGGACCAAATGAAAAAATAATCATTGAAATTAGTTAACAAATAGCTTAGATATTGCTTTTTGAAATCAGTGGTAGAGATGATATGGTGCTTTGAATTAGTGCTTTTCATACTATTTTAATTGCCTATCAACAGCCATAAAAACATATCCTAATATTGTTATTTGAAAATAATAAACCATTGTGTGATAATTTGTAGCGTTTTTTTTTTTTTTTTTTTTTTATATTACAAACTGGGCACAGAGAATGGACTGATTTATTTTTATTCAATATTTTATTATGAATTTTGGCACAAGTTTCTCGATCAGAAATATGATGAAAAATATTTATTATTTAAAAGCTAGGACCTAAAGTTTAGAAGCTATATAGGTGACAATAAAAAAATCACATCTTTTATTTTGGAGGATTTTTTAATTTTAAATTTCGCATGTAAGCAGTGTCAGACTATTTTAATCTGAATAAGACGTTATGAAAGTAAAGTCTATTTAGTCTATTATTTCTATTCGATATAATTCTGAAACGATGATCAAAATCGTTAAACCCGTTTTCAATCAAAACGTAAAAAGATGCAAATTGCATTAATACTAATAAATTGGAATTTGAGGTAAGCCAACTCTGTTGAAAAAAAGACGCTCTAACATGCCAGGCATTTTTCTATCTTAAATATGGAATTTGCCTCAACCATCCCATCATCTTCCTCAGCCTCAACCACTCTATCATCACCCACAGCCTCTACCATTCCATCATCAGCCTCAGAATTCCCGACCACAGTCCCAGACGTCCCAACACCTTCAAAACACACCAAGGAAATAGTTTCCCACCAAAAATTTCTCACGGGTTCAGTTACCACCAGATCAATTACAAAATACAATATCCTTTCCAGCCTACCTCAGAAGTAATACCACCCCCAGACGCTCAGTCAAACATTGAACCTCATCAGCAACCCCGACGGACTGCCCAATCTCTTCATAGACAGCCTAATCCTATAATCAAAGAAGCTTCCAACTACTCCTATCATTCACAAATAACATCAATCCTTTCATCTTTCCTTTTAGATCTTCAAAATACAATAAGACCTCTTATTACCCTCCTTACCAGACTCCTATCTGAAGTTCCTTTCCATACCCCACAATGAACAACAACTCCCTAGCCATTCTTTTGTGGAATGCAAATGGCCTACTTAACCACCGTGACGAACTTGACCTATTTCTACATGACAATAACATAGATATTGCACTTTTGACTGAAACTCACTTCACTCAACGATCACATTTTTATGTACGTGACTACATTACTTACAGATCGGACCACCCAGACAACACTTCACATGCTGGTTCTTGTATTCTTGTTCATAAATCCTTACCCCATTCCCTTATTCCTTCTACTCCAACTGACGCCATTCAATCCACCTCAGTAATCATTACAACCCGTCCTTACCATTTAACGTTCTCAGCTGTAAACTGTCCTCCCGGCAATGCCCTTTCATACCACTATCTTGAATCCTTATTCCGTTCCTTCGGAACGCTCTTCATAGCTAAAGTTGACTACAACGCTTAACACCAACGATGGGGTTGTCGATCATCCAATCCCCGTGGTAATGTCCTTTCTCATGTCTCAAGATCCAACTCTTATTCAATTCTTTCACCCATGAATCCCATATACTGGCCAACATCCCGCAAAAAACGTCCAGATATCCTCGATATATTTGTCACGTCTCAGATTTCCTCCTCCCAAGCAATCATCAAGCCCTTGGAAGACCTTTCATCAGAACATAGTCCAGTTCTGCTTTTATTACATTCAAATTTCGCTCCAATACCTTCCCCTCCTAAACTTATTACAGGACGAATCAACTGGGACAGATTTCGACATGATTTGGACAATAAATTAGACTTGAACTTTCTCTCAAGACAACAAATGACATTGACAGAGCAGTAGACACACTTACAACATCAATACAGACCAGTTTAAAAGATAGTACATCAAACAGAACTACAATCAATAAAAAACAGACTAAATTGCCACCTCACCTTTGCATGTTACTAAGGGAAAAACGTAGAGCAATAGTGAAGTGGCATAAGACTAGATACCCATCCGATAAAACTTATTATACTAAACTGACTAACAAACTAAAATCAGAAATAAAAAAATTCAAAATACAAAATTTACTCGATTTTACCGAAAATCTCACCACTACTGACACAACATTATGGACTACCACTAAGAACCAAAATCTCACCACTACTGACACAACATTATGGACTACCACTAAGAACCAAAATCTTAACACTACTGACACAACATTATGGACTACCACTAAGAACCAAAATCTCACCACTACTGACAAATCACTATGGACGACCACTAAGAACCTATTCAAATTTAAAGACTCCAATCCACTCTTCCCAGCTTTTTGGTCAGCACCTTCTTAAAACTTGTATTCCACCCGGATATCCTTAATCCCAATCACCTTGAATGTATTGAGGCAGAACTAACTATTCCTCTCCAAATGTCTCTTCCACCTAAAGCTTTCCATCTTTCTGAAATTTCCAGCATTATTCATAGTCTGTCATCCCGCAAAGCTCCAGGGCCCGATCTAATCACATCCCAAATTTTAAAACTCCTTTTACGAAAAGCCATCCTATTCCTTACCTACATTTATAATGCTGTATTCCATACAACATATTTTCCTGACTCCTGCAAATTATCCACAGTAAAAATAATACATAAACCCAAAAAGCCACCAGAATATCCGTCCTCTCACCGCCCCATCTCTCTTTTATGCATCATGGGAAAATCCTTAAAAAAACTGCTTCTAAAACGTATCTATCCTATCCTTGGTTCCAAAAATATTATCCCCGATCATCAGTTTGGCTTTCGAACATCCCATTCCACTATCCAGCAATGTCATCGGTGGTGGATGTAGTCTCCTCCGCTTTGGAGCGCGGATTGTACCGCATTGGAGCCTTTCTCGAAGTAGAACAAGCCTTTGACCGAGTCTGGCATCCAGGACTGCTGTACTAACTCCAAAAATTCCTTCCTCCAACATACTTCCTCATCATCCAGTCCTATCTCACTGACAGATCCTTCCAAATAAATCACAAGTGCTCCTATTCATCCCTTTTTGTTCAGTCCGCTGGTGTCCCACAAGGCAGTATCCTCGGACCCATTCTCTTCACAGTCTCTACAGCTGACATCCCAATCAATCCTAACACTTTCCTCTCTACGTATACTGATGACACTTGTGTGTTATCAGTCAATAACGATCCAACTATTGCCTCTCAAATCCTACAATCCCACATCAGAGACCTTCAGGTATGGTGTCAGAATTGGAGAATTAAAATAAATTCAGAAAAACCCCACCAAATAACCTTTACCCTCAGTCGTAAACCAATGACCTCCTGTCCTACAGAATCCTATAATAATATCCCACAAGTCCCGGTCGAACAGATCTGCTATCTAGGTCTCCTGCTTGAGAAACGTCTCACATGGAATCCGCATACAAGACTGAAAAGACAAGAGACTGCTCGCCGATTTCGGTTACTTCAACATTTACTTGGCAAACGCTCTAAACTTCCACTTAACTACATGACTATCATTAGGCCTATATGGAATTACGGAGTTGAGCTTTCGGGCTCTACTAAACCTTCAAATTCTTCCCGGATCCAATCCTTACAATCCAAAATCCTTCGTAAAATCCTCAACGCTCCTTACTTTGTCACAAATAAACTCATCCATAAAGACCTAAATATTCCATTTGTTGCTGAACTAGCCCGAACTAGATATCAATCCTTCCATAACAAACTCCTCTCCCACTCTAACCCACTAGTTTCAATCCTTGCTTCCTCTTCCATTCCTGACAATCCTCCGAGGCGTCTGAAAAGAAGATAGCCTCAAGTCCTTCTAGTTTAGAAAAGTTACAGGAGTGCTGCCATTGGGTAGTTCTTCTTCAAGTCTGTTTCACGCCATTTACCTTTTGTCATTTACACATTTCCTTGTTGTACTTTGAAGTACAGTTGTAAATTTCAATAAATGATGTTAAAAAAAAAAAAAAATGGAATTTCATGTCATTGCTATGATATCAGGAAAAAAAAATCTAGTGTGAGCAACACAAGAATTTCTCTTACCTGACCAGTTAAAAATAATTTTAACACCGAGGAATGGTTAATTATTTCAATTAATAATAATTACGTAAATACATGAATTTTATTTTAGAAGGCATTTTTTTTTTCAATTCGCATTTAAGCACGGTTGCGCTATTTCAATCTGAATAATACTTACGTGAAAGTAAAGTCTATTTAGTTTTATACCGATATAACGATTTTCGATATAAATTTGAAATTTGGATACAGAGAACCCTAGAAGATGTATTTTCGTTGAAAATTAGAATTCGAAAACATTCATGACTACAATACCTTCCTTTGCTATATAATTCAAATATAGGAAAGTTAAGTCAATAAAATATATATAGTAAATAAAATCCGAACAAATGGCCTTTGGAGGTTGGTAGAAAACGGATTCCTCAGGGCAATCAACTGAGCCCTACCTCCGTCTTGGTTGTCTCAAGAAGTAATCAAATTAGGAGTCGAAGGTTATGCTTTTTCCTGGCTACCGCCTTATTTTCTTCTCAGCTAACAACGTCAGGGTCTGAATGAGATTTAGTATTGAATGAAGTGCTGTAATCGCAATTCGGATTTGCAAGGCACTCTCTTGTCGTGGCACTTATAAGCGGTAATGAACTCGAACTTTTCGTCGACTCTTTAGAGTGGGTGACATCTTTAAGGACACGTTAATTCTGCAGGCATTTTGAGGGATGAAGCGGTAGTGGGTTCCTAGAATAATATAGAGCCCATATAATTCCTCCGTTCCTTAAAACGCGTGCAATATAAACGGTACCTAGTTGAGTCCGCAAAGAGGAGCGTCACTGCTCGTTCAACGTAACCGTTCAATCCATTCCAAATAGTTATCGGTTACACTCTATCCTTTCCTGAATATAAAAGCGTAGATAAAAAGAAAAAAATCAGATAAAATAAATGGCTGAGATACAACTGGTTCTAGAGCTCTTGCAACAATGTTTCAAAAATTATATTTCGAACTGGGTCTCAGCCACTTATTACTTTCACTTACTATATATAGTAAGGGAAAGTATTGCAATCGTGAAAATTTTCGAATTCCAGTTTTCAACGGAAATACACGTTTTATGGTCCCCTGAGTCCAAATAACCATGTCCCGCAAAAAGGTCTGTGTGTATGTGTGGTAACTCCCGGGCGGAAACGGTAAGTCCTATGAAACTGAAATTTCATATTTAAGACAAATATACGCCTGAGACCTTACAAAACCTTTTTCATAAAATGAGCTTATCAGAAGAGCCACTTTATACCATGCATTTTGCACGTTTTTTAGATTTTCTCGAAAACGGTTCCGACGATTTTGATTAAACTCGCTATATCGATGTAAAATTTAGTGGGCTTTTATATCATGTAGGCTTCGTTCTGATTAAAATAGTCTGATAGGGCTTAAATGCCGATATTTTAAATTGTCTTGCTCTAAAGTACCTTTAATTTTGTAGATTATATAAAAAAAACTATATTATCTTGTTACCACTGATGAAATACAGGTAAATATATAAATTGAAATTATTCGATACCCAACTAAAGGAGAAAACAGAAAAAATATTTTTTTAATCCAATTTTTCGTTTTTGAACATAAGAGCAGTAATATACATGTATGATATACCGCTGGAAAGCTAAAGATTTAAAAAAAATATTATCTCATACACAAACTTTCAAAAGCTAATAGAGAGTGATGAAAAGCCGATAAAACTAAGTGATTGTTTTACATAATGATAGAATAGATTTTTTAATAAAACACATGATTCTATAGAAATTTAATTTAACTAATTCTTTAATAGTTTCACGTATTTTTATCTCTAACTGTATTTGAAAATTCTTTTATTGATTTTAAAATGGAGGAAAGTAAAGTCGTGTGTTGCCCGCACCAGATTTGTTTATTGTACAATTCTTATCTTATGGAGGTATAATTAGTACAAGTTTCATTAGTTTATATTAAGAACCATTTACGATATTCCGATTATAAATTTGCTGAACTTGGCAATAAACCTTTTTTAAAAAAATATATTAAAAAAATAGGAAATACTCACACGATCAAAATTTCTACAAGAAGTGCAAAGATAAGACAATACGAGATATTAAATAAGCGTGAGACTCCTTCCTAACCTTCCTTTTAGCGCGCAGAAAGTTTCAGTTGATGTAAATAATCGTGATTTTTTTTTCTTGACATCGTGACTTCATTTCCTTGACTACTTAGGTAATGTGTTGTAAGGACCAAAATTGAACGAAGTACTCTCATCACCATTCTAGTTTTTTGTTGTTCGTTCTGAAATAAGCAAAATTCCAGAGGTTATAATTTTTAAATAAACCATTATTTTAACAGCGAAGAGGATTATATAACTCAGGAACCAGCTTAATGTCAGTAACCAAATATAAATCAACTATACTCATCGTACTGATGTGTAATCTGTAATCGTTTCATATTTTTTTATTCAGTCCTTTTATATTGTATAAGATATTTCCATGTAAGCTTAACGAAAAACGAATTTTTGCCATATCTCAAAATTCATGTTCTCCAGATCAAAATTTTTACAGGAAGTAGGACTCTGACAAGCTATATAAGAAAAAATCTGGTGCAGGCAACACACGACTTTCACTTACCACCCTTGTTAAAATCAATTTAAGAATTTTTTTAAATACCGTTAGAGATGAAATTAGTTTAAAGAATAAATTAAATTGATTTTCGAGAGAATCATGTGTTTTATTAAATAATCTATTATGTTATTATCTAAAACAATCAGTTAATTTAATCAGCTTTTCATCACTCTCTACTAACTTTTAAAAGCTTGTGTATGAGATAATATATTTTCTAAAATCTCAAGCTTTCCAACGGTATATCATACATGTATATTACTGTTCTTATGTTCAAAAACAAAAAATTGCGTACAAAATATATTTTTTCAGTTTTCTCCTTTAGTTAGGTATCGAATTCATTCAATTTATATATTTACCTGTTTTATATCAGTGGTAACAAGATAATATAGTTATAATATGGAATCAACAAAATTAAAGGTACTTTAGGGGAAGAAAATTTAAAATATCGGCATTTATGCCCTGTCAGACCATTTTGATCCGAATGAAACCTAAATGATATTAAAGTCCATTAAATTTTACTTTGATATAGCGAGTTTAAACAAAATCGTCGGAACCGTTTTCAAGGAAATCGAAAAAAAGGTGCAAAATGCATGGTATAAAGTGGCTCTTCTGGTAAGCTGATTTTGATGAAAAAAGGTTTTGTAACGTCTCGGGATTATATTTGTCTTAAATATGAAATTTCAGTTTCATAGGACTTATCGTTTCCGCCCGGGAGTTACCACACACACACACACAGACCTTTTTGCGGGACTTAGTCATTTGGACTCAGGGGACCCTAAAATGTGTATTTTCGTTGAAAACTGGAATTCGAAAATTTTCACGATCTAGTATTATATCTAGTAAGTGAAAGTAAAAAATAATTAAAGATGAGTCTCGTTTTTATTAATTTTCTAGAATATTTTAAACCAGCTTCCTCACTATTTTTTAGGTAATGAGGTGCGTGGACAAAAACATGAATCATATCTTGATCATATTGTCAGTTTTTGTTTTGATTTAATGTTAACAAAATTAAAATAATCAAAAATATTTTCCGACACAAGCTTGCTTAACGGCTACAATACTCAAAACAAAAATATTTTATTATATTTTATTATTAGCCAGAAAAATATTTTATTTCGGATTTTTTATTCAGGAAAGGGTAAAGAATATCTGATAAAAAAAATCAAACTAGTTGCGCGGAAAGGTCTGGACCATTTCGAATGGATTGATCCGTGCCGGGAAATTCTCGCTATAAAAACAAAAAAACATTTTCTCATTTTTCCATTCTTATTTTCCTCCAGTTTGAATACGGTAGCCTCGTGTATATGGTACGTACGGTAGCTGTCATTGTAAAAATATGACATGCCGATCAAGAGACGTATAAATTGTTTGATTAGATTCACATTAAGGGTGGGCATAATCGAACGATCGTCATAATCGGATGATCGGACTTCGATGATTAAAATAATTGAATGATTAGTACGCATTGTGAGAGACAATATGACGAAACTCCCGTCTTTATAGTGAGATGAGAAAAAGGAAAAAAAAATAATAATAATACCTCGGTTATCGTTAAACAGTTCAGTTAGAATGATCATTCGCTTATACAAACCGATTAATCCGATAATCGATTAATTCGAATGATTGAAATAATCGAATGATCCGATAATCGTTATTCGATTATGCCCACCCCTAATTCAGATGTAGAATTCCAAGACGTTTCCATTTTTCTAGTAGGTATACCGAGTTGAAGTGGCTGTATAACTCTTTCCGTCAGCAATATTAAACGATATTTTAGCTATTTATTCGTGTTGTTATCATTTGTATTAGTAAAATAAAATAATAAATAATATAAAAATGATATTGAAATATATCATCTATCATATATAATTATCGGTGACAACCAACTCTGTACATTTCCTAGAACTAACACTCGATCGAAGGATCAAAATAAAGATTCCCAACCAAGAACTGAAAGTATTATACTATCTCCTTTCTAAATCGTTAAAACTAAAAATTGGCCGAAACTGAATAAATGCACATACTTAAGCTTCACAGATTTGAGACCCGAAAAAAAAGACTCAGATACAAAAACTACAATCAATTTCAATAAAAAATTTTAAGAACCATAACGGCAGCTTCATGGTACGTGAACAATGAAATCCTACATACGGACTTACAACTCCCAACAGTTGAAAAAAATATACAAAATCTCTATTCACGTTTTTATAGTAAATCGCACGGACACGGGCACGGCGATAGATATATAAACGACATGTCAATAGCTAATATGCCTGTTAAGAAGAGGGCTGAAGAGAAGCTGGATGAGAGACCTCTGCTAAATCAAAGCCTAGTTAGGGGTGCTCCCGGGCACTTTTCTTTCTCATGCCCATCATGTCTACAGCTTACAGTATTTTTTATAGTAAATTTGTTTATTTTGTCAGATAGCTTCTGACAGGTGCGGTGGAAAAATGTAGAGAAAAAAAAAAAAAAAAAAAAAAATATATATATATATATATATATATATATATATATTTAATGATACTTAATGTTTGATTATTCCAATTAAAATAATAAGAAAAAATTAATCGCTATATTTAAGTATTTATATCTATATATTTTCACTGATGGGTACATTAGCGATCAACTTGAAAAAAAAAAATTATATTATGCAAGACCCTCCAATGAAATAAGGTAGCAAAGAATTGTAGGCCTACCAATCCAACATAACCTAAAATATTTGTTTGAAAAAATAAAAAATTTGAATCACATTTTCAAAATAAGAAATTTAAAAAAATGTTTTTTGGAACTATTTTAGAGAACCATTAACATATTTTATTTTCTTAAAAGTTGGTTGATCAGATTTCATATGCTTATTCAGCTAGTCCCTTTATTATATTTGCTAATACTGCTCAAATAAATATGATATAGCATTCTTGTCGTGAAAATAAATGCGATTAACTTTTAATAAGATTATTTAGGAGATGTACAGTTTTTGAGTTATTCGAACACAAAATTTTACCTAAATGTATAAGAATATATTTTTTTTAACCAGTTAGATGAAGAATTTTTTACAATTTAACCTTGTTGCAGATGTTGACGGTATACAACCACTAAAAATTTTAGTTTCACAATGGTTTTTTTTTTTCTAAAACCTGAGATAAATTCAAATCTAGATATATTAATCATTCAAGTTATTTTAAATGTATATATAACTTAATTCGGGATGTGACCTCAATAACGAGCAATATAAAAAAAATTACTTTTATTTAAAAATATAGATAAAACAATATTTGTTCACTAAATTATACTGGATTTGGAACATATACCGCACACCAAAATATTCCCTAAACAAATTTTCCCAAGACTAACACTACCTACTAAACCCTAATAAAATTTATGGCGGAACAGCTGCAACCTAGAAGATCTTAACACAGGTATCATACTGATCCTTAGTATTGGAGAAATTCAAAGATAGCTCAACCTTATGATTACGAATAAACATTAATTTTTAGATAAAACAGTTTAAAAAAATTAATTAAATTAAACTAAAATGTCATACATTCAAAAAGATTATCCATCATCCATATCCCTCTTAGATTAAATTTTTAGCTGCATACAAAAATAAGATGATACTTTATGTTTTAAAAAAATATACTTAAAATAAAATCAGGTAACAGATGAAAAATACTGAACAAAACAGTTATATGCCAGGATTTTTTTAGTAAAAAAAATACAATACTTTTTAGTCAAAAACAAATATGTTGGCGTTACACAAATCTAAAATTTTCCGACAGTCTCCAAATAAAATTTAATATAAAATATGATTTGTTGTATAACATATTATTAGTCCAGTGAAAAACAACTAAAATTCAAGAATTATGGGAATAAATGTAAAATGCTATAAATCGTTTAAGTCTAAATACAAGTAATTTGAGTTTCCGCCAATACAGGCTGTAAGATCATTTTTAAAACCACGAATTCTTCGCTTTTCTGCTTTCACTTAATTATTTATGAAATATATAGTAAGGGGAAGTATTGGGATCGTGAAAAGTTTCAACAGAAAACCCGTTTTAAGGTTCCCTGAGTCCAAATAACCAAGTCCTGAAAAAATGTCTGTGTATCTGCGTGTGTGGTAACTGTAGCACGAAAAACGTGCGTCTTACGAGCCTGAAATTTCATATTTAAGACAACTATACGCCCGAGTTGTTACAGCTGGTTTTTCACTAAAATAGTCTGATCGAGATAGCGACTTTTTACAATGCATTTTGTACATTTTTACGATTTTCTCAAAAACGGCACTAACGATTTTAAGTAAACTCGCCACATCAGTGTAAAATTAAATGGGGTTAAACATCATGTAGGATTAATTATGATTGAAATAGGCTGCCAGGGCTTAAACGCCGATATATCAAATTTTTCTCTTCTGAAGCACCTTTTATTTTACAGATTTGAATAAATTAACCATATTATCTTAGAATAATATAAAAGTTAAACAAATTTTATAACTTGCTGAAAGAGAAAGAAGCAAAAACATTTTTTAATAAGAAAAACGATGATTACTTTTAAATTAATCATTTGGTGATAAAAAGTAACAGGCAGCCTTAATGTAAAATAGATCCCAATCGTTCGTCGGAAATAAGCCAATAATATTTAAATTCCCACCCTAAAAACATCAATTCAGAAACAAGAAAAATGGAAATATAGAAAAAGTCGAATAGAATATCAGAAATTTAATAGAGAATATTTTTTTCTAGAAAACAATTGTTGCCTGGACCTTCCTTTTCATAACTATGTTGGTTTAAATTCAAAGTTACCTTTTTCTTTTGTTTGTTGCACACAGTAAATGAAAAAAAGCAGTTGATGTTAGAAAATTTAGCTGTCCCCCACAGTTCAAGTCCGTAGGTCCAGATAGGTTTCAGTACTGTCTTGTATATTAGCAATTTGTTCTCGATAGATAATTTAGAATTTCTGTTCAGTAGTCTGTATAATTGTCCAAATCGTTGATTAAGTTCTTGTCGTTTAAGTCTAGTATGCGGGTTCCAAGTTAGTCTTTTGTCCAGAAGGAAGCCAAGATACCGGACTGTGTCGGAGAAAGGAAGCGGAACGGAGTTAAAGAGAACCGGAGGGCAGGATTGTCTTCGAAGGGTAAAGGTGACATGTCTGCATTTGGATTGATTTACTTTGATTCTCCAGTTGTTACACCAGTCTTCAATTTGAGAAAGGTGTGTTTGGAGGCCTGTAGATGCAATTTCGGGATCTAAGTGAGAGGATAGGATAGCTGTGTCATCAGCGTACGTTGCTAGGAAGGTATTAGGGCAGAGAGGAATATCAGCCGGTATATATTGTAGAGGATAGGACCAAGGACACTACCCTGAGGAACACCGGATTCGACTGGATAATAATTGGAATATTCTGCACCACAACGAACTCGGAAGGAGCGGTTTGATAGATAGGATCGGAGGACTAGGTATAAGGATAGGGGTAAATGGTTTTTGAGCTTAAAGAGCAATCCCGGGTGCCACACCCGGTCAAATGCTTGCGTTATGTCCAGAAATGCACCCGAGCAGTACTCCTTGTTCTCAAGGGCAGAGGAAATATGGTCAACGACTCGGAGCCCTTGCTGAACGGTTGAATGTTGGGAACGGAATCCAAATTGATGGGAAGGAATAGTGTGGGATTCTAATAACGGTAATATTCGTTTGAGGAGGATTTTTTCAAAGATTTTTGAAAGGATTGGGAGTAGGCTGATAGGTCTATATGATGTCGTAGTGTTAGGAGGTTTACCTGCAAGTTTTCGGAGAAGATATTTGACCTCAGAGGGATTAACTGCTTTAGGAGGTAATGAAAGCGGGATTGGAGACTGAAGGAACTGTTCCACTACTGAAGTGTGGTTTGGATTGGATTCTGGATGAGGTGTGAAGACTTGGGAAACGTATTTGGCAAGTTCCTCGGCTTTGTCTTCATCAGACGCAGCCCAGGAACCATTACTACGACGGAGGGGATGGGAAATATGGTGGGATTTTAGAATTTTCTTGGTGACATTCCACAGGGAATTGTCACAAGCCGAAAGAGAAGAAAGGAAGGAACTAAAGGATTGGGAACGGAAGGTCGCCAACTCCCTCTTTAATTGTCTACAATAAAAGTTATAGGAGCGGCGATCTGTGGGGTGACGGGTGCGTTACCATAAGGATCTGGATCGGCGTTTGGTGCGGATGAGGTCTATGAGGTGTTGTGGTAAATGATTTTGGTTATGACTTATCTGGGAGTGCTTGGGAGAGGAGGCAGTCCAAACAGCTTGTTGAATAGCGATGGTGAAGGAGTTTACGGCATCGTCAAGGTCATCTGGAGTTTTGAGTTTCATTCTGAGGTCAATATCACTGGTCAGGATTTGGCGAAAAAGGTCCCAGTTTACTGGTCCTCTGATAAATGACGGTGGGGTGGGTTTAGCAAGGAGCAATGGACTATGGTCAGAGGACAGTTCATCAAGGCGAGTCACCGACATGTTTAGGGAGCCTAATCCGCTGTGAATGAAGAAGTCAAGGATGTCAGGATTACGGTTAGGATCAGTTGGCCAATAGGTAGGGGAGTCAGGAGGCAGGAGGTTGAAACGTCTAGAGCTGAGTGCAGACTGTAAATTCCGCCCACGACAATTCGTGGATCTGCAACCCCATTGTTGGTTCTTAGCATTCATGTCTGCACCCAGAATAAAGTGGTTTCCTAAGGCATTGAGGAAGGATTCGAATAAAATGTCGGAGATGGAATGTTTAGGAGGGCAGTACGCTGATGCGAGGGTGATCGGAAAAGAAAAAGTCTTGATTACTATGGCGGTGCATTGTAGGAAATCATAGGAGGGAACTGGGAGTATATGGTGGGAGAGGGACTGGTGCACAATGACAGCAGTACCGGCATGGGCTTTTCCGTCTGGGTGGTCTGTACGGTATGTTACGTATTGCGGTATTTTAAAGAACTGTTTAGTGGTTAGTCTAGTTTCAGTAATAAGTGCTACATCAACGTTTTTGTCTTGCAATAAAGCTGTAAGTTCGTCAGTGTGATTTCTAACACCATTCCATTGGAGAATGGACAAGGAGTTAGGTGTTGTCATTTAAGGATTTTTTAAGGAAGGGATTAAATTTGATACGAGATTAGTAAGTAGTGATATTAGCGGCATAACAAGAGGTTTGATTTCAGTGATGAAGGATGTCATCAAACTTGTAAGGTCTGTGACATTTGATGGAGGAGGAATATGAGAAATTAGATGCGGATGAGGTTTTTGAGGGTTGGGTAAATTTTGAGGAATAGGTGGTTGTGGAAGGGGTTCAGGATTTTGAAGTATGCGTTGTTCCGGCAGGGCCTCTTTGTTCTGGTTCCCACCTCCAAGTAGATGGGCAAATGTTACATTGGAATCAATTGTTTTTGAAGGTTGTCGTCTGCTTCTGATCGGTTCAGCTGTTTCATCCAGATTCTGAGGTTTTTGGTATCTGCTTTTGAGGTTCTTGTAGATTTGACATCCCTTGTAATTAGCCGGGTGGTCCTCTAGGCACAGAGCACATACAGCGGGTGTTGATCTTAATCGTGTACATTCTTCTGATTTATGTTGCTCACCGCATTTCACACAGCGTGGTGTGTGGTGGCAGTAAGTTCTCGTATGACCATATGCCTGACAATTATGGCACTGAACTATTTCTTTCTTAGTGTAAGGTTTCTCAACTCTTACACTAGTATAGTACAACCTATTGAGGTCGTAAATTTTTTAAACTCCTTCTGATGGTTCCAAGTCCACGAAGAATAGAGGCAGTGGAATTTTATCTTTTAGGACATTGGTCACTTGCCGCACTTTGTAGCCTATCTCCGTCAGTTCTTCTTTGATAGCTGTAACTGGTGTCGAAGGGTGTAGGTTTCTAATTACAGCCCTTAAAGCTCTCTCCTGGCGCAACTGATAGGTATGAAAATCAGCTTTGGTCTCAGTCAGATATTTCACTATTTTTCTGTAGCTTTCGGCGGTAGTCGGGGATATTTTAGTATCACTGGTTCTACTTATACAAGAATAACTATTAGGATCAGTTACTTTGTTTAAATGCGCACACATCAGTTGAAAATTTTTAATATTTTTAACAAATATTGGTGGAGGTAGTGGTTCCCTGGGTATAGGAGAAGATTCCATGGTTTCTTTTCATTTTGGAGGATCTGAAATGGATTCGGTGTAAAAAACGGCGATTCATCAGTTAATCCTTGTGATGATGTGCTAGGCTGTGGTTCAGATCCTAAAGAGGTAGCTGAAGCGGTCGCTGGTGGAATCATTTTTTATTATTTTCACGGCGAGGTCTCTGTTTTGTAGTAGACGAGTTTGAACCTGCAGATCTAGATCTTTTACTTGTAGCTTTTGAGGACATAACTTGATGGAAATATCTCATTGATTAAAAAAAAAAAAAAAAAGGAAAAAAAAAAAAAAAAAAAAAAAAGGAAAAATAATAAATAAATAATGAGATGAGAATGAGAAGGAAAGATAATAAAAGAAAGATAACTTAAAGAAAAGCAAGCCCGAGCTTGCCGAGCTAGCGGCAATCAGCTGATCAGTGACCCTCCTTTCACTTTTCGCGATTCTACAAAGTAAATTATAACTTTGCTTACCGATATTTCTCCAATATTCACTGCTGTGGTTTTCTTGAAGTCTAGTGATGTTTTCCAGACTGAACTCAAGCGAATTCCTACTGAAAAGAGCAAAAATCTGAGAGACGAAGTAACGTATGACTGTTATCATCGAGCGCATCAGCTGTTCGAGAACTAATAATTTAGTAAATTTGATTTAAATACATAAATAACATCCGAAGTGTTGATATATTGTTTCTTATTTTGTTATTAATTATTATTTATATTGAAAGATTAATGTTTAATTTTGTCAATAAACACACACTCCACAGACGTCAACAGACCATGTAGTGTGTCTAATTTTTATTATCGTATTTTGTAATTTGTTTATTTTCTATTTGTTTATTCTCTATTTGCTGTAATTTTGAAAAATAAAAATAGTTTTCTATCTGTCTATCCAAATATTATAACCATGTTGTAAAATATATTATAAATAAATAAACAGTGATATATTGGGTATATTTACAGTTTAATTTATATAAGTATATTCTGGAAATTTAGAACCCAAAATGAAATAAAAATTAAGTCCTGTAGGGACTTAACAACATTACCTGCCGTTGCTAAAAGCTGATCCTACCGACAATAAATCCCATGACACATTTATTGCAGTTCTCTACCTAACTGTCTCTCAATCCAGGTATCATCTCTAGTGGTAAAAGAACCTTTAATTTCAAGTTTCCAGGAAATAAAATCGGGAATTTCCAAACTCTGGCCTGTTTAAAATACTGGGAGAAAAATCAATATTTCTATTCTTTGATTAGAAGAAAAAAAAAGTATTTTTGGCTTCTTTCTCCCTATTCGGTCATCGACTTGAAAAACTTAGAAATTTACCAGCAGTAATAGGGAAATTGAGATTATCTACCAACGAAATTTATTTTGAATCATCTATGTACATTTAAACATTCTTAAATTGATAACATTTTTCTTTCGAAAAAAAAAATTTATTTATTCAAATTTTTTATGCGAGCACCATGAATAGAGCTAAAAGCAGGTAAAATCTGTTACACAATTGTTTTTAAAATACATTGCTATCTATCTAAGAGTAGATATTGATGAATAAATTAAAGCATTTTTAGAATTAACAGAGTATATAAAAACTTTAAATATTCGGTAGGTTAAAATATAAATAACGAAATAATAAGCTACAAAACACTTAAAAAAGTAATATAAAAATCTGGTGCTCACAACACAACAAACTTTTTTTTTTAATCTTTAGCTATCCAATGGTATAATATACATCTATAATGTTATATATATATATATACATATGTTCGAAAACACAAAAATTGCATTAAAAAATAATTTTGCTCTTTACTCCTTTGGTTGGATTGCGAATTAATCGAACTTACATACTCATTTGATTTTTTAATACTAATAATATTATAAAGTTATTTTATAGAATCTACAAAGTTAAAGGTACTTTAGAGGAAAATGTTTTCAAAAATCAGAAATTAGGTCCTGTCAGACTTTTTCAATCAGAATCAAACTTACATGATATCAATGCTCATTAAATTTTTCATCCATATAGGGAGTTTAATCAAAATCGTTGGAGCAGTTTTTAAGGAAATCGTAAAAAGGTGCAAAATGCATGGTGTAAAGTGGCCCTTCTGGTCAGCCAATTTTGATGAAAAAGTTGCTGTAACATCTCGGGCGTACAGTTGTTCTAAATATGGAATTTCAGTTTTGTACGACTTATCGTTTTTGGGCTAGACTTACAACACACACAACCCTTTTTGCGGGACTTGGTCATTTGGACTCAAGGGACGCTAAAACGTGTTTTTCCCTTCAAAACTGGAATTAAACAATTTTCACGTTCGCAATACTTTCCCTTACTATATATTTCATATATAGGTAAGTGAAAGCATAAAATTAAATTATGATGTAATATTTAAGTATTAAAACCTATTAGTTCTAGCAATGGTTCTCGACGAACATTTTTCGCGGACCCTTTTATCCAATTATTTGAACAGCAAAGACCGGTTTCATCCTAAATATCCATATACCTCTAAAATATATATACGTATTTTTTTATAAACATATATATTGGAATTTTCAACTATGTTATGAAGTCCTAAATATTAGATATATACTTAGATTTTTAGAGGGCTACACAGCATCAATTACATTTAATGAGAAGTGCCAAAGCTATCCAAAATTCGGATGCCAGAAATGGCCTATTCAGGAAAAAGGAAATGAGGAAGTTTATTTCAACCCACGCAACATTGAATTACTGAATTTGAAAAAAATAAAATATAGACATTCATTCAAATATTTATAATGAAATCAAATATATAAATAAAAAATTGCGAACTTACATCTGTCGTTTAAGATTTTTATTTGTAAAATCTTAGAAAATGACCAATTTTAATATTTTGATTGTGCAGTAACAGTGAACTTGAGGTGATCATTTCAAATTTCGACCTTAAATGTTATAAATAAAACATCTTAAACATGATGCATCGTTCATTTTTTACTTTGATTACATTTAAGCTGCTAACACAATATAGGCCAATTATTTATGATTGACATTTTGGGAATGTTTATGGAAAATTATGCAATACATAAATAAAATATATAACTGTAGTTGAGTAATTAAAAAAATACTTGGCAGTATTAGCAAAAATTATTTGATTAATAATTTAAAAAAATAAATAAAGATAAACCATATAGAAGCAACAAACATGTAAGGAAGAAATATATAAATAAAAACAATAAAACTAAAATAAAAACCTGAAAAAATAATAATGTTCATAATAAATCTATACGTGATTTTAAAATTTATCAAATTTTACGTTCACTTACCTACATATAAGATAAATTGTACGAAAAACTATTGTAAGAATTAGCTGCATGAAATGTTACAGCAACTTTATCACCTAAATTGACAAACCAGAAGACCCACTTTATATTATGTATTTTTCATCATTTTTCGATGTTCTCAAAAACAGTATTAATAATTTCGATTCAACTAGCTGTATAGATGTAAAAATAGGCTTTAGAATCATATAGATTTCATTTTGATTGAATTATTTCAATAAGGTTCAAAGGCCAATATTAAAAAATTTCCTATTGTTGATTCTTATTAATTAAACAATTTATTTTGTAAGCATTAAACTACTACAATAGTACTACAGAGTGTTAACAATTACTATTTATCACTTAGAATGTTAAATTGGTCTGTGTAGAGAGTGTGCGAATCTTATTAAAAGCAAAGACATCAAAACTATTTTATAGAATATATTTCACTAGAAATGACCAAGTCCCGAAAAAAAGTGTGTGTGTTCTTGTGTGATAAGTCTAGCTCAAAAACGATAAGTCGTAATAACTGAAATTTCATATTTAAAACCCCAACCCAACTAACTAGTATGAAGAGCCACTTTGTACTATGCATTTTGCACCTTCTTAGGATTTTCTCAAAAACGACGTTAACGATTTTGATAAAACTCGCTATATTGATGTAAAATTTAATAGGCTTTAAAAACATGTAGGTTTCATTCTGATTGAAATAGTTTGACGGGACTTAAATGCAGATAAATTAAATTTTCTTCTCCTAGAGTACCTTTAATTTTGTACATTCCAAAAGATTAACCATATCATCTTAATGACATTGATAAAGGACATAAATATACAAGTTGGACGAATTTGATAACCAACTAAAGGATAAAAGAGCCAAACTATATTTTATGTAATTTTTGTTTTTTTTTATAATAAGAACAGTAATATGGACGTATGATATAACGTTGAAAAGAGAAAGATTTTAGAAAAAATATTATCTGATACACATTGTAAAAGTTAATATAAAGTGAAGAATAGGAAACAAACTTAATACTGATTAAAATTTAATATAGTTATATTATTTATTCTAAAGAAAATAAACAAACGTCATATTAAAATCAACTTTAAATATTTTTCAAATAGAAGTAATATTTAAATTTATTTTTAACAGTCGTGGTAAGTGAAAGTCGTGTGTTGTCCGCACTAGATTTTTTTTTATTTTTTAGCTGATCATAGCTATGAATTAAAAACAATTAGTTAAGATCAGTCAAAAAATAATTTAAATAATATACCAAAATGTATCCATATAGGGGAGTGGTGGGGGTTTCGGGTACCAGAAGAGTGGAGGGGGTACGGAGTACTTGCGAAGGGTACCTTAGGTACATAAGGTACTGTACCTGGCCGCTAACTTCAGTTTACTTGTGACTTCTGGCTTGTGTTCTCTGAGGACTGTTCCACCGAGTGTGCACTCTGCTATCTTACATTGTGAGCTTCACTTCTCTACTTTTATTAAAAGGTGAGTCTTGTTTCATATATTTTTTATTTTTTTGTGTGCGTGTTACAAAATTGCAATAGGAAAATGTGCTTAAGTGTGAGATAAATCTAGGATAGTTAGACATAAGGGAGGCAGCACTTAGTTGTGCATCCTTCTGATATTAAATAGAACTGTGTTTTCGCGCTAGGAGCTCCCTCAGCATACACCGCACGGGGAGGACAAACCGCGATTTAGTGGCCAAAATTTTATATCTTCAGATCACATTAAGATGTTTTTTTTTGTCTTAACCTCTATCTAATATTGTGCAGTGCTAAAAATATCAACAATTTTTTACATTATACTGTATCCTGGTACATTTTCGGAATAATACTGTTTATCTGTTGATGTTAATGTTAGCAGAATTGGTATTCTCCTGGTTGTCGGTACTACTTCTATCTTGACACCTTCCTTAGTCTTAAATCTTACTACACACTATATTTCCACCCCAAAGGAGCTGGTAGAACTTTAAGATTACTAAACAGCAGGTTTGAAAGAACTTCTAATGTTTAAAAAGTGATAAAAGTTTTTCCTTATATGTTCAATGAACTCAATAACTTTTAGAGCATTATTTAATCTGTCTTTTCTCTTTTCAAAGAGGTTTTTCTGGCATTTATTTTATTATTATTTTTTTTTTTTTTTTACGATTTCGAAACTGCTTTTAATTCTTTTTTGGGTTTTCAAAATGGTGAAGTGCTATCGGGACATATATATGATAACACTCTTGTAAATTATAAGTTTCAGTATGATTTAGAGTTCTTTTATATAAATTTAGTTGAATTTATATAACTTTTGTTTTAAGTTAAGTAATTTTATATGGCATGATTGTTAAATTTAATAGGATGAGGTTTGATAATACACTTGTAACTTAAGACTTTTCATTTGGAAACTTAGATTTGGGGATTTTAAGAGGTGGTAGAATTCATATGATTTTTTATTTATTTATATGATACCTTAGATAATATTGAAGTTCATTATTGTTAAATTTTAAAACCTTATTTAGTTTGATACGACATGGAACCTTCTGCTTCAGTAGGCCTATGATTATTATTATTATTATTATCTTTCATACCCAAGTAGCCCAGGTTTCTAGGTCTGCTGGTGTATGGATTTTATAAATGGAATTTAATGGGTATTTTGTATTAAAAAAGGATAAAATTTAGAATGTGATTTAAAAAAAAAAATATATATATATCAAATGTGACTGCCTTACCCGAGTATAAGCCAAGCTTACTTAAAGCAATGGAACCAGTTGAGTCTCAGTATATTTTATCATATAGAGGTATATTCTGTGCATGTTTAATCAGTTTTAATTCAGTCCCTTTCACGATAATAACCCGTTTATAAAATATTATATTAAAGAATACACAACGATTATACGATCAAAATTTCTATAAAAAAGTAGTGCAATGATAACACTATACAAGAAACAAAAATTAAGCTTAAGACTCCTTTCTAACCTTTCTAGTTATCGCTCGCAAAAGTTTTAGTTTACATTAACTTTCGTGAATCTTTTTAACCATTTTCTTGGCTACTTAGGTAATGTGTCGTAAAGACCAAAATTATATAAAATACTTTCATCATCATTTTAGTTTTTGTTTCGCTTTTAAATATACATAATTAAGAGAGTTAATATTTTTTTAAAGGAAACGTTATTTTAACAGTGAAAATAATTATTAATAATAAAAGCTCCGGAACCAGCTTAGTTTCAATAACGGACTTCATGTAACTTAAAAACATAGTAAAGATGGGTGATATCTATTAGTTTTCCACTCAATCCCTTTTGAGATATTTCCGTGTGAACAACAGAAGTGAGTTTTTCGCAATTTTGAAAATTCATATACAAAACGCAGCAAATTATTACACAATGGTTTTTATTTCCAAATACCAATATTCAAAGCATCATATCATTACACTACCACTGATTTCAAAACGCAATATCTAAGGTAGTTAACCAGATTTATTGATAGTTTTTTCATTTGGTCCAAAATTTAATTCTTAATTTAATTTGATTTTCGATGTATTATCTTTAATTTTATATAATTATTCGCGGTTTATTGGTTAAAAAATAGTAATGATTTTTTTTTTTTTCTATTCTCGAAAATAACGTAGTTGCAAGCGTATATATAGGCGAGAATTAATTTTTTCCCCTTCTTTTTTTTGTTTATCGAGCTTTAATGATTCTAAATCTCCATACATACTTTTCTCTATCTTCCAAAATAACTGAGATATTGAAAAAAATCCTTTTAATTGGCCGCCATTTTAAAACTAACCAGCTGATATCAAGGTCTAGGTGTAAGGATCATCCTTGAATGGACAAGTATTTTTGTGGCCAAATTCAAAAAAATGGTCCAGTAGTTTCGGTATTCCTCCTCCTTCAAACGCCACAGACCTTACCAGTTTGATGACATCCTTTATCTCCGAAATGAAATCCCTTGTTATGCCTCTAATATCACTCCTTACGAACCTTGTATCAAATCTCATTCCTGCCTTACAAAAACCATAAATGACCTCACCTAATTCCTTATCCATTCTCCTTTGGAACGCAAATGGTGTTAGAACTCACACTGACGAACTAACAGCCGTACTGCAAGACAAAAACGTTGATGTTGCACTCATTACTGAAACTAGACTAACCACTAAACAGTACTTCAAAATACCAGAATACATAACATTCCGGACAGACCATCCAGACGGCAAAGCCCATGCCGGTACTGCTGTCATTGTCCGCCGATCCCTCTCCCATCACTTACACCCACTTCCCGCCCACGATTACCTACAAGCAACTTCCATTGTAATCAAAACCTTTTCCTTTCCGCTTATCATCGCATCAGCATACTGCCCTCCTAAACATCCCATTTCCTCTGCCCAATTTGGATCCTTCATCAACTCCTTGGGAAATCACTTCATTTTGGGTGCCGACTTAAACGCAAAGAAACAACAGTGGGGTTCTAGAACCACCAATTCTCGTGGACGGACGTTGCAGTCTGCACTCAACACCCGACGCTTTCATCTGCTACCTCCCGATTCTCCTACCTACTGGCCGACAGATCCTAACCATAATCCTGACATCCTCGACTTCTTCATCCACAGCGGATTAGGCTCCCTGAACTATTCCGTAACTCGCCTTGATGAACTATCCTCTGATCATAATCCATTAATCCTAAATGTATCCATAACTCCTATTCCGAAACCTTTCCCACCGTCCTTCATTAGAGGCCCTGTCAACTGGAACCTCTTCCGCGAAATCCTCACCAATGGTATTGACCTCAGAGTACCTCTCAAAACCCAAACTGACCTTGATGATGCCGTATATTCCTTTACAACCACGATTCAACAAGCTGCCTGGACTGCCTCCTCTCCCAAACAATCCCAAAGAATTCCTAACAAAAACCATTTACCACAACACCTGAAGGACCTCATCAACACCAAACGCCGAGCCAGATCATTTTGGCAACGCACCCGCCACCCAGAAGATCGCCGCTCTTACAACTTTCTTTGTAGAAAATTAAAGCGGAAGTTGGCGATATTCCGTTCCCAATCCTACAATTCCTACCTCTCCTCTCTCTCGACTCGTGACAATTCCCTATGGAATGTCACGAAGAGAATTCTAAAATCCCACACCATTTCCCACCCTCTCCGGCGCTGTGATAGTTCCTGGGCTGCTTCCGACAAGGATAAAGCCGAGGAATTCGCACAGCACCTTTCCAAAGTTTTCACTCCTCATCCTGAGCTCAATCCAACCCATACTGCAACAGTTGAAGAGTTCCTTATGTCACCAATACCACTATCCTTACCACCTAAAGCAGTAAATCCATCTGAGGTTAAATATCTTCTTAAAAAGCTTCCTCTCCGTAAATCCCCAGGATACGACCTCCTTACTCCTCAGATCTTAAGACAACTTCCTCCCAAAGCCATTACATTTCTTGCATATCTCTATAACTGTATCCTACGCACTACCTATTTCCCTCTCATATGGAAACATTCAACTATCATCCTTTTCCTAAAACTAGGCAAACCTTCCCACAGCACTTCATCTTACAGACCTATTAGCCTGCTCCCGATCCTCTCCAAAATCTTCGAAAAACTCCTATTAAAACGAATCCTAGCCAAATTTCACAATTTTCCTTCACATCAGTTTGGATTTCGTCCTCAACATTCCACGGTTCACCAAGGCCTCCGAGTTGTAGACCACATTTCCTCCGCCCTTGAGTGCAAGGAGTATTGTTCGGGTGCCTTTCTGGACATAGCTCAAGCTTTTCACCGAGTGTGGCACCCGGGACTGCTCTTTAAGTTCAAAACCCATTTACCTCAATCCTTATACCTAATCCTCCGATCCTATTTATCAAACCGCTCCTTCCGAGTTCGCAGTGGTTCCGAATTTTCCAAACATTATACTGTTGAGGCCGGTGTTCCTCAAGGCAGCGTCTTAGGACCCGTCCTCTACATCCTCTACACCGCCGATATCCCTACCGATCCCGATACCTTTCTGGCAACATTTGCTGATGATACCGCCATTTTGTCATCCAATTCCGATCCTGAAGCAGCATCGCTAAGTCTCCAAAAGCACCTTTCCCTTGTCGAAGACTGGTGCAATGCTTGGCGCATTAAGGTGAACGAAAGCAAATGCACTCACGTCACATCCACCCTTCGACGCAAATCCTGTCCAACGGTTAATTTCAATTCCATACCGCTTCCTTCCTCTGACACAGTCCGGTATCTCGGCTTTTTACTAGACAAAAGACTGACGTGGAACCCACATACAAGACTAAAAAGAAAAGAACTCAACCGCAGATTCGGCCAGTTATACAGACTACTAAACAGAAAATCTCATCTTACAGTTGACAACAAATTACTAATATACAAGACAGTACTGAAACCTATATGGACCTACGGACTTGAACTGTGGGGGACAGCTAAACATTCTAACATCAAACGCATCCAATCCTTCCAATCCAAAGTCCTCCGAACAACAGTTAATGCTCCTTATTACGTTACCAACTGTACCCTACACCATGACCTTAATATTCCGTTTGTTTTAGACCTGGTACCATCCAAATTTTCCAAATTTCATCAGAACCTTAGTCATCATCCTAACCCTCTAGCACAATCCCTATCCAGCACCACCCATCCCTACAATCCTCCTCGAAGATTGAAACGGCAGTGGCCACGAGACCTATTGTAAACATTTAAACTGGAGTTCTGACAATGGTCAGATCCTCCACTCATGTACGGTATGTTTGTGGCTACAGCGTCCTAACTCAGCCTCCACTGGCTCAGACCAGTGATGCGGCTGAGATAGAGGTGCTGGGATCTCTTGGATTCCGCTTTTTCCTCGCTTGGATTCCGCTTTGAAATTTGACCATTATTATTATTTTCTGTATATATAGTATGAATGTGGTCTCTTATCAATATTATTATTGTTCATTTTGTAACAGATTGTAATATATCTCAATAAAAAAAAAAAAAAAAAAAAAAAAAAAAAAAAAAAAAAAAAAAAAAAAAAAAAAAAAAACGTAGTTTCGGAGAAATGTCGCGGACAAACGGATTTTTTTTGTATTCGTTATTCGGATTCTAGGCATCTTGAAACGTAAGCTCTCAAATTTTCTATTGTAAATAATAAACCAAAACGACCTATGCTCTCAAGATCGAAATATTCACAGCAAGTAGGACTATGACTTAGTTAGATTGGAAAAATTAATCAAAGATGAGTCTCTTTTTCTTTTTATACTTTTATCTCGCTAAAAGTCTCGTTTTTTATTCATTTTCGAGACATTTTTAAAGCACTTTCTTCACTATTAAGGTATTGTGCTATCACCTAAAAAGTTACTTTGATGGTCCTATTGCTCAGTGGCTATTTGACTTTTTGTTTTCTCGAAACTGCGGTTAACTACTAGGGAAAATGGCGATTTAGTGAGCTAACTTCAATAACTTTAATTTTGGATCAAATAAAAGATATAAGAAAATTATTTTTTACTTAGATTATGAGATGTCCTTCATTAGTAAAAGATAAAAAAAAAAAAAAAAAAAAAAAAAAATCAACAGCCTTTTGAATTTTTTTTTATCTGATATTTTTAATTTTTTTTTTTTTTTTTTTATTCAGCCACTTTATTCTGCTTAAATTACCTATTAACAATTAAATTTTTAAATCAAATAATAAAACTTGGTTCAAATTTGAGTCTTATAACTCAGCTAGCTGTAGCGTTACAAGAGACTCCAGATAAGTGAACTGGCCCACTTTTTTAAAGTTAAAGGAGCCGACATTGATGGTCTCACCGGGTCAAGGTTCTTCTCCTGTTTCCATGTACTTTGTTTTCCCCGTGTTCACTTCCAGTCCAAGCATTCTGGCAGACTCCATTAAGGCCAAAAATCCTTCTTTGACAGACTGCAACGACCACCCTATAATGTCAACACCATCCATGTAGGCTAATAGCTGGGTCATATGATTGTAAACTGTCCTGTTGGTGAGGTACACAGCCTTCTCAAGTGCCAAGTCGCTAACGCATCGCTTTGGCGGAGCCCTTTTCTTGAGAAGAACTCTTCCGTTTAATGACCACCTACCTGCACCGTACACCTCACATCCCTCATGGTCATCTTTACCAGCCGTATCAGTTTATCGGGGATACTGATCCCTTCCAGGGCCTTGTACAGTTTTTCACGATTAATGCTGTCATAAGCTGCCTTGAAATCGACAAAGAGATGATGGAACAAAGAAAAAAAATTAGACCAGAAAATTCCACTCAAGACAACTAATGACATTGACAGAGCTATAGAAAAACTTACAACATCAATACAGACCAGTATAAAATATAACAAATTGAACAGAACAACTAATAATTCACCACGGACTAATTTGCCACCTCATATTTGCATCTTATTAAAGGATAAACGTAGAGCAAGAGTGAGGTGGCATAAGACTAGATACCCAGCTGACAAATCTCATTATTCTAAACTGACTAACAAACTAAAATCAGAAATTCCAAAATACAAAACTTACTTAATTTAACTGAAAGCCTAAACAGAACTGACAAATCATTATGGACGACCACTAAAAAAATTCTTAACTTTAAAGACTGCAATCATCCACTCCTTAACGATTCCAAAAGTACCTCGCGGCTTTGCACGCAACTATTTTTTTTTTTTTTTTTTAAATTGCTGTGAATCAAGAAAGCTGTTCATAATAACTATGTTAGGTGAGGTTATACAATATAAATAAATTATTCTTGATCGTCAGATATTAATTTTAATCTGTAATAAAATACCAGTTGCAAGTATAAATGCATATTTTTTACACCCGAGAATGAACCCTTCCAACTGAATAAGCTCGCAGGAGTTTGAGGATTCAGAACTAAGTTCTATTTTTTTTTTTTCAAAACTTCAACCATTTTCAGCCTATTGATCATTTTAAAAAACCAACTACAACGAACCATATGAATTTGATAGAAACCTACACACGAAATATGGCTATGAAACGGGATATACCTGAATATATTTGTTATAATTATGTCAGTATCTATGCTATTACTTATCAGATTAAGACGATTTTGCTTCTAGGTAGTAAGAAATTTGATTGTCATTCAAATGAGTAATTATAGTTTTTGCGGATGCGGATAGCTTTTGAGTTTTAAACCAATTTTGTTTTACGCTTTAGAAAAACAATTTTTTAAATCACTTAGAGGACAAATTTTCCCAAAACCAGCATATAGTTAATTCAACCTATTAAAGTAAATTTGAAAATTAATTTTGACACGTTAAAAATAACATATAAAACATAATATTTAAAAACAACAAAATTATCATACAAATTTCAATTGCAAACATTTAATTAAAAAAAAATGTTTTAGAGTTTCTATAATACTAAAACACCAAGATATAACTTGATCGAACAAATCTGATAAGAGCTGTCAACATTTAGTGCCTTTTCCTTTTAAAATTAATTTAGGTAAAAGCCTAAAAAATGTATCATGTTTAATCATTTGTTAGTTATTTGTACCACTTGAATTATAAAATACTGAGATTGTCAAATAAAGGTTTATTTTTCCAATCAGTACATAAGGATATAACTGTTTAAATAGTTGCTTATAGGCAATTAACTACCTTAATAATTCAAAGGAAAAATGGCCTAGGCTTTGCCAACTCCAACCCGGATCTAAGAAAAGGGTTAGGAAACGTCTTACACTAAAAATTTCCTGATAATAATGGCATTACCGAGAACTTCATTCTGTCTTTCTTCCAGAATTATTTCTGACAGCATTGGGGTCTTGATTAAGCGAATGAGACCATTGGATGAAAGTATAATTTGATGGACCAATATTTGCTTAAGCCTGTAAACTTGCCGAAGTTCCTGGCACAGTTATTGATATTTTCGGTTTTTTTTGCGCAACCGTTTTACCGATGGTCATCATTCGTCACATTATTATTAATTTCGTAACAGACCTTATATGGATCACGTGAAGCCTCTACGGTCCTTCCTGCAGTTTCCTCGTGAGATTTTTTTTTTTCACTCATTTCATTTTTTCATCCGTATGACCACTTAGTAACAGTCTTTTTATTCGTTCCTCTGACCGAACTACCCATGTGTCTAAATTGTGTCTAAACAAGTTTCGATCTGTAATATTTTGTAAATTTATTTCAGCATATGCAATATCTTTCCCAACTTGTTCAACCTATTTCATGCCATTGAGGTTTTCTGTAGCTAAAAGTATCAGGTGTGTAATTCTGTGATCAGGGAGCTGATGCAACTGCTGTAGCGACTAATAATCTCAGGTTAAAAAAAAACAGCCCAGCTTAATTTAAAGCCCCATGGTTCATAACAGTAACAAAAATATTACCCCAGGTGGTAACCGATCCACATGTGGGCGAACTCCAGCCGGGCTTTCAGATTCTGGGGGATTTGGGTATTCACGATCACCAAAAAAATAAAAATTATCTGGCAAATTACCCGCAAAAACAATATATATATATATTTTATATATATATATATATATGAATAAAATTGGAGGCTGATGTCTAATTCACCACTCTTTTATTGAAAAAATTCGCACTACGTTTCGGCTACAATGCCATCTTCAGGTGCAGTGGAACTAATTAGATCTCAACTTGATCCTGCTTCTAACAATTTTGTCAGACATATTCATAATACTGCTAATGTATCTGCTTTGTACTTCACTTAAGCCATTAATGAACTTCTTAAAATTGTTCCACAATTCTTCGCTTCTACCAGTCAGTCTGTTACTGGTCATTTTATATAAGGTGTAGTAACAGGCTGACTGGTAGAAGCGAAGAATTGTGGAACAATTTTAAGAAGTTCATTAATGGTTTAAGTGAAGTACAAAGCAGATACATTAGCAGTATTATGAATATGTCTGACAAAATTGTTAGAAGCAGGATCAAGTTGAGATCTAATTAGTTCCACTGCACCTTTTTACGATTTTCTCCAAAAAGGCTTTAACCATTTTGATTAAACTCCCAATATCGATGTAAAATTTAATGGGCTTTAATATCATGTAGGTTTCATTCAGATTGAAATAGTCTGACAAGACTTAAGTGCCGATATTTTAAATTTTCTTCCTCTAAAGTACCTATAATTTTGTAGTTTTCAAGAAATTTGCCATATCATGTGATTAGCATTGCTAAAAAAGAAGTAAATATCTAAGTTGTGCGGATTTGTAAAATAAATAAAGGATAAAACTGAAAAAATATTTTTTTAATGCAATTTTTTGTTTTTGAACATAAGAACAGTAATATACATGTATGATATACCGTTTGAAAGCTAAAGAATTTAGAAAAAATATTACCTTACACACAAGCTTTTAAAAGTTAATAGAGAGTGATAAAAAGCCGATTAAACTAAGTGATCATTTTAGATAATAATATAATAGATTTTTTAATAAAACACATGTTTTTATAGACATTTCATTTAATTAATTCTTTAATGGTTTTACTCAGTTGTATCTCTTACTGTATTTAAAATTCTTCAATCGATTCTAAAAATGGAGGTAAGTGAAAGTCGTGTGTTGGCCGCATCAGATTTGTTTTCAAACCTTCAAAAATAAGTTAGTTATTTAATCATTTGAGATCGGCCACCATTTAAAAAAACATTAGCTGATATCAAGGTTTAGGTGCTACGATCATTATTGTAGGTTCTACTTTTTCGAATTAAAAAAAATAAATGGTCCAGTAGTTTCGGAGAAAATCCGCGAACGACGGAAAAAACGTTTTGTTTTTTTTAATTCGTTATTCTGGTAACCGCTTATCCTGAAACGTAAGCCCTTTCATTTTGAGGAGAGTGTAAGCCCTCAAATCGTATGGGGAGAAAGTAATTTTTGTAGGAATACAATGTTTTATTATTGGAAATAATAAAACCCCCAAAAATATACTTGATTTCTTTACTATTTCCTATTAATTTGTACAGAAGTAATTTAAACTGAAATTCCTGATTCCAGAGCACTATACATTTTTTTCTATCATCAATAATAACCTAGTTATCAGGAAACTATTAAACTTGTTTATGTATTACAACTTGCGTCTTGACCATGAATGATCTTTTATTTTCAATTACTTTCTTAGTTCATCAGTGTCTTGATCTCCAAAATATTTTCGATTGTATTTTAAATTCAACATTAACATAGTTAAAAAGGAATTGCATTTCTTCTTATTTGTAACTCGCGACTTTAATATGGAGATAAACTTTTTTTACTAATTTTTTTTTTTTTATAGCGCGTTACTGATTCTAAAACATACATATATCCAATTACCAATAAACAATACATATATATATACAATTATACATTATATACAAATATACATATTTTTCTACATCTTCTAAAATATCCTAGTTATTGGTATTTATATAGGCAAAATTTCTAATTTTCATTTTTATAATTTTTTTTTTCCAATTTTATAATTAATTACGTTATAGTAATTTTGAATTAGAGGAGCCCGTGGCTAGTCGCTAGTCTCCCACACCAAACGTCGTAAGTTCGAATCCCAGCATTTGTTTAATTATTTAACGTCACTTTAAGCTACTATGGCATTATGCTACAGTCCTAGATTATGCTATGCTATGATTATACATTATGCTAGAGTCCAAAATTTTGCCTATCCAGGTTTTATTAGGATAGGGATTTTTAACGAGTACCTGACATCTTACAGGCTCGGGACAACCTTTTAACGTCCCCTCCGAAGAACGGCTTAATTAAGGATTTTTTACTCCCATTAAAAAATCCTTGGACCACCTGCGGGTTTGAACTCCTGATCTTTGGCACAGGAGGCTGTTATGCTAGCCACCTAGCTACAAGCGATCCCTCATCCCAGCATTCAATCAATGGGGATTCGCTCACAGCCTCTTCCCCGGGTACGTGAGACCTGTCAGCCAACTGGTGGCCACTTACAAAAATAAGCGCAGTGAGTGGATGATCTTACACTAAAATCAGATCATACCATAAAACATCAATCACGAAATGCTTAAGGGCCTACATAAGCATAAGATTACTGCTAATATTAAGTGTATATATAGGTAAGATTTCAATTTGTCTATTTATCATTAATTAAGTCTTTTTTTTTTTTTGGCCACTTAATCATCAACAAAGATTAACATTTTTTTGGAGATTTTTCTTCATGACAGGGAGTTTTATTTTATAGCATTTCCATAATCTGTCTTTTTTTTTTTTTTTTTCCAAATGACCGTCAAGACTTGAATCCAAATCCTATATGGTCTAATCTGTCTTGATGCCTCGGAAAAAGTAAAGGGTAAGAGACAGGGGGAAAACGGATGATATTGTAATATAGAATGAATCACCTCCCACAGTTTCAACATTTATTTCCCAAGATTTGCTTATTTTGATTATTTATAACACAATATTGTTTACAGATTCAGTAATGGCGATGGTAAAAGGAATACCGAGAAAGGAGTTGGCTGGACGACTCTCTGATGGGATGGATCGGATCGCCCGCTGCCCACACGCTCCTCAACGCTCCTTCAAACGGAACCAGAGGGTCATTCGGGAGGCGGTCCAGGATCACAGCGCCCTTCCTCTCAAGTCCAACCAGGAATGCGACAAGAACGCAATGATCCGGATCCTACTCAACGGAGGATCCAAAGTTCAGAAGAACATTTCTGTAAAAGAATTGCTCCAGATCGCTGTTGAAAAAGAAAGCCCAAACACCATCGATACTTTACTAAAGTTAAGCGGAGATGTAATAAACCATGACAAATCTCTCTCCGGGCTCCTTCATATCGCCGTCAAAAGGAAGAATGTGAGGGCTGTTAAAGTTCTCCTGTGGCACGGACTTGACGCGCAGTTCATCAATGATTATGGAAACGCGCCTTTACACATCGCTGCGGCTTTGAATCATTATGGAATTGTGAAGCTGTTAATTTCCAAAGGCGCAAGTGTTACACAGGTGAACGAATCAGGTTTACTCCCTCTACACATGGCGACTGCCCCGGATGTGATTTCGTATCTTATAAAGAATGGTGCGGACGTGGACGCGAGGACTGCAGCAAGGTGAAACGAAACTCCATTTCGCCGTTTGGAGCGGCAACAAGGAAGTCGCGGATGTGTTGATGAGTTGCGGGGCGGACCCTCACGCAATGGACGGCTACGGAATGACACCAGTTCTCATCGCACTCCACTCCAACGACGAAGAAATGATCAATGTTTTCGTTGGTCATGGGATATTGATCGTCGAGGAATCGTGCTGTGATGATGAGTACTCCTCCCATCACGGACGATTGGAGACGGTGGTTGAAATACCGGAAGATGAGGAAGCAGATGACAGGGACTCGGAGATCAACAACAACGCGAATGATCTTCCGAAGTCAACAGCCTCTGAAGACTGCAAACACACCGCCACTCCAGCGCCACAGACCAAAGACCTCAGCGAAGACGGACCCATCCACAAAGCCGCCTGCGAAGGACGGTTGGAGGAAGTGATGGAGCTGTTGGACGGAGGAGCGGACGTGGACTGCAAAGGATGGCACGGCTACACGGCACTCCAGTACGCCGCCAAGTGCGGCCACCTTAGTGTTGTCCAGGCACTGCTCCAGAGAGGCGCGGATATCAACCTGGCCAACGACTGGAGCTGGACTCCACTCCACCACGCCGCCTACTACAGCCGCTGCACCATCGTAAAGCTTCTCATCGAAGCGGGGGCAGACACAAATGTTGTAGACACTGTTTACGGATGGACACCTTTAGGCTGGGCCAAGTATAACCATAAGGTTATTAACTTGTTCAAGTCTAAGGGCATTACTAAGTGATTTCTTTGAATGAACACAAAGTTCTTCATTTATTATGGTACATAATGTAGGAATATCTATGACTAGTTTAAAAATTGTATAGTTTTATGTTAGTATTATTATTATACTATTACGATTTACTTTATTATTATTACATACGTCATTATTACTATTATATATTATCTTTGTAAGTTACTAAAATGTAAATATTGTATATACCTTATATCTTATTATAATCTAAATATGTTATTTTATCTTTTTTATATATTATTAAAATGTATATATTGTATAAATATTGTAAATATATATTAATTGTAAATCACAACAAGAATAAATGAATGTTATGTCAATTTTGTTTCTTATTTATTTAACCATTCTTATGAGCATGGGAATATATAAAAGAATATACAAAATGTTAACGAGCATTACGAAAATTCTAATTAATAAATTCTTACAAATAGTAAAATATTAACTTAACAGTATTTCGTAAACTTGATAAGGCTATAAGTATGTTAGTTACACGGATGCTAATTGCGAATATGTTCACTTTGTAGGACTTTTGTAAGTATTGGTATACAAATTGTTGATACAGAAGTAATATTTGTAATGTAATTAATTCATTAACTTTTTTTTATCTCTGTATCGTTCAACTGTTCATAAACAATTTTAAATTGATTTTTATCAGAGAGGTAAGTGAAAGTCGCTAGTTTTGAGCACCAGATTTTCTTTTTTATACCTAACTGTATTAGAAAATTCCTTAATTAATTTTTTTTTTCTTTTTGTCTGTACTTTCGGCCAATTCATTCGAAACCGTCCAGACCATGCCTCTCAAAGTTTTTTATGTTAAGGATTTTTTTTTACTAGTTCTGTATTTTTTCCTGAATATAAAACCGCGGATTTCATACTTTTTGGCTAAGTGCCTCAGCCGTTTTAATTTACCTTTACATCTGAAAACATGAGTTGAAGATTCTCTATAATTCTGGGTATTTTTTAGATATCAAATCATCAAAAATACATCAAAATGCTTATTCGGTTTGACATATGCAAAATTACAAGAGTTAATTTTTTTATCAAAAACCTTCATTTAACAGTGTGAATAATTTTCGAAACCTGGAACCTGCTTAGTCTTAGTAATCAAACTTATGTCACTTATACTCATAATTTAGATGTTTAATATGTATAACTCATATTTTGCACTCAGTCTCATCTGAGGTATTTCCGTGTAAACATAGCGAAAAATGAATTTAGGCCAGTTTTGAAAATTCATAAACATAAAAAGACTATATCTTAAGATCGACATTTTTACATCGAGTAGGACAATGACTAAACTGTATTATGATAAAATATAATCAAATCCAATAATGATCTTTTTTTTCTAATTTCGTGAATTTTTCAAACTTTTTTCTCTATAGTTTGTGAGGACAAAAAAATATAATCGTATGCTTATTATATTGCTAGTTTTTGTATTAATCTCTGTGGCGGGCGTGAAAAAACTGGATAACTCGAGTTATATCAAAAATGAGTTAACTCCACGAATCGCTCCCTCAGACCGTCTCCCACGTCGTGTTAAATTGGTTACAGGTAGAAAGAAAGCTGTATGTTAATTACTCTATTTTGAGTATTACGCAAAGTTTAAGTCGCTCACCTGTAAAATGAAAGATTTTGACATTACCACTTATTCACAACCGCCACAGATTTAATTTGCCAAATATGTCTTCAGCTGACTTAAAAGTATTAGCCAGAAAAATATTTATCAATGATTTCAAATTTAGAAAATGGTACAGAATAACGGGTAAAATTATTATGAAAAAAAATATCGAACGGATGATCCATATGACTTATTAATAAATGCGAGTCATAACAATTGTTAGCAGATAAAAACGAATTGAAAATTGATAAGTGGTATTGATAAGTTACAGAGAATGTTTTCTGAAATTATCAACAAAACCTATACACACACATGACATAAAAGTCAGCTAAAAAAATGCCAATCATACCATTGAAAGTGAATTTGCTAAGGAACTAAATAACGTTAAAATGGCTGATTTTATTTAAAATAGAACGACCAGTGCTGACCGTTGTCCCGAAAAAGTGCGTTGGTGGACCAGCTTATTCCTAATGGGAGAGTCTACCAAATTTCATATAATTAATCTTTAAAAGACGAATGTCTAAAAAACTAATAAATACTAATGATATAAATAAATAAATAAGAATTATATCAGTAAATATTTAACAGAACATTTAGCTGTTCGTCTTCTAACTATAGGATTCTAAAACTCATCCCAGACAACCAGGCTAAGAAGTAAAAGCGAGTTAAGTAAAATAATTTCAAATATCTCCAATGTTTCTTTACTTGAAAGTAATTTTTAAATATTTACTTGAGAAGCTACGAGAAAAAAACTTGTATTTTTTAAAATTGTATCCATCATTACCTATTAAATATCCGAATCTGCTAGTCTTTAAACTATTTATGTTTATAAGGTATTAAGTTATTGCTCAGGTCTTAATATTATTCAGACAAATTAACAATAACACATCAGTAAAAGTAGGCATACCTGTGATTATTATACTATTCAAATAATATTTAGATTTTAATTCTATGAATAAAAAAAACTTTTTACATGAAAAAGGGTATTTTCTAAGGTTTGAGAAATAAGTTTTTTAAACTTTTGAAACCGGAATATTATTGTTTTTTTTTTAACATAATTTAAAAAAACAATAATAATACATGTTTGCCTTAACAAACGATACAACGAATCATGGATACGAAGTAGAATATATTTAAATAACTTTAGTATATTTGCTAACTGGTCAGATAAAGATGGTTAGAAATATGAAAAATGTCCTAATTAGGACAGATTAGAATATTACTCAATAAAAATTGTTACTGGAAAAAAAAAGAAAGAGACGCCATAAACTTTGAATGAGTAATTCCCATCTTTCTGGAGATGTACAGTTTTCGAGAAATTCAAAAAAATATTATTTCAGAGGTCAAATCGAATCTGATTGCGCATTTCATAAGTGAAGAGCATTATAACAGTAAATCAGAAATTCATGGAAAACATCTTTTGATATATAAACATTTGTCACAATGACCTACCATTTAAGACCTATATTAGTTAGAATTAAAATAGAATTAAAAATCACTTATGGTTTATTATTTTCAATAATCAACCTTTGTAATTGACCAAAAAAAAATTACCCCTGCTAAAAATTTGAGAGCTTACGTTTCGAGATGCGTAGAATCCGAATAACGAATAACAAAAAAAAAATCCGTTTGCCCTAATTAATAAATAATAAAATACAAAAAATTGTTTGCTTTTAATTTTTAAAAAAATTAAATTTCGGACCAAATGAAAAAAGAATCATTAAAATTGGTTAACAACTAGGTTAGATAGTGCGTTTTGAAATCAGTGGTAGTGTTATGATATGATGTTTTGAATTAGTGCTTGTCATATTACTTAATTGCTTATCAACAACTATATAAACAGTTATATCCTAATATTGTTATTTGGAAATAATAAACCATTGTGTGATAACGTGTAGCGTTTTTTCTTTTTTTTTTATATTGCAAACTGGGCACAGAGAATGTAATGATTTATTTTTATTCAATATTTTTTTATAAATTTTAGCACAAGTTTCTCGATCAGAAATATGATGGAAAACATTTATAATTTAAAAGCTAGGACCTACAGTTAAGAAGCTATATTAGCGGCAATAAAAAAATCACATATTTTATTTTAAACGATTTTTTTTTTATTTTAAACTTCGCATGTAAGCAGTGTCAAACTATTTTAATCTGAATAAGACGTTATGAAAGTAAAGTAAATTTAGTTTTATATCAATATAATGATTTTCGATATAATTTTGAAACGATGATCAAAATCGTTAAACCCGTTTTCAAGCAAAACGTAAAAAGATGCAAATTGCATTAATACTAATAAATTGGAATTTAAAGTGAAACAAGTCTGGTGAAAAATGATGCAGTCACATGCCAGGCATTTTTCTATCTTAAATATGGAATTTCATGTCGTTGCTATGATATCAGGGAAAAAAATCTAGTGTGCGCAACACAAGAATTTCTTTACCTGAGCAGTTAACAACAATTTTATCGCCGAGGAATGGTTAATTATTTCAATTAATAATAATTACTTAAATACATAAAATTTATTTTAGAAGACATTTTTTTTTTTCAATTCGCATTAAAGCACGGTCAAGCTATTGCAATCTGAATAAGACTTACGTGAAAGTAAAGTCTATTTAGTTTTATACCGATATAATGATTTTAGATATAAATTTGAAATTTGGATACAGAGAACCCGAGAGAAGGTGTATGTTCATTGAAAACGAGAATTCGAAAACTTTTATGACTACAATACCTTCCTTTACAATATAATTCAAATATAGGCGAGTGAAGTCAATAAAATATATATAGTAAATAAAATCCGAACAAATGGCTTTAGGAGGTTGGTAGAAAACGGATTCCCTCAGGGTAATCAACTTAGCCCTACCTCCGTCTTGGTTGTCTCAAGAAGTAATCGAGTTAGGAGTCGAAGGTTATGCTTTTTCCCGGCTACCGCGTCATTTTCTTTTCAGCTAACAACGTCAGGGTCTGAATGAGATTTAGAATTGAATGAAGACCTGTAATCGCAATTCGGATTTACAAGGCACTCTCTTGTCGTGGCACTTATAAGCGGTAATGAACTCGAACGTTTCGTCGTCTCTTTAGAATGGGTGACATCTTTAAACACACGTTAATTCTGCAGGCGTTTTGAGGGATGAAGCGGTAATGGGTTCCTAGAATAATATATAGCCCATACAAATTCTCCGTTCCTTAAAACGCGTGCAGTATAAACGGTTGCTAATCGAGTCCGCAAAGAGGAGCGTCGCTACTCGTTCAACGTACCCGTTCCATCCATTCCAAATAGTTATCGGTTACTCTCTATCCTTTCCTGAATAAAAAAGCGTAGGTAAATAGAAAAAAATCAGGATAAAATAAATGGCTGAGATTCAACTGGTTCTAGAGCTACTAACTTGGTTAAAATTAGAGAAGGTTGATAAAATGAGGGCTCTTGCAAGGCAGTAATGTTTCAAAAATTATATTTCGAACCGGGTCTCAGCCACTAATTACTTTCACTTACTATATATAGCAAGGGAAAGTATTGCGATGGTGAAAATTTGCGAATTCCAGTTTTCAACGAAATACACGTTTTATGGTCCCCTGAGTCCAAAAATAACCAAGTTCCGCCAAAAGGTCTGTGTGTGTGGTAATTCCTGGGCGGAAACGAAAAGTCCTATGAAATTTCATATTTAAGACAAATATACGCCCGAAACATTACAAAACCGTTTTCATTAAAATTAGCTTACCAGAAGAGTCACTTTATACCATGCATTTTGCACGTTTTTTAGATTTTCTCGAAAACGGTTCAGACGATTTTGATTAAACTCGCTATATCGATGTAAAATTTAAAGGGCTTTTATATCATGTAGGTTTCGTTTTGATTAAAATGATCTGACAGGGCTTAAATGCCGATATTTTAAATTTTCTTTCTCTAAAGTACCTTTAATTTTGTTGATTATATATAAATAACTATATTATCTTGTTACCACTGATGAAAAACAGGTAAATAGATAAATTGAATACATTCGGTACCTAACTAAAGGAGAAAACAGAAAAAATATTTTTTAATGCAATTTTTTGTTTTTGAACATAAGAACAGTAATATACATGTATGATATACCGTTGGAAAGCTAAAGATTTTAAAAAGAAATATTATCTCATACACAAACTTTTGAAAGTTAATAGAGAGTGATGAAAAGCCCATAAAACTAAGTGATTGATTTACATAATAATATAATAGATTTTTTAATGAAACACATGATTCTATAGAAATTTAATTTAACTAATTCTTTAATAGTTTCACGTATTTTTTCTACAAGAAGTGCAAAGATAAGACAATACGAGATATTAAATAAGCGTTAGACTCCTTCCTAACCTTCCTTTTAACGTGCAGAAAGTTTCAGTTGATGTAAATAATCGTGATTTTTTTTTCTTGACATCGTGACTTCATTTCCTTGACTACTTAGGTAATGTGTTGTAAGGACCAAAATTGAACAAAGTACTCTCATCACCATTCTAGTTTTTTTTTCGTTCTGAAATAAGCAAAATTACAAGAGGTTATAATTTTTAAATAAACCATTATTTTAACAGCGAAGAGGATTATATAACTCAGGAACCAGCTTAATGTCAGTAACCAAATATAAATCAACTATACTCATCGTACTGATGTGTAATCTGTAATCGTTTCATATTTTTTTATTCAGTCCTTTTATATTGTATAAGATATTTCCATGTAAGCTTAACGAAAAACGAATTTTTGCCATATCTGAAAATTCATGTTCTCCAGATCAAAATTTTTACAGGAAGTAGGACTCTGACAAGCTATATAAGAAAAAATCTGGTGCGGGCAACACACGACTTTCACTTACCACCCTTGTTAAAATCAATTTAAGAATTTTTTTAAATACCGTTAGAGATGAAATTAGTTTAAAGAATAAATTAAATTGATTTTCGAGAGAATCATGTGTTTTATTAAATAATCTATTATGTTATTATCTAAAACAATCAGTTAATTTAATCAGCTTTTCATCACTCTCTACTAACTTTTAAAAGCTTGTGTATGAGATAATATATTTTCTAAAATCTCAAGCTTTCCAACGGTATATCATACATGTATATTACTGTTCTTATGTTCAAAAACAAAAAATTGCGTACAAAATATATTTTTTCAGTGTTCTCCTTTAGTTAGGTATCGAATTCATTCAATTTATATATTTACCTGTTTTATATCAGTGGTAACAAGATAATATAGTTATAATATGGAATCAACAAAATTAAAGGTACTTTAGGGGAAGAAAATTTAAAATATCGGCATTTAAGCCCTGTCAGACCATTTTGATCCGAATGAAACCTAAATGATATTAAAGTCCATTAAATTTTACTTTGATATAGCGAGTTTAAACAAAATCGTCGGAACCGTTTTCGAGAAAATCGAAAAAAGGTGCAAAATGCATGGTATAAAGTGGCTCTTCTAGAAAGCTGATTTTGATGAAAAAGATATTGTAACGTCTCGGGCGAATAGTTGTCTTAATTATGAAATTTCAGTTTTATAGGACTTGCCGTTTCCGCCCGGGAGTTACCACACACACACGGAGACACACACACACACACACACAGACCTTCTAGCGGCACTTGGTTATTTGGACTCAGGGGACCCTAAAATGTGTATTTCCGTTGAAAACTGGAATTCGAAAATTTTCACGATCGCAATACTTTCCCTTACTATATATAGTAAGTGAAAGTAAAAGATAATTAAAGATGAGTCTTGTTTTTCTTCATTTTCTAGAATATTTTAAACCAGCTTCCTCACTATTTTTTAGGTAATGAGGTGCGTGGACAAAAAACATAAAGCATATCTTGATCTTATTGTCAGTTTTTGTTTTGATTAAATGTTAACAAAATTAAAATAATTAAAAATATTTTCCGACAAGCTTGCTTAACGGCTTCAATACTCAAAACTTTAAGCCAGAAAAATATTATATTTACGGATTTTTTATTCAGGGAAGGATAAAGAATGTCTGATAAAAAAAATCAAACTAGTTGCGTGGAAAGGTCTGGACCATTTCGAATGGATTTATCAGTGCCGGGAAATTCTCGCTATAAAAACAAAAAAAATACATTTTCTCATTTTACCATTCTTATTTTCCTCCAGTTTGAGTATGGTAGTCTCGTGTATATGGTACGTACGGTAGCTGTCATTGTAAAAATATGACATGCCGATCAAGAGACGTATAAATTGTTTGATTAGATTCACATTAAGGGTGGGCATAATCGAATGATCGTCATAATCGGATGATTGAACTTCGATGATTAAAATAATCGAATGATTAGTACGCATTGTGAGAGACAATATGACAAAACTCCCGTCTTTATAGTGTGATGAGAAAAAGGAAAAAAAAATAATAATAATAATACCTCGGTTATCGTTAAACAGTTCAGTTCGAATGATCATTCGCTTATCCAAACAGATTAATCCGATAATCGTCTTTCGATTATGCCCACCCCTAATTCAGATGTAGAATTCCAAGACGTTTCCATTTTTCTAGTAGGTATACCGAGTTGAAGTGGCTGTATAACTCTTTCCGTCAGCAATATTAAACGATATTTTAGCTATTTATTCGTGTTTTTATCATTTGTATTAGTAAAATAAAATAATAAATAATATAAAAATGATATTGAAATATATCATCTATCATATATAATTATCGGTGACAACCAACTCTGTACATTTCCTAGGACTAACACTCGATCGAAGGATCAAAAGAAAGATTCCCAACCAAGAACTGAAAGTATTATACTATCTTCTTTCTAAATCGTTAAAACTAAAAATTGGCCAAAACTGAATAAATACACATACTTACGCTTCACAGATTTGAGACCCGAAAAAAAAAATACTCAGGTACGAAAACTACAATCAATTTCAATAAAAAATTTTAAGAACCATAACGGCAGCTCCATGGCACGTAAACAATGAAATCCTACATACGGACTTACAACTCCCAACAGTTGAAAAAAAAATATTCAAAATCTCTAGTCACGTTTTCATAGTAAATAGCACGGACACGAGCACGAAGATATATTTATAAACGACATGTCAATAGCTGATATGCCTGTTAAGAAGAGGGCTGAAGAGAAGCTGGATGAGAGACCTCTGCTAAATCAAAGCCTAGTTAAGGGTGCTCCCGGGCACTTTCCTTCCTCATGCCCATCATGTCAGCAGCTTACAGTGTTTTTTATAGTAAATTTGTTTATTTTGTCAGATAGCTTCTGACAGGTGCGGGTGGAAAAATGTAGAGAGAAAAAAAAAAAATATATATTATATATATATATTTAATGATACTTAATGTATGATTATTCCAATTAAAATAATTAGAAAAAATTAATCAAATATATTTAAGTACTTATATCTATGCATATCTATATATTTTCACTGATGGGTACATTAGAGATCAACTTGAAAAAAAAAAAAAATTATATTATGCTAGACCCTCCAATGAAATAAGGTAGCAAAGAATTGTAGGAGTACCAACCCAACATAACCTAAAATATTTGTTTGAAAAATTAAAAATTTTGAATCACATTTTCAAAATAAGAAATTTAAAAAAATGTTTTTTGGAACATTTTTCGAAAACCATTAACATATTTTATTTTCTTAAAAGTTGGTTGATCAGATTTCACATGCTTATTCAGCTAGTCCCTTTATTACATTTGCTAATACTGCTCAGATAAAGATGATATTGCTTTCTTGTCGTTAAAAATGCGATTAACTTTTAATAAGATTATTTAGGAGATGTACAGTTTTTGAGTAATTCGAACACAAAATTTTACCTAAATGAATTAGAAATATATTTTTTTAACCAGTTAGATGAAGAATTTTTTACAATCCAACCTTGTTGCAGATGTTGACGGTATACAACCACTAAAAATTTTAGTTTCACAATGTTTTTTTTTACTCTAAAACCTGGGATAAATACATTAATCGTTCAAGCTATTTAAAATGTATATATAACAAAATTTGAGATGTGACCCCAACCAAGAGCAAAATGTATCTTTAAAAAAAAAAAAAAAAATTACTTTTCTTTAAAATTATAGATAAAACAATATTTGTTCACTAAATTATATTGGATTTGGAATATATACCGCACACCAAAATATTCCCTAAACAAATTTTCCCAAGACTAACACTACCTACTAAACCCTAATAAAATCCAAGCCAAAATAAAATTTATGGCGGAACAGCTGCTACCTAGAAGATCTTAACACAGGTATCATACTGATCCTTAGTATTGGAGAAATGCAAAGATAGCTCAACCTTATGATTACGAATAAACATTAATTTTTAGATAAAACAGTTTAAAAAAATTAATTAAATTAATCTAAAATGTCATACATTCATCAAAAAGATTATCCATCATCCATATCCCTCTTAGATTAAATTTTTAGCTGCATACAAAAATAAGATGATACTTTATGTTTTAAAAAAATATACTTAAAATAAAATCAGGTAACAGATGAAAAATACTGAACAAAACAGTTATATGCCAGGATTTTTTTAGTAAAAAAAATACAATACTTTTTAGTCAAATACAAATATGTTGGCGTTGCACAAATCTAAAATTTTCCGACAGTCTCCAAATAAAATTTAATATAAAATATGATTTGTTGTATAACATATTATTAGTCCATTGAAAAACAACTAAAATTCAAGAATTATGGGAATAAATGTAAAATGCTATAAATCGTTTAAGTCTAAATACAAGTAATTTGAGTTTCCGCCAATACAGGCTGTAAGATCATTTTTAAAACCACGAATTCTTCGCTTTTCTGCTTTCACTTAATTATTTATGAAATATATAGTAAGGGGAAGTATTGGGATCGTGAAAAGTTTCAACAGAAAACCCCGTTTTAAGGTTCCCTGAGTCCAAATAACCAAGTCCTGAAAAAATGTCTGTGTATCTGCGTGTGTGGTAACTGTAGCACGAAAAACGTGCGTCTTACGAGCCAGAAATTTCATATTTAAGACAACTATACGCCCGAGTTGTTACAGCTGGTTTTTCACTAAAATATTCTGATCGAGATAGCTACTTTTTACCATGCCTTTTTGTACATTTTTACAATTTTCTCAAAAATGGCCCTAACGATTTTGAGTAAACTCGCCACATCAGTGTAAAATTAAAAGGGGTTAAACATCATGTAGGATTAATTATGATTGAAATAGGCTGCCAGGGCTTAAACTCCGATATATTAAATTTTTCTCTTCTGAGAAGCACCTTTTATTTTACAGATTTGAATAAATTAACCATATTATCTTGTTAGCTTAGAATAGAATAAAAGTTAAACAAATTTTATAAATTGCTGAAAGAGAATGAAGCAAAAACATTTTTTAATAAGAAAAACGATGATTACTTTTAAAGTAATCATTTGGTGATAAAAAGTAACAGGCAGCCTTAATGTAAAATAGATCCCAATCGTTCGTCGGAAATAAGCCAATGATATTTAAATTCCCACCCTAAAAACATCAATATAGAAACAAGAAAAATGGAAATATAGAAAAAGTCGAATAGAATATCAGAAATTTAATAGAGAATATTTTTTTCTAGGAAACAATTGTTGCCTGGACCTTCCTTTTCATAACTATGTTGGTTTAAATTCAAAGTTACATTTTTCTTCTGTTTGTTGCACACAGTAAGTGAAAAAATGTTTTAATTTAGCATTTATGTTTAAATATTTAAACAGTTTCCTGATTAGAAATATAATGGAAAAACATTTTCTTATTCAATAGGATTCGTCACTAGGACTTAAAGTTTGTAAAAAATGTTGCTTAAAATAAAAATAATCATTTTTTTTTTTTGTAAATGTTTTTTTCCACTCTCAAAAATGTAACACGGCTTACAAAGCTTTAGTTCAGTTTTCAATAATTATAATACCAATAAATTTATTAGAATAATAACATTATCAATATTAACAACGATTAAATATTATAACCATGTTTTAAAATATATTATAAATAAATAAACAGTGATATATTGGGTATATTTACAGTTTAATTTATATAAGTATATTCTGGAAATTTAGAGCCCAAAATGAAATAAGAATTAAGTCCTGTAGGGACACAACAACATTACCTGCCGTTGCTAAAAGCTGATCCTACCGACAATAAATCCCATGACACATTTATTGCAGTTCTGGACCTAACTGTCTCTCAATCCAGGTATCATCTCTAGTGGAGAAAAAAATTGTATGAAACTTTAATAAAAGTTCGAAAAACAGATGAAAAATCTGGTATCATTAAAAATAAGATTAAATTCAAAGGGACTCTATATACACTTAATGAGACGCAAGCTATTTTAAGTTCACCAGAAATTCAAAAATTAATTCAAGAAAAAATACCGCAGGATATTGAAAATGAAAATCCTGGTAAAAGAAAAGCTAAAGAAAAACTAGAAGCATTTCGTTATCGAACCAGAATATCATCATATTGAAAAAAATCCACACAAATCAAAATCGAGCGGTATTATATCAAAGTTTATGGATAACATTTCTTCACATCAAGGTAATATTTTTGGGAATGCCTCGGTAAAAATCAAACAAACGGTAAAAATGTTCGCATGTAATATTTGTGGCATGCAAAGTAAAAAAGATGATTTTAAGTTCTTTCGATATATTAAAAAGTTTGATATATTTTTTTTATTTGAGAACATTTATTTATCAAGGTATGAACATTTATTTAAAGATTTTCATGTAATATGGGTGCCTGCTATTAGAAAGGCAACATGTGGTAGAGCCTCAGGAGGCAGTTTATATGGTGTAGATTTAAAAAGACCTTATAAAAATTATATTAAAATCCGTGAAATCTCAAAAAAAAACATTTAGTCATCTGAAGTTTATGTAAATATGATGTTTATGTTTTGCCTGTGTATTTAAACTGTAACAGCTGGAGAAGGGATTACAATAGCTTATTGGAAATCCTTTATGATGTACATAATTTAAATGTTTGTTTGGTCGGGGATTTTAATAGTAGAGTATCAAATCAACAAACATTGTCAAACAAATATATAGATTTTAATGCTGATATGGAATGTTTGTATAGAAAATCAAGAGACTCTCATTTGAATGTCAATGGAAAAAAAATATTAGAACTTTGTAACGATTTTAATTTAGCTTTTTTAAATGGTCGCGTAGAAGATTCATAGATTCACATTCACTAGAATATTTGATAGATATTCTCTCAAATATTGTCAAAATATCTGCTTATTATAATCCTAACCTAAATTCAGTATATAAAAGTAAAAATCTCTAGTTCGACAGTCTCTCTGTAGCATCCTGCTAGTACAGACGTTTATCTAGTGCGCTTTATACTAATTATTAGTATTCATTCGTTTTCTAAAAACATATCATTAAACTTATTAACTATTTTTAATTAGAGATTCATAACGTACTTAGCGAAAGACTATCACATCTGAAATTGATCGTAAACAAAAGAATGCCCCCAGCGGGGAAACTACAAACACGAACGTCGCTATTCCTAGCACATCAAAAATAGAGGATAGTAAACCGAAAAGAAAAAGAGGTGAGTACCAATATAATGTCCTAACTCAAAAATATTTTGATATTTTTTCAGATGAAGTGGAAGAAATCAAAGTTGAAACTAACCAACCGACCCACCTAAAATTTCCACCAGTTGTGGTAAAAACAACCAACTCAAACCCGAAAAATATGTTATCCCACTTAAACAAAAATAAAAGATATTAACATGAAATACGGAGGCAATAAAACTATATTTTATGTTTATATTAAAGAAGATTTTATCACCATAAAAAATGAATTGAAATCGCTTAGCCAAGGATTTCATACCTATACCCCGAAAGACGATATAAAGCCAAAAGTCGTTCTCAAAGGGATGCCCCCCGAATACCCCATAGAAGATATTTCATCAGATCTAAAAGAGCAAGGATTAGAAATTCATAAAATATTCTAAATCCAAATAATAAAAAAATTAGATGGAACAGAAACAAAATTAACTTTATTCATAGTAATATTAGAAAACAAAAGCCAGCTGTCAAAAATAAATAATATAAAATACAGTAACGACGTACATATAAAATGGGAGAAATACAATAGCAAGAAAACATTAACACGATGTTATAAATGCCATGAGTTCAACCATGTGGCCAGAAATTTCTCTAAACAACCAAAATGTCTTAAATGTGCAGAAGAGCATTTATCAAAAGAGTGCCCGAATGTAATGACAGACGGATTTAAACCAAACTGTCGTGAAGAACACGTCTCCAATTCTGAAAAATGCTCCGAGTTTCAAAGAAACAAACTGCTACAGCAAAGTAAACAACGGCCCTGGATAAAACCATCAGAACGAATCGTCTATAGGGATGGGGATCAGACAGGTAAACAATGCTCCGTACACATGAGACATTAATAATTAGTAAAATAGATCACGGTTGCTCCATCTATGCCTCTACTACTTGTAATAAAATAAATAAATTAGATGCAGTTCACCATGCCGGTATACGTCTTTCAACCGGAGCTTTTAGAACTAGCCCAGTACATAGTCTTTGCGTGGAAGCAGGAGTTCTACCTCTTTCTTATCGTCGCCAAAAGCTAGCTGCCAAATATATAACTAAAATTCACACGCAACAAGACAACCCTGCTTACAGTTCTTTATTTCTACAGGTGCGGTATCCATTTGTAAAATAGAATAGAATTCTGGAATATCAGGAAACGAGCAAGTTGACAAAGCAGCAGCAGAGGCTCATTCGTTAGTAGAGGTAACGCTCTCCCATGTCACAACATCAGAGTTATTTAAACCCCTAAAGGCAAAAATCATAAATGAATAAATAACAGCAAACCTGGGATATATAAGCAAATAACTAGCTTAAAGACATTAAACCCACTGTCAGCTCCTGGGCCACATCTTTCAGAACATGCCAGCGGGAGGAGGTAGTCATCACCCGCCTGAGGATAGGGAACTGCGTATCTTATTACAAGAAAAAATCCGCCTCAATGTAACACTGTAAAGTGACTCTCACGGTGAGTCATATTTTTGAGGACTGTCCACGGTACAGGAGAGCAATTGAAAAATTTGGCGTACCACGCCAGGTCTCTGAGGCTTTGAGCGATAATAAAGCAACTATCAACAGTACCATTAAATTTATAAAGAATATTCGTTTGTCTCAGCAAATATAACTTATCTATTTGTATATTTTCTGTATTCTTTTTATATATTTTGTGTTCGTTTAAATAAATAGGTTCTTGTCTTTGGGGATCTTAACGCAAGGTATGTAAAATGGAACTGCCACGGCACTAATAAAAATTGAAAAGCCATATTAAACTTTATTATAAACAATCAAACACAATTACATAACCCGTTTGAAACTACCTATATACCCTCTCAGCGAAATTTTAAACCCAGTATCATAGACATTGCTCTCACAAAAAAATTACAAAAATTAACTCAACTCATTTCTTGACCGTGTCTTAGTTCGGACCACAATCCCACCATTTTCCGTATAGATACGTCATTACATGTTTATCTGATGACAAAAAAATTTGTTTTCAACAAAGGTGAAGTTCTGGAAGGTACTGGACTCTCAAATATGCATAAATCCGCCAATTGGTAATGTAAAAGACATTGACAATAATATAACCAAATTAAACGAATGTATTAGACAGGCTAAAGTAGAGTCCATTCCACAACAACATTCTCACAATTATCACTATTATAATGTACCTAACCATTTAAAAGCATTAATTTAAATAAAAAATACACAGGAAAAAATATCAACGAACTAAAAACCCACAAATTAAATTTATTTACTTTTTTAAATATTTCATTGGCTACATTTAATATAATTTTCCAAATGGGAATTGTTCCTGTGGCATTTAAAAAATCTATTATTTTTCCACAATATAAAAAAGGGGATAAGAATTTGGCTTCAAATTATAGAGGAATTTCTTTTTTAAATGCAATTGCCAAGTTATATACGGGTTCGATTCCAACTAGATGTTTAGACTACATTGATAGAAACAACATAATTAAAGAAGCTCAGGCTGGTTTAAGAACAAAATATCCAAGAATTGATAACATATTTACATTAACTAATTTAATTAAGATAAAATTACAAAGGAAAAGAGACGGTTTTTGCATTTTTTGTTAACTTTCCTACAGCATTCGACAATGTGGATCGTTATAGTCTAATTTATAAATTACATCAAATAGGATTCACATCTAAATAAATAAATTCAATTAAAAATTTGCTTAGTGAAACTAATGCTTCTGTTTGGAGTTTGGATGGTTTGACTGAACCATTTAGAATTGAATCAGGTGTGAGACAGGGTTGTTTGCTTAGTCCGATTCTATTTTCGTTATATACAAATGATCTGGAAGAGAATTTCGATGGCGGTGTTTTGGTTGAAGAGAATTGTAAAATTAAATACTTAGCCTTTGCGGATGATATTGTGCTCTTATCCTCACATCCTGTTATATTACAGAATATTATAAATTATCTAGAAAGCTACTGCAAAAAGTGGAATCTAACCATAAATCTGGAAAAATAAAAAATAATGGTTATTAGAAATGGTGGTAGGCCAGCGCGTAAAGAAAAATGGTTCTTAGGCTCAGAAAAAATAGAAGTACTACAGCAGTACAAATATCTAGGGATCACTCTTACGCCTACTCTTTCATTGTCAAAACAACTCGAAGAAAAACTGGATAAAGCTAAGATGGGTTTGAATTTAATTTGGGACCAGTTCATGGAAAACAGGGACATAGTTCTTTCCAAAAAGTTACAGAACTGCAGAGATTTTTTCTTAAAAAATTATTTAAATTACAAAAATATACCCCAACTCTTTTCTACACTTTGAAACGACAATTAATCAATTATTTATGTTCACCCTAAAAGTTCATTTCGATTATATTATTAAAAATTCGAATCTACCACCGAATAGATATCTCAAGATATTAGCATCACAAATAATCAAGAAAAAAATAGGATGGTTCAGAAACATCCTTAATCAGAAAGAATCGCATGGATTAAATAGTAATTTATATATATATATATATATATATATATATATATATATATATATATATATATATATATATATATATATATATATCTAATTGTAATGATATTAGGTTATGGAAAAATAATCTAGCAACACTAAGGGTTCAAATAAAAATATATATTTACATTCTAAATATTATTAAAATTAGAAATTCCAAAACTTCCCCCTTTTATCCACATCTAGCCACAGTAAATCACATTACTGAACAATGTTCACTGGAGGTGATTAGATGAGTAATTAAAATCAGGGGTGATGTTTTAAACCTAAACTATAAAAATTTCATGCAAAAAAATAATATATGTAGTTTGTGCAATACAAATTAAATAGAAGTTCTCTTTCATTTTTTGGCTGCCTGTCCGATACTTTCAAAGTTTAGAAAAAGATATTTTAATTCTAAAAATTTGACTTGGGATCAAAAATTGGAGTTAATAAATGGAAAAGATTGGCTGGCGAAAATGGATTACTCTAGATCGGCTTACTTATATAGAACGATGCTTACAAAATAATTTAACTATTAGTAAATTTGATTTAAATACATAAATAACATCCGAAGTGTTGATATACTGTTTCTTATTTTGTTATTAATTATTATTTATATTGATAGATAAAAGATTAATTTTGTCAATAAACACAGACTCCACGGACGTCAATAGACTATCTACAGTGTCTAATTTTTATTATCGTATTTTGTAATTTGTTTATTTTCTATTTGTTGTAATTTTCAAAAATAAAAATAGTTTTCTATCTGTCTATCCAAATATTATAACCATGTTGCAAAATATATTATAAATAAATAAACATGGATATATTGAGTATATTTACAGTTTAATTTATATAAGTATATTCTGGAAATTTAGAACCCAAAATGAAATAAGAATTAAGTCCTGTAGGGACAGAACAACATTACCTGCCGTTGCTAAAAGCTGATCCTACCGACAATAAATCCCATGACACATTTATTGCAGTTCTCTACCTAACTGTCTCTCAATCCAGGTATCATCTCTAGTGGTAAAAGAACCTTTAATTTCAAGTTTCCAGGAAATAAAATCGGGAATTTCCAAACTCTGGCCTGTTTAAAATACTGGGAGAAAAATCAATATTTCTATTCTTTGATTAGAAGAAAAAAAAAGTATTTTTGGCTTCTTTCTCCCTATTCGGTCATCGACTTGAAAAACTTAGAAATTTACCAGCAGTAATAGGGAAATTGAGATTATCTAACAACGAAATTTATTTTTTATCATCTATGTACATTTAAACATTCTTAAATTGATAACATTTTTCTTTCGAAAAAAAAAATTTATTTATTCAAATTTTTTATGCGAGCACCATGAATAGAGCTAAAAGCAGGTAAAATCTGTTACACAATTGTTTTTAAAATACATTGCTATCTATCTAAGAGTAGATATTGATGAATAAATTAAAGCATTTTTAGAATTAACAGAGTATATAAAAACTTTAAATATTCGGTAGGTTAAAATATAAATAACGAAATAATAAGCTACAAAACACTTAAAAAAGTAATATGAAAATCTGGTGCTCACAACACAACAAACTTTTTTTTTTAATCTTTAGCTATCCAATGGTATAATATACATCTATAATGTTATATATATATATATATATATATATATATATATATATATATATGTTCGAAAACACAAAAATTGCATTAAAAAATAATTTTGCTCTTTACTCCTTTGGTTGGATTGCGAATTAATCGAACTTACATACTCATTTGATTTTTTAATACTAATAATATTATAAAGTTATTTTATAGAATCTACAAAGTTAAAGGTACTTTAGAGGAAAACTTTTCAGAAATCAGCATTTAGGTCCTGTCAGACTATATCAATCAGAATAAAACCTACATGATATCAATGCTCATTAAATTTTTCATCCATATAGCGAGTTTAATCAAAATCGTTGGAGCAGTTTTTAAGGAAATCGTAAAAAGGTGCAAAATGCATGGTGTAAAGTGGCCCTTCTGGTTAACCGACATTGATGAAAAAGTTGCTGTAACATCTCGGGCTTATAGTTGTCTTAAATATGAAATTTCAGTTTTGTACGACTTATCGTTTTTGCGCTAGACCTACAACACACACAGACCTTTTTGCGGGACTTGGTCATTTGGACTCAGGGGACGCTAAAACGTGTATTTCCCTTCAAAACTGGAATTAAACAATTTTCACGTTCGCAATACTTTCCCTTACTATATATTTCATATATAGGTAAGTGGAAGTACAAAATTAAATTATGATGTAATATTTAAGTGTTAAAACCTATTAGTTCTAGCAATGGTTCTCGACGAACATTTTTCGCGGACCCTTTTATCCAATTATTTGAACAGCAAAGACCGGTTTCATCCTAAATATCCATATATCTCTAAAATATATATATGTATTTTTTTATAAACATATATATTGCAATTTTCAACTATGTTATGAAGTCCTAAATATTAGATATATACTTAGATTTTTAGAGGGCTACACAGCATCAATTACATTTCATGAGAAGTGCCAAAGCTATCCAAATTTCGGATGCCAGAAATGGCATATTCGGGAAAAAGGGAATGAGGGAGTTTATTTCAACCCAAGCAGCATTGAATCACAGAATTAAAAAATAATAAAATATAGACATTCATTCAAATTATTACAATGAAATCAAATACATACATCTTTTGTTTATGATTTTAATTTTCAAAATATTAGAAAAAGAACAATTTTAATATTTTGATTGTGCAGTAACAGCGAACTTGAAGTGATCACTTCAAATTTCGACCTTAAATGTTATAAATAAAACATCTTAAACATGATGCATTGTTCATTTTTTACTTTGATTACATTTAAGCTGCTAATACAACATAGGCCAATTATTTATGATTGACATTTTGGGAGGGTTTATGGTTTAACGAAAATTATGCAATACATACATAAAAATATAGAACTGTAGTTAAGAAATTTAAAAAATACTTTGTAGCATTAGCAAAAATTATTTGATTAATAATTAAAAAAAAATTAAAGATAAACCATATAGAAGCAACAAGCATGTAAGAAAGAAATATATAAATAAAAACAATAAAACTAAAATAAAAACCTGAAAAAATCATTATGTTCATTTTTAAAATTAATCAAATTTTACGTTCACTTACCTACATATAAGATAAATTGTACGAAAAACTATTGTAAGAATTGGCTGCATGAAATGTTAAAGCAACTTTTTCATCAAAATTGGCTGACCAGAAGAGCCACTTTATACCACGCATTTTGCACCTTTTAACGATTTTCTTAAAAACAACGTTAACGATTTTGATAAAACTCGCTATATTGATGTAAAATTTAATAGACTTTAATATCATGTAGGTTTCATTTTGATTGAAATAGTCTGACAGGGTTTGAAAGCCGATATTTTAAATATTCCTCCTCTAAAGTACCTTTAATTTTGTACATTCAAAAAGATTAACCATATCATCATAATGACATTCAGAAAGGACGGCTAAATATACAAGCTGGACGAATTAGATGAACAACTAAAGGATAAAAGAGCAAAACTATGTTTTATGTAATTTTTGATTTTGATAATAAGAACAGTAATACGTACAACGTTGAAAAGAGAAAGGTTTTAGAAAAAATATTATCTGATACACAAAGTTGTAAAAGGTAATACAAACTGACGAAAAGGAAACAAACTTATTACTGATTAACAATTTAATATAGTTATATTATTTAATCTAACGGACATGAACAAACTTTATATTAAAATCAACTTTAAATATTTTTCAAATAGAAGTAATATTTAAATTGATTTTAACAGTCGTGGTAAGTGAAAGTGGTGTGTTGTCCGCACTAGATTTTTTTTTATTTTTTAGCTGATCATAGCTATGAATTAAAAACAATTAGTTAAGATCAGTCAAAAAATAATTTTAAATATATATACCAAAATTTTTCCATATAGGAGAGTGGTGGGGTTTCAGGTACCAGAAGAGTGGGGGGTACGAAGTACTAGCAATCGGTACCTTAGGTACATAAGGTACTGTACCTGGCTGCTAACTTCAGTTTACTTGTGACTTCTGGCTTGTGACCATCTCTGAGGACTGTTCCACCGAGTGTGCACACTGCTTCTTACATCTTACATTGTGAGCTTCACTTCTCTACTTCTACCAAAAGGTGAGTTTTCTTTCATATTATTCTTTCATTCTTTTTAACATTTGTATTTGTGCGTGTTGCAATAGGAAAATGTGCTAAAGTGTTAGATAAATCTAGGATAGTTAGATATAAGGGAGGCAGCACCCAATGGTGCATCCCTCTGATATTAAGTAGAACTTTGTTTTCGCGCTCAGAGCTCCCTGAGAATATGCACGGGGAGGACAAACCGCGATTTAGTGGCCAAAATTTTATATCTTCAGATCACATTAAGATATTTTTTTTGTCTTAACCTCTATTTAATATTGTTCAGTGCTAAAAATATCAACAATTTTTTAAATTTTTCTGTATCCTGGTACATTTCGGAATAATACTCTTTATCTGTTAATGTTAGCAGAATCGCTATTCCTCCTGGTTGTAGGTATCACTTCTATCTTGACAATATCCGTAAGCTAGTCTTAACTTATACTCTAACACACTATATTTCCACCCCTGAGGAGCTAGTAGAACTAAAATACTACTATACTCTGGGTTGAAAGAACTTCTAAACAGTTATAAAAGTTTTTTCTTATATGTTCAATGAACTCATTAACTTAATCAATGCCTTTTATCTTTCCAAAGAGGTTTTTCTGTAATTTTTCTTTAAAATGGTATTTCGAAACTGCTCTTAATTCTTTCTTGGGTTTTCTGAATGGTGAAGTGCTATCAGGACACCGTTTAATAGAGGTATGATAACACTCTTGTAAATTAGAAGTTTCAGAATGATTTTGAGATTTAGGGTTCTTCCATATAAATTTAGTTGAATTTATATAATTTTTGTTTTAAATTAAATAATTTTATATGGAATGATTGTTAAATTTAATAAGATGAGGCTTGATAATACCCTTGTAACTTAAGACTTTTCATTTGGAAACTTAGATTTGAGGATTTTAAGAGGTGGTAGAATTTAAACGATTTTTTGTTTATTCATATGATAACTTAGATAATATCGAAATGCATTATTGTTAAACTTTAACACCTTATCAAGTTTGATACGACATGGAACCTTCTGGTTCAGTAGGCCTATGATTATTATTATTATTATTACCTATCATACCCAAGCAGCCCAGGTTTCTAGGTCTGCTAGGGTATGAATTTTATACATGGAATTTAATGGGTATTTTGTATTAAAAAAGTATAAAATTTAGGGGGTAAGACTGTGATTTAAAAAAAAAAAAAAAATATATATATATATATATATATATATATATATATATATATATATATATATATATATATAGCAAATGTGACTGCCTTACCAGAGTAGCCCTCAACCCGACTATAAGCCAAGCTTACTTATAGCAATGGAACCAGTTGAGTCTCAGATCATTCTATCCTATAGTAGTTAACATATAGAGGTATATTCAGTTCATGTTACATCAGTATTAATTCAGTCCCTTTCACGATATCTCGCCTTTAATTTTTTTGAACACGGCAATAACACGTTTATAAAATATTATACTAAAGAATACACAATGATTATACTATGAAAATTTCTATAAACAAGTAGTGAAATTATAACACCATACTAGAAAAAAAAATTAGCTTGAGACTCCTGTCTAACCTTCCTAGTTATAGCTCTGCAAGCTTTTTCAGTTTAAATTTATCCCCTTTCAGAATATTCCGCTTTTAATTTTGCTGAACTTGGCAACGACCTGTTTTTAAAATATTATATTAAAGAATGGACCAAAAAGTTTATACGATCAAATTTGATTTTAGTTATTTTTTATTTGATTTTTTTTTTTATCAGTTATTTTCTATTCTTTTCTAAATATAAAAGAGTCGATAAAGTATTTTTCAGGATAAAATTAAAAGGTTAAGACTCAACTGGTTCTTGTCTTACTAACTTGGTTTAGCTTAGAGTAGGTTCATAATATGTGAGCTGTTACAAGGAAGAAATGTTTCATGCATTATATTTCGGAAACAAACTGGGTCTCCACTAAATTTTATAGTACGTACAATTCTTATCATATTTACAAGTTTCATCAGTTTTAATTCAGTCCCTTTCACGATAACCCGCTTATAATTTTGCTGAACACGGCAATAACACGTTTATAAAATATTATATTAAATAATACACAATGATTATACGATCAAAATTTCTACAACCAAGTTGTGTAATGATAACACTATACAAGAAACAAAAATTAAGCTTATGACTCCTTTCTAACCTTCCTAGTAATAGCTCGCAAAAGTTTCAGTTAATATTAATTTTCGTGAATTTTTTTAACCATTTTCTTGGCTACTTAGGTATTGTGTCGTAAGGACCAAAATTATATAAAATACTCTCATCATTATTTTAGTTTTTGTTTCGTTCTTAATAATAATATTAGGCTTACCCAACCCGAAGGTTGTTTCGTTCTTAAATATGTAAAATTAACGGAGTTAGTATTTTTTTAAAGAAAACGTTATTTTAACAGTGAAAATAATTATTAATAATAAAAACTCCGGAACCAGCTTAGTCTCAATAACGGACTTCATATAACTTAAAAACATAGTAAAGATGGGTAATCTCTATTAGTTTTCCACTCAATCCCTTTTGATATATTTTCGTGTGAACAACAGAAGTGAATTTTTCGCAATTTTAAAAATTTATATACAAAACGCTGCAACAAGCTCTGAGCCAATTTTACTGTTTTTAAAATTATTTTTTCCCGATATTTTTAAGAAGTGTAATATTACTTTTCATATTTTATTTTTACATGAAATTTTATGGAATTAAATTTAGTTATTTTCTTTTGGATTAATTTCACTTAAAAAAACCAAAAAATTTAATCAAATTATAAATCATATTTATAATTAGTTTTACTGCAGCTAATGTGATTCAAATTATTGAAGTAAATTTGAGAATTAATTTCGACACGTTAAAAATACCACATAAAAAAGATTTAGAAACAACAAAATGATCATACGAATTTCAACTGCAAACTTTTAATTTAAAAAAAAAAAATGTTTTAGAGTTTGTATAATACTAAAATACCAAGATATAATTTGATCGATTCAAATCCGATATGAGATATCAACATTTAATGCCCTATTCTTTTTAAAATTAATTTAGGTAAAACCAAAAAAAATGCATCATGTTTAATCATTTCTTAGTTATATGTAACATTTGAATTATAAAATACTGAGATTGTCAAACAAAAGTTTATTTTTCCAATCAGTACATAACGACATAACAGTTTAAATAGTTGCTTATAGGCAATTAACTACCTTAATAATTCAAAGGAAAATGGCCTATCACCATTTCTAATTTCAAAACGATATTGTATGATCAGTTCTCTCTGTTGATAATTTAAGTTTCTGTTGTTCTCAGGTTTCAGTCAATGAATAATCAATTTTATTTGTGCGACGTTTCGAGAATTTCATAATCATATAGTTTTGGACAATATATATAAAACTATTATTATTATTTTATCGCAAATATTTTAGGTTTTTCCGGAATAATTACCAACCAGGATCTAAGTCAAGGGTTAGGAAACGTTTTACACTATATTTAGAAATTTCCTGATAATAATGGCATTACCCAGAACTGCTTTCTGTCCTTCCAGAATTATTTCTGGCAACTTTGGGTTCTTGATTAAGCGAATGAGACCATTGGATGAAAGTATAATTTGATGGACCAATATTAGCTAAAGCCTGTAGACTTGCCGAGTTCCTAGCACAGTTATTGATATATTCATATTATTTTTCGCAACCGTTTTACCATTCGTCACGTTATTATTATTTTCGTAATAGACCTTATATGGGTCACGTGAAGCCTCTGCGGTCCTTCCTGCAGTTTCCTCATGAGATTTTTATATTTTCACTCATTTCATTTTTTCATCCCTATAACCACTTAGTAACAGTCTTTTTATTCGTTCCTCCGACTGAACTACTTTATGTCTGTACAAGTTTCGATCTGTAATATTTTGTAAATTTATTTCAGCATATGCGATATCTTTCCCAACTTGTTCAACCTATTTCATGCCTTTGAGGTTTTCTGTAGCTAAAAGTATGAGCTGTGTAAGTCTGTGATCAGGGAGTTGATGCAACTGCTCTAACGACTAATAATCTCTGGTTAAAAAAAAACAACAAAAACAGCCCAGCTTAATTTCAAGTCCCATGGTTCATAACAGTAACAACAATATTACCCCAAGGGGTAAACAATCCACACGTAGGCAAACTTCAACCGGGCTTTCGGATTCGATAAAATAAAAATTATCAGGTAAATTACCTGCTAAAACTATAAATAAATAAATATCTATATATATATATATATATATATATATATATATATATATATATTTTATTTCTTATTTCCAATTCACAAGAAATGATTTATAAACAATTTATAAATGAAAGGGTCTTATACTAAAACTATGTTACATTTTAAGAGAGATTGTGACATTTATATGAGTGTTGTTTACATCAATAATAGTTCAATGGCAAACCTCTGTTAGTTCGCTATTTCTTAAAACGTAGGCCCTCGAATTTTATGAGGGGGTAATTATTTGTTCCTATTACAATGGTTGATATTGAAAATAATAAACCAAAAGCATTCATACTAGACTTTCTTACTATGTCCTTTCCTTTACTTTCTGTTCATTTAAATATAATTTCCTGATTCTAGAACAAATTGCATCAGAGAATCACTTATGTTATATGTTGTGGCTTAACAACATAATTAGATGATTTTTTTTTTTCTCTTTGTTTATCAAGATGTCATGATCTTGAAAAACTATTTAATTTTTCTCTATCTTCAGTAATCACACCCTTGGCTTTAGATCAATTATAGTCCGTGACTATAGATATTTTTTGAAAAATAACCGATTTGTGCGTTTACATTGGTAACATTTTAAATTTATATAAATAGATGATTGCAGCGGTGTTATTATTCTAAACCTCTATAGATTTTTTTTTTTTTTTTGTTAATCGCGCTTTACTGATTCTAAAACTCTATACATACTACTTTCACTAACTATATATAGTAAGGGAAAGTATTGCGATCGTGAAAATTTTCGAATTCCAGTTTTTAACGAAAATACGCGTTTTAGGGTCCCCTGAGTCCAAATAACCAAGTCCCGCAAAAAGGGTTATGTGTGTGTGGTAACTTCCGGGCGGAAACGAAAAGTGCTATGAAACTGAAATTTCATATTTAAGACAGCTATACGCCCGAGATGTTACAAAAACTTCTTCATCTAAATCGGCTAACCGGAAGAGACACTTTATAACATGCGTGCAGCATTTTAGCACCTTTTTATCATTTTCTCAAAAACGGTTCCAACGATTTTGATTAAACTCGTTATATCGATGTAAAATTCAATAGGATTGAATATCATGTCGGTTTCATTCTGATTATTGAAATAGTCTGACAGGGTTTAAATGCCGATATTTCAAATTTTCTTCTTCTAAAGTACCTTTAATTTTGTTGATTCTATAAAAATAACTACATTATCTTGTTACCACTGATAAAAAACGGGTAAATATATAAATTGAATGAATTCGATACCCAACTAAAGTAAAAAACTGAAAAAAATAATTTGTTAAAGCAATTTTTTGTTTTTTACCTTAAGAACAGTAGTATACATGTATAATACATCGTTGGAAAGCTAAAGATATTTAAAAAAAAATGTTTTATCATACACAAACTTTTAAAAGTTAATAGAGAGTGATAAAAAGCCGATAAAACGAAGTGATCATTTTAGATAATATAATAGATTTTTTAATATAACACATGTTTTTATAGAAATTTCATTTAACTAATTCTTTAATGATTTCACTCATTTGTATCTCTTACTGTATTTAAAATTCATTAATCGATTCTAAAAACGGAGGAAAGTGAAAGTCGTGTGTTACCGCACCAGATTTGTTTTCAAATCTTCAAAAACGAGATAGTTATTTAATTAAATCATTTTTGATCATCCACCATTTAAAAACTCATTAGCTGATATCAAGGTTTAAGTGCTACGATCATCGTTGTATGTTCTACGTTTTCGAATTAAAACAAAAATAAATGGTCAAGTAGTTACGGTGAAAATCCGTGGACGGCAGAAAAAACGTTTTTTTTTAATCGTTTTTCTGGTACCCGCTTAGCTGAAACGTAAGCCCTTTCATTTTGAGGAGAGTGTAAGCCCTCAAATCGTATGGGGAGAGAGTAATTTTTTTGTGGAAACAATGTTTTATTATTGGAAATAATAAAACCTCCTAAAAATATACTAGATTTCTTTACTATTTCCTATTAATTTTCACTGAAGTAATTTTAGCAAACATTCCTGATTCCTGAACACTATACATTTTTTTCTATCATCAATTATAAGCTAGTTATCAGGAAACTATTACAACTTGTGGCTTGACCATGAAAGATTATTCATTATCCAATTTATTTTCTTAATTCATCGCTGTCTTGATCTCCAAAATATTTTCGATTTTATTCTAAATTCAACATTGACAAAATTAATGAGGAATTGCATATATTCTTATTTGTAACTTGCGACTTTAATACGGGGATCAACTTTTTTTATTAATTTTTTTTTTATCGCGCTTTACTGATTCTAAAACATACATATCTCTGATTACCAATACACATAATATAAAATTATACATTATATAGAAATATAAATATTTTTCGAAATCTTATAAAATATCCTAGTTATTGGTTTTTATATAAGAAAAATTTCTAATTTTCTTTTTTCTAATTTTTTTTTTTCCTATTTCATAGTTAATGACGGTATAGTAATTTTAAACTAGAGGAGCCCGTGGCTGAGTGGCTAGTGCGCTAGTCTCCCACACCAAACGTGAGTTGTGAGTTCGAATCCCAGCATTTGTTTATTTATTTAACGTCACTTTATGCTACTATGGCTAATCGGGTGATGCAACAGTGGGAGTCCTATATTTTGCCTATCCAGGTTTTATTAGGATAGGGATTTTTAACGAGTACCTGACATCGCACAGGCTCGGGACCACCTTTTAACGTCCCCTCCGAGTGACGGCATAACTAAGGATTTTTTACTCCCTTTAAAAAATCCTCCGACCACCTACGGTTTCGAACCTGTGACCTTTGGCATAGGAAGCTGTTATGCTAGCCACCCAGCTACAAGTGATCCTTACTCATAGATGTTATTCATGATATATTGATGCAAACCATAATTGGTCTCAAACTTTTAAACTAAAAATAGTTGAGTAATTGACATATCTCATCAATTATCATATTAAAGATTTTAAATGGTGTTTATCAACAAAAATAAGGTACCTTGTTCAAAACTACTTCGCATTTACAACTTGTACACCAGTATTAGGAAATATCTCAAAATTGGATCAAAGCTAAAAATTTTTTTACTACCATTAAAAAATCCTAGGACCACCTGCGGGTTTGAACACCTGATCTTTGGCATAGGAGACTGTTATGCTAGCCACCTAGCTACAAGTGATCCCTCATTAAATTTCTAATTTTCTATTTTATAATTTTTTTTTTCATATTTCATAATTAATATTTCATAGTAATTTTAAATTAGAGGAGCCCGTGGCTAAGTGGCTAGTGTACTAGTCTCCCACACCAAACGTTGTGAGTTCGAATCTCAGCATTTAAATTAATGGGGATTCATTCACAGCCTTTTCCCAGTATACGTGAGGCCCGTCAGCCAACTGGTGGCCACTCACAAAAATATGCGCAGGGAGTGATGATCTTACACTAAAATCATATCATACGATATAAAATCAATCGCGAAATGCGAGTGAATTCTTCCAGCATAATATAACGCGCGGTGGGCGTTGTAGGGGCCTACATAAGCATAAGATTACTAATTTTAAAATTCTATAATTTTTTCTCCATCTTCGAAAATAGCTGAGTTAAAAGCGTATATATAGGTAAGATTTCAATTTGTCTATTTATCATTAATTGTCTTTTTTTTTGGCCACTTAATCTTCAACACAGATTAAAATTTGTTTTGGAGATTTTTCTTCATGACAGGGAGTTTTATTTTTTAGCATTTCCATAATCCGTCTTGATGCCTCGGAAAAAGTAAAGGGTAGGAGACAGGGGAAAACGGATGATATTGTAATATAGAATGAATCACCTCCCACAGTTACAACACTTATTTCCCAAGATTTGCTTATTTTGATTATTTATAACACAATATTGTTTACAGATTCAGTAATGGCGATGGTAAAAGGAATGCCGAGAAAGGAGTTGGCTGGACGGCTCTCTGATGGGATGGACCAGATCGCTCGCTACCCACACGCTCCTCAACGCTCCTTCAAACGGAACCAGAGGGTCATCCGGGAGGTGGTCAAAGATCACAGCGCCCTTCCTCTCAAGTCCAACCAGGAATGCGACAAGAACGCAATGATCCGGATCCTACTAAACGGAGGATCCAAAGTTCAGAAGAACATTTCTGTAAAAGAATTGCTCCAGATCGCTGTTGAAAAAGAAAGCCCAAACACCATCGATACTTTACTAAAGTTAAGTGGAGATGCAATAAACCATGACAAATCTCTCGCTGGGCTCCTTCATATCGCCGTCAAAAGGAAGAATGTGAGGGCTGTTAAAGTTCTCCTGTGGCACGGACTTGACCCGCAGTACATCAATGATTATGGAAACGCGCCTTTACACGTCGCTGTGGCTTTGAATCAATTGGGAATTGTGAAGCTGTTAATTTCCAAAGGCGCAAGTGTCACACAGGTGAACGAATCAGGTTTACTCCCTCTGCACATGGCGACTGCCCCGGATGTGATTTCGTATCTTATAAAGAATGGTGCGGACGTGGACGCGAGGACTGCAGCAGGTGAAACGAAACTCCATTTCGCCGTTTGGAGCGGCAACAAGGAAGTCGCGGATGTGTTAATGAGTTGCGGGGCGGACCCTCACGCAATGGACGGCTACGGGATGACACCAGTTCTCATCGCACTCCACTCCAACGACGAAGAAATGATCAATGTTTTCGTTGGTCATGGGATATTGATCGTCGAGGAATCGTGCTGTGATTATGAGTACTCCTCCCATCACGGACGATTGGAGACGGTGGTTGAAGTACCGGAAGATGAGGAAGTAGATGACGGGGACGCGGAGATCAACAACAACGCGAATGATCTTCCGAAGTCAACAGCCTCTGAAGACTGCAAACACACCGCCACTCCAGCGCCACAGACCAAAGACCTCAGCGAAGACGGACCGATCCACAAAGCCGCCTGCGAAGGACGGTTGGAGGAAGTGATGGAGCTGTTGGACGGAGGAGCGGACGCGGACTGCAAAGGATTGCGCGGCTACACGGCACTCCAGTACGCCGCCAAGTGCGGCCACCTTAGTGTTGTCCAGGCACTGCTCCAGAGAGGCGCGGATATCAACCTGGCCAACGACTGGAGCTGGACTCCACTCCACCACGCCGCCTACTACAGCCGCTGCACCATCGTAAAGCTTCTCATCGAAGCGGGGGCAGACACAAATGTTGTAGACACTGTTTACGGATGGACACCTTTAGGCTGGGCCAAGTATAACCATAAGGTTATTAACTTGTTCAAGTCTAAGGGCATTACTAAGTGATTTCTTTGAATGAACACAAAGTTCTTCATTTATTATTGTACATAATGTAGGAATATCTATGACTAGTTTAAAAATTGTATAGTTTTATGTTAGTATTATTATTATACTATTACGATTTACTTTATTATTATTACATACGTCATTATTATTATTATATATTATCTTTGTAAGTTACTAAAATGTAAATATTGTATATACCTTATATCTCATTATAATCTAAATATGTTATTTTATCTTTTTTATATATTATTAAAATGTATATATTGTATAAATATTGTAAATATATATTAATTGTAAATCACAACAAGAATAAATGAATGTTATGTCAATTTTGTTTTTTATTTATTTAACCATTCTTATGAGCATGGGAATATATAAAAGAATATACAAAATGTTAACGAGCATTACGAAAATTCTAATTAATAAATTCTTAAAAATAGTAAAATATTAACTTAACAGTATTTCGTAAACTTGATAAGGCTATAAGTATGTTACTTACACGGATGCTAATTGCGAATATGTTCACTTTGTAGGACTTTTGTAAGTATTGGTATACAAATTGTTGATACAGAAGTAATATTTGTAATGTAATTAATTCATTAACTTTTTTTTATCTCTGTATCGTTCAACTGTGCATAAACAATTTTAAATTGATTTTTATCAGAGAGGTAAGTGAAAGTCGCTAGTTTTGAGCACCAGATTTTTTTTTTTATACCTAACTGTATTAGAAAATTCCTTAATTAATTTTTTTTTTTTTTTTTTTTGTAAGTATTGGTATACAAATTGTTGATACAGAAGTAATATTTGTAATGTAATTAATTCATTAACTTTTTTTTATCTCTGTATCGTTCAACTGTTCATAAACAATTTTAAATTGATTTTTATCAGAGAGGTAAGTGAAAGTCGCTAGTTTTGAGCACCAGATTTTTTTTTTTATACCTAACTGTATTAGAAAATTCCTTAATTAATTTTTTTTTTCTTTTTGTCTGTACTTTCGGCCAATTCATTCGAAACCGTCCAGACCATGCCTCTCAAAGTTTTTGATGTTAAGGATTTTTTTTACTAGTTCTGTATTTTTTCCTGAATATAAAACCGCGGATTTAATATTTTTGGCTTAGTGTTTCAGCCGTTTTAATTTACCTTCACATCTGAAAACATGAGTTAAAAAATTCTCTATAATTCTGGGTATTTTTTAGATATCAAATCATAACAAAAATGCTTCGATATGATTATTCGGTTTGACATATGCAAAATTACCAGAGTTAATAATTAATAAAAACTTTCATTTAACAGTGTGAATAATTTTCGAAATCGGGAACCTGCTTAGTCTTAGTAAACAAACTAATGTCACTTATACTCATAATATAGATGTTTATTCGATTATAATTAGAGTATAACTCATAATTTTTCACTCAGTCTCATCTGAGGTATTTCCGTGTAAACATAGCGAAAAATGAATTTAGGCCAGTTTTGAAAATTCATAAACATAAAAAGACTATATCTTAAGATCGAAATTTTTACATCAAGTAGGGCAATGACTAAACTGTATTATGATAAAATATAATCCTCTACCAAATTTCATATAATTAATCTTTAAAAGACGAATCTCTAAAAAACTAATAAATACTAATGATATAAATAAATAAATAAGAATTATATCAGTAAATATTTAACAGAACATTTAGTTGTTCGTCTTCTAACTATAGGATTCTAAAACTCATCCCAGACAACCAGGCTAAGAAGTAAAAGCGAGTTAAGTAAAATAATTTCAAATATCTCCAATGTTTCTTTACTTGAAAGTAATTTTTAAATATTTACTTGAAAAGTTACGAGAAAAAAACTTGTATTTTTTAAAATTGTATCCATCATAACCTATTAAATATCCGAATCTGCTAGTCTTAAAACTATTAATGTGTATGAGGTATTAAGTTATAACTCAGGTCTTGATTTTATTTAGATAAATTTACAATAACACACCAGTAAAAGTAGGCATACCTGTGATTATTATACTATTCAAATAATATTTAGATTTTAATTCTATGAATAAGAAAAACTTTTTACATGAAAAAGGGTATTTTCTAAGGTTTGAGAAATAGGTTTTTTAAGCTTTTCAAACCGGAATGTTGTAAAACAATAACAACAAAAAACAATAATAATACATGTTTGCATGGCAACAACAAACGATACAACGAATCATGGATACGAAGTAGAATATATTTAAATAACTTTAGTATATTTGCTAACTGGTCAGATAAAGATGGTTAGAAATACGAAAAATGTCCTAATTAGGACAGATTGGAATATTACTCAATATATAAGCTATCGTGATAGGATCCCATCCTCTCCTTATAAAACCTTCCACCAATCCCAACACTGTTTCTCAATGACAATCCAATAAAGTTTCACCAAACCGTTAAAAAACTAGGACTCACCCTCGATCAAACCTTATCCTGGAAAAACCATATCTTTGAAATCTCTCGTCGCACATTTTCCACCTTAAAACACCTAAATTACCTTCGTCATCTTCTTCCTTTTGAAACCCGTAGCCTTTTGGTTAGTTCCTTAATATTCTCCCACTTTGACTACTGCTGTGCGGTGTATGGGGGTGTCTCTGGAGATCTCGAAGCAAAACTAAAACGATTATTCAACTGCTTTATCCGCTTCATCTTTGGGATATCCAGGGCCACCTCTGTCACCCGATTCTACGAAGAGTTAAAGTGGCTTTACACTTCCTACCGTTGTAAGTACTTCCTGGCTTCCTTTCTCTTCCAAGTTCTCCAATCCCGCCGTCCGTCTTACATAACAGATATGTTTCTTTTTAAATCCTCAGTCCACTCTCGCCACACTCGCTCACGGCCTTCGGACATGTATATGATGCCCCATCGAACTGCAGCTTTCGACAGATCTTTCCTAATTCGATCTTCATCCTTATGGAACTCTATTCCTTCTTATATCCGTGACTCCAATACTCTTCCGACATTCAAATCTCGCCTGTTCAATCATCTCCTGTCCCTGACTGCTCTTTAATCCATTTAATCCATAATTTCTATTGTTTCTTTGTATTCCTTTTGTATAGAGTATAGAGTATACAATAGAAATTACAAACAATGGATTAAAAAGCAGTCTTAAATAATAATATTGAAAATTAAACTAGATAATAAACATAATAAGAAATATGTACTTATATACAATTTTCATTAAAAAAGCATTTCAGTGTTTTTTTGTTTTTTTTAACAATATACTAGATCAGCTGATGCGCTCGATAATAACAGTCATACGTTACTTCGTCTCTCAGATTTTTGCTTTTTTCAGTAGGAATTCGCTTGAGTTTAGTTTGGAAAACATCACTAGACCTCAGGAATACTACAGCAGTGAATATTGGAGAAATTTCGGTAAGCAAAGTTATAATTTACTTTGTACAATCACGAAAAAGTGAAAGGAGGGTCACTGATCAGCTGATTGCCGCTAGCTCGGCAAGCTCGGGCTTGCTTTTATTTTCCTTATTTTTCTTTTATTTACTTTTTTCCTTCTTATTCTTATTCCATTATATATTTATTCCTATTTTTTTTTTTTAATCAATGCGATATTTTCATTAAGTGATGTCCTCGAATGTTACAAGTAAAAGATCTAGATCTGCAGGTTCAAACTCGTCTCCCACAAAACAAAGACCTCGCCGTGATAATAATAAAAAAATGATTCCACCAGCGACTGCTTCAGCTACCTCTTTAGGATCTGAACCACAGCCTAGCACATCATCACAAGGATTATCTGAAGAATCGCCGTTTTTTACACCGAACCCATTTCAGATCCTTCAAATTGAAAAAGAATCAATGGAATCTTCTCCTAAACCAAAAGAACCACAACCTCCACCAATATTTGTTAAAAATATTAAAAACTTTCAACTACTGTGTGTGCATCTAAATAAATTAACCGATCCTAACAGTTATTATTGTATAAGTAGAACCAGTGATACTAAAATATCCCCGACTACCGCCGAAACCTACAGAAAAATAGTAAAATATCTGACGGAGACCAAAGCTGATTTTCATACATATCAGTTACGCCAGGAGAGAGCTTTAAGGGTTGTAATTAGAAACCTACACCCTTCGACACCAGCAGCAGCTATCCAAGAAGAACTGACGGAGATAGGCTATAAAGTGCGGCAAGTCACCAACGTCCTAAAAGATAAAATTCCACTGCCTCTATTCTTTGTGGACTTGGAGCCATCAGCAGGAGTCGAAAAAATTTATGACCTCAATAGATTATACTATACTAGTGTAAGAGTTGAAAAACCTTACACTAAGAAAGAAATAGTGCAGTGCCACAATTGTTAGGCATATGGTCATACTAGAAGTTATTGTCACCGCATACCACGCTGTGTGAAATGCGGTGAACAACATAAGTCAGAAGAATGTACAAGACCAAGATCAACACCCACTGTTTGTGCTCTGTGCCTCAAGGACCACCCGGCTAGCTACAAGGGATGTCAAATCTACAAGAACCTCAAAAGCAGATACCAAAAACCTCAGAATCTGGATGAAACAGCTGAACCGATCAGAAGCAGAAGACAACCTTCAAAAACAATTGATTCCAATGTAACATTTGCCCATCTACTTGGAGGGGGAACCAGAACAAAGAGGCCGAGGCCCTGCCGGAACAACGCACACTTCAAAATCCTCAAACCGTTCCACAACCAGCTATTCCTCAAAATTTACCCAACCCTCAAAAACCTCATCCGCATCAAATTTCTCATATTCCTCCTCCATCAAATGTCTCAGACCTTACAAGTTTGATGACATCCTTCATCACTGAAATCAAATCCCTCATTATGCCGCTAATATCACTAATTACTAATCTTGTATCAAACTTAATCCCTTCCTTAAAAAATCCTTAAATGACTTCACCTAACTCCTTATCCATTCTCCTATGGAATGCGAATGGTGTTAGAAATCATACTGACAAACTTACAGCTTTATTGCAAGACAAAAACATTGACGTAGCACTTATTACTGAAACTAGACTAACCAGTAAACAGTTCTTCAAAATACCTCAATACGTAACATACCGTACGGACCACCCAGACGGCAAAGCCCATGCCGGTACTGCTGTCATTGTGCACCAGTCCCTCTCTCATCACTTACTCCCACTTCCTACCTATGATTTCCTACAAACCACAGCCATAGTAATCAAAACTTTTTCCTTTCCGGTAACCCTTACATCAGCATATTGCCCTCCCAGACACTCCATTTCCAACACCGAATTTGTATCCTTTCTAAATTCCTTAGGAAATCATTTCATTCTAGGTGCAGACTTAAATGCCAAGCATCAACAGTGGGGTTCTAGAACCACGAATTCTCGTGGACGAAATTTGCTGTCTGCACTCAACTCCCGTCATTTCAATCTCCTACCTCCTGATTCCCCTACCTACTGGCCAACCGATCCCAACCGTAATACTGACATCCTTGACTTCTTCATTCACGGCGGATTAGGGATGAAGAAGTCGACTTGATGAACTATCCTCAGACCATAGTCCACTGATCCTAAAAGTATCTCTCACTCCAATTCCAAAACCTATCCCACCGTCATTTATCCGAGGCCCTGTCAACTGGAACCTATTTCGCCAAATCCTGACCGATAATATTAACCTCAGAGCGACCCTCAAAACCCCAGAAGACCTTGACGATTCCGTCTACTCCTTCACCACCGCCATTCAGCAAGCTGTCTGGACTGCCTCCTCTTCTAAGCACTCCAATATAACTCCTCACCAAAACCATTTGCCTCAACACCTTACAGACCTAATCCATGCAAAACGCCGTGCCAGATCATTATGGCAGCGCACCCGACACCCAACAGATCGCCGCTCCTATAACTTCTATTGTAGACAATTGAAGCAGGAGTTGGCGACCTTCCGTTCCCAGTCCTTTAATTCCTACCTCTCCTCTCTGTCAGCTAGTGACAATTCCCTGTGGAATGTCACGAAGAAGATTTTAAAATCCCATAAAGTTTCCCATCCTCTCCGGCGTGGTGATGACTCCTGGGCTGCGTCTGATGAAGATAAAGCCGAGGAATTCGCCACACACCTCTCCAAAGTATTCAGTCCTCACCCGGAATCCCACAGCAATCATACCGCAGCAGTACAAGACTTCCTTTTGTCACCAATACCTCTTTCCCTACCTCCTAAAGCTATTAATCCCTCTGAGGTTAAATATCTTCTCCAGAAACTGACCCTCCGTAAATCTCCTGGACATGATCTCCTTACCCCCCAGATCCTCCGTCAACTTCCGCAGAAAGCTATTATATTCCTAACCTATATCTACAACTGCATCCTACGCACCACCTATTTTCCTCTCTTGTGGAAACAATCCACAATCATTCTCTTCCTAAAACCAGGTAAACCTTCCAGCAACACTTCATCTTACAGACCTATTAGTCTACTCCCCATCCTCTCAAAAGTCTTTGAAAAACTCCTTCTAAAACGAATCCTGCCTATATTAGAATCACAAAATCTTCCTTCCCATCAGTTTGGTTTTCGTGCTCATCATTCCACTGTTCAACAAGGACTCCGAGTTGTAGACCATATTTCCTCAGCCCTTGAATGCAAAGAGTATTGTTCTGGTGCGTTTCTGGACATAGCGCAAGCTTTTGACCGGGTATGGCACACCGGATTACTCTTCAAGCTTAAAACGCATTTACCCCAGTCTCTATACCTCATTCTACGATCCAATCTCTCAAACCGCTCCTTCCGAGTTCGCTGTGGTGTAGAATTTTCTAACTTTTATCCCATTGAGGTCGGTGTTCCTCAAGGCAGCGTCTTAGGACCCGTCCTCTACATCCTTTACACTGCTGATATTCCTAATCATCCTGACACCGCTCTGGCAACATTTGCAGATGACACCGCCATCCTATCATCCAATTCCGATCCTGAAATAGCATCCTTAATCCTGCAAAGACACCTTTGTCTTATCGAGGACTGGTGTAATGCTTGGCGTATTAAGGTTAATGAAAGCAAATGCACCCACGTCACCTTCACCCTTCGACGCAAATCCTGTCCAATGGTTCATTTCAATTCCATACCGCTTCCTTCCTCAGACAAAGTCCGGTATCTTGGCTTACTACTAGACAAAAGATTGACGTGGAACCCACATACAAGACTTAAACGAAAAGAACTCAACAGACGATTCGGACAGTTATACAGACTACTAAACAGAAAATCTAAGCTTACGGTTGACAACAAATTATTACTTTACAAGACAATACTGAAGCCAATCTGGACCTACGGACTTGAACTGTGGGGGACAGCTAAACGTTCTAACATCAAACGCATTCAATCCTTTCAATCCAAAGTCCTGCGAATAATAGTAAATGCTCCTTATTATGTATCCAACTATACCTTGCACCACGACCTTAATGTTCCATTTATTTCAGACCTGATTCCATCTAAATTTTCCAAATTCCACCAGAACCTCATTCATCATCCTAATCCTCTAGCACAATCCCTATCCAGCTCCACTCATCCATACAACCCTCCTAGAAGGTTGAAACGGCAGTGGCCCCGAGACATATTGTAAACATCTATTCTGGAGTTCTGACACTGGTCAGATTCTCCTCTCATGTGCGGTGTGATTGTGGCTGTGGCGCCCTCACTTAGCTTCCGCTGGCCTTCACCAGTGATGCGGCTGAGAGGGATGCGCTGGGATCCTTTGGGCTCTGCTTGTCCTTCCACAAGTGGGGGGACAAGCCCCGTCCGGGGTTTCCGAGCTGATTGTAAATATTGTACATAGGTATGAATGAGACATGTTTAGTTTATTTATTTGTTAACTTCATTTATTTGTATTTATTTTGTCTATAAATTTTGTTATTGTATACGTTTATTTATTTTGATTTTATTTTATGTAATTTGACTTTCCTTTTGTTTATATTGTAAATATTGTATGAATGAGATCCTGTAGCACTATTATTATTGTCTATTATGACAAATTGTAATATATACGAATAAAAACAAACAAAAAAAACAATATACTAATAATATAATAAGTGCAAAACACCAGATAACATCAAATATAATAGGTATATAAACGTTTCCATCTGTTTTGTTATTAATTTTAATTGAAATTAGAAAACTAATTAGGATTCTTCGGAAATTGGAGGGACAGGAGATGATTGAACAGGCGAGATTTGAATGTCGGAAGAGTATTGGAGTCACGGATAGAGTTCCATAAGGATGAAGATCGAATTAGGAAAGATCTGTCGAAATATGCAGTTCGATGGGGCATCATATACATGTCCGAAGGCCGTGAGCGAGTGTGGCGAGAGTGGACTGAGGATTTAAAAAGAAACATATCTGTTATGTAAGACGGACGGCGGGATTGGAGAACTTGGAAGAGAAAGGAAGCCAGGAAGTACTTACAAGTACTTACAACGGTAGGAAGGGTAAAGCCACTTCAACTCTTCGTAGAATCGGGTGACAGAGGTGGCCCTGGATATCCCAAAGATGAAGCGGATAAAGCAGTTGAATAATCGTTTTAGTTTTGCTTCGAGATCGCCGATAAGGCGACCACTCCTAGTAGGTCGAAAGAAGTAGTAACTTTACCCGAAACTGTACAATCACCGGTTAAAGTCTCCTCCCACTCAGTTACTGCGTGCAGACCCAGTACGTCCTCTTCCACTATACCAGATTCAGAAATAAACCCTGTCAATCGTGATACCGCCCTTCCTGGATCAAGCTAGACTCCAAAACCTATTACTGCAGCACCAAAAAAAGGTAGGCCAAAGAAGAAAAAAGAGAAAAGATCTTGTAGTTCAGATAATTAGCCGATAGACACTATGATCTTTTATGACATTAATAAATATATGCGTATTCATCTCATACTAAGACCTTTAAGTAAAATTTCCATAAATTTCATATCAACTATGATTCTCTCAACTACTATTTTTTCAATTTTAGTTTCAGCTTGCTTGTTTTATTCATCTTTCTTAGCAAAACAAATAAACTTAACCTTTCTTGGTTGTAACACTCGTCTGACCAGTCTGTTTGTCCTTCATTTATTAAAATATAAGGAACGGCTATATAAGGAAAACGCTTCAACAGCTAACCGCTTACTGGACGGATCATTGATTCATCTTTACCTAACCTATGTCTAACACAAAATTAATCCAATGGAACTGTAACGGACTCTTAACTCATCTCGCTGACCTACAGCTGTTGATACAGAACTACCAGCCTACACTCATCTGCTTGCAGGAAACAAATTTGAAACCCAGTGATAGGCTCACACTCAGGGGCTTTGAACTCTGTCGTCTGGACAACACGAGCGGTTCTAGAGCCTGTGGAGGTGTATTGACAATGGTATCCCAGCGATTACTTTTTGAACCAGTCTCACTACAGACTTCTCTACAAATAGTTGCTATTCGGATTCAAGGTTATAATCCAATCACTGTATGCAACGTTTACTTACCACAGCAAATACCTGTAACATCAGAGCAATTAGGATCCCTGTGTTCTCAACTCCCTAGGCCACTTCTACTGTTAGGTGATCTAAATGCCCATAATACCATCTGGGGGTCAGAAAGAAATGATAGAAGAGGACAGCAAATTGGAAACTTACTGGATGACTACAACTTAAATGTTCTGAATAGCGGCGAGTCTACCTACTTAAGCTCATCCTACGGTACCTTATCCTCTATCGACGTCACTTTTTGCTCAAGTAGTTTGCTATCTGACACCCATTGGAATGTAATCACTGATCAATACTCAAGTGATCACTTCCCCATTTTAATCAATACTAAACAACGTCTTCCCTAAATTAGTAAGAGATCAACCTGGATTGACGAGAAAGCGAATTGGCAACGGTTTACAGAAAATGCTAAACTCTCCTACGACCTTCCATACGAAGTTGATGAGTGCTGCTCTTTAATAACCTCAAAAATTCGGGAAGCAGCAGAATGTTCCATCCCCAAAACGTCTTCTAGACCCAAACGTCAACCCGTACCATGGTTCAACACCGATTGTAGAGATGCTATACAAAAAAAGAGGAAATCTTACAGGATCTTTAAAAGAAATGTGACGTTACAAAACTTTATTAATTATAAGAAAGCCAAAGCAATGTGTAAAAGAGTAATATGTTACCACAAAACAAAATCATGGCAACAGTATGTTTCCTCTATAAACTCAAATACACCTACTTCAGAAGTATGGAAGAAAATTAGAGCTGTTGAAGGTAAACGATCGTTTCAACCAATTTACTTAAATGTTGAAGGACACGTTATTTGTGATGAAGAAGTTGTAGCAAATGAGTTTGCAACCTTTTTCTCAATGTATGGTGCCGATAATGAAGAAACATCATTCTTCTCCAATCAAGAAAGAACGAGAAACGTTGTTGACTTTACATCACAAAATCAAGAAATACATAACATGACTTTTAATATGAGAGAACTTAAAGTAACTCTCACTGAACTAAAAGGTAAGTCAACTGGACCTGATGATGTGACTTACGAAATGATTAAACAACTTCCTGATCAATTCTTGAATAAAATCTTAGACTTGTACAACAAGATATGGACAAGTGGAACTTTCCCTATTCAGTGGGAAGACTCCATAATTATCCCAATATTAAAAGCTGGCAAACAAAAAAATGATGTGAGCAGCTACCGTCCTATTTCCCTCACTAATTGCATGTGCTAAATTCTAGAAAGGATGGTAAAAAACGCCTTATATGGTTATTAGAGGAAATCAAAGCACAAGACAACTTACAGTGTGGTTTTCGAAAGAAACGTTCCACCATCGACAACCTAGTTCGTATAACTAGGGAAATCCAAGACGCATTCGTAAACAAAGAACACGCAGTGGGAATATTCTTTGACATAAAAAACGCCTTTGATACCGTCCGTCAGTCTAGTATCCTTCAGCAATTAGATCAATGGGGAGTAAGAGGAAATCTCGCCAACTTCATCAAAGGCTTCCTTGGAACAAGGTCTTACAGGGTAATGGTCGGCGGAACCACATCTGCCAAAAAAATTGTTTGTAGTGGTGTACCCCAAGGTTCTGTATTGAGTACTACCTTGTTCACTATCGCAATTCGAACAATCACTGACTGTTTAACTCCTAACGACACTGGCTACTTATTTGCTGATGATTTTGCTGTTCTTTGTAAATCACGTGATCTTCAAAACATCAAGATGAGTCTTCAAAATACTGTTGATAAATTAGCTTCGTGGTCACAAAGAACAGCGTTTAAGTTCTCAACAAGTAAAACGTGTTGCGTTCACTTGAATCGCCAAAGAAATCCAGGTATTCCACAAGTCAATTTAAATAATATTCCTCTGGTCTACTCTAATCATGTTCGGTTTTTAGGTCTATATCTTGATAGTAAGCTAACCTGGTCCGTCCATATAGATCAACTTCATTCTAAGACCGTGAATAGATTAAAAATCATGAAGAAATTGGGAAACACCAGATGGGGTTCAGACAGGAAAACAATGCTCCGCATCAACGAGGCATTGATACTCACCAAAATAGATCACGGTTGCTTCATCTTTTCCTCTGCTTCTCAAAATAAGATTAAGAAATTAAATGCAGTCCACCATGCCGGCATACGCCTATCAACCGGAGCTTTTAGAACTAGCCCAGTGAACAGCCTTTGTGTTGATGCAGGAGTTCTACCTCTCTCGTATCGACGCCAAAAGCTTGCTGCCAAATATATCACTAAAATGTACACACAACCAGACAACCCTGCTTACAGTTCCTTATTTCAACATGAAAATGCTGGAAAATATGAAAGATTGAAAAATTCCTCTCTTCCTCTCTGGTATCGAATGAGATGGGTTATTTCTGAATTAGTGCTACATCATTTCACAAAACCAGAGAAAAAGCTACCATGATGGGCAGTGTCACCTCCTCACGTCAACTGTGAAATGTTAAAAGATTCTAAGGAAAAAAAGTGTTCCCCATAAGAAATATCTCAAACTTTCCTTGCAGAACTTAATAAATATCAGCATAACAAAATCATTTATACCGATGGTTCCAAAACAATTGAATCGACGTCGTGCGCTGTATTAGACGGTGACCAAACTCACAAGTACAAACTTGATAGTACTTGTAGTGTTTTTGCTGCCGAATTGACAGCTATTCTAAAAGCAGTTCATCTAGCTAGAACAACATTAGAAAAGTCAGTAATCATATGTTCTGACTCGCTCAGTGCTATCAGAGCCATTTTCAATCCATTCTCAGCAAACCCTATTGTACAGGAGGTCCACATCGCAATCAAACAGTTGGAGGCCTCTTCAAAAAAAATAAATTTATTTTGGATTCCCAGTCATTCCGGAATATCAGGGAATGAGGAAGTCGACAGAGCAGCAACAGAGGCACATTCACTAGAAGAAATAACGCTCTCTTTTATTTCATCATCTGAGCTGTTTCAGCCAATAAACGCGAAGATCATAGATGAATGGCAACAGTCTTGGACCGCTCTTGAAAACAACAACTTGATAAATGTCAAACCGACCATCAGCTGCTGGGTCTCATCATCAAGAAAGTGCAGGCGTGAGGAGGTAGTTATCGCCCGCCTGAGGATAGGACACTGCCGTCTCACTCATGAGCACCTCATGGCACGAAGGGATCCCCCTCGATGTCAACTGTGTAAAGTGGCTCTCACAGTAAGTCATATTTTTACTTTCACTTACTATATATAGTAAGGAAAGTATTGCGATCGTGAAAATTTTCGAATTCCAGTTTTCAACGGAAATACACGTTTTAGGGTCCCCTGAGTCCAAATAACCAAGTCCCGCAAAAAGGTCTGTGTGTGTGTGTGTGTCTGTGTGTGTGTGTGTGTGTGTGGTAACTCCCGGGCGGAAACGGTAAGTCCTATGAAACTGAAATTTCATATTTAAGACAACTATACGCCCGAGACGTGACAAAACTTTTTTCATCAAAATGAGCTTACCAGAAGAGGCACTATATACCATGCATTTTGCACCTTTTTTCGATTTTCTCAAAAACGGTTCCGACGATTTTGATTAAACTCGCTATATCGATGTAAAATTAAATGGGCTTTAATATCATGTAGGTTTTATTTGGATAAAAATGGTCTGACAGGGCTTAAATGCCGATATTTTAAATTTTCTTCCTCTAAAGTACCTTTAATTTTTTAGATTCAATAATAGTAACTAGATTATCTTGTTAGCGCTGATGAAAAACAGGTAAATATATAAATTGAATAAATTCGATACCCAACTAAAGGAGAAAACAGAAAAAATATATTTTTACTTTCACTTACTATATATAGTAAGGAAAGTATTGCGATCGTGAAAATTTTCGAATTCCAGTTTTCAACGGAAATACACGTTTTAGGGTCCCCTGAGTCCAAATAACCAAGTCCCGCAAAAAGGTCTGTGTGTGTGTGTGTGTGTGGTAACTCCCGGGCGGAAACGGTAAGTCCTATGAAACTGAAATTTCATATTTAAGACAACTATACGCCCGAGACGTGACAAAACTTTTTTCATCAAAATGAGCTTACCAGAAGAGGCACTTTATACCATGCATTTTGCACCTTTTTTCGATTTTCTCAAAAACGGTTCCGACGATTTTGATTAAACTCGCTATATCGATGTAAAATTAAATGGGCTTTAATATCATGTAGGTTTTATTTGGATAAAAATGGTCTGACAGGGCTTAAATGCCGATATTTTAAATTTTCTTCCTCTAAAGTACCTTTAATTTTTTAGATTCAATAATAATAACTAGATTATCTTGTTAGCGCTGATGAAAAACAGGTAAATATATAAATTGAATAAATTCGATACCCAACTAAAGGAGAAAACAGAAAAAATATATTTTTAATGAAATTTTTCGTTTTTGAACATAAGAGCAGTAATATACATGTATGATATACCGTTGGAAAGCTAAAGATTTTAGAAAAAATATCATCTCATACACAAGCTTTTAGAAGTTAATAGAGAGTGATGAGAAGAAGATAAAACTAACTGATTATTTTAGATAATAATATAATAGATTTTTTAATAAAACACATGTTTATATATAAATTCAATTTGATTAATTCCTTAATAGTTTCACGTATTTTTATCTCTAACTGTATTTGAAAATTCTTTCATTGATTTTAAAAATCGAGGTAAGTGAAAGTCGTGTGTTGCCCGCACCAGATTTTTTAAGAGTGTCCTCGTTATAGTAGGGAATTTGTAAAATGTTGCGTACCACGTAATGTCTCGGAGGCATTGAACGATAGTGATCGGGTCGTCGATGGTGTCATTCAATTGGTGAAGAACATTCGTTTATATCACCTCATTTAATACATTCAGGCTATTTTGCGCAATTTTTGATATTTTACTCACAATTTTTATTTATTTATCTTATTTTTTTATTATATTTTTTTTTTTTCTTCTCTTCATCATGGGTAAGTTAATCGTCTTCTGAAGATGTTTTGGGCAATAATAACCACTCGCAGTTTTTTGCCCTTAAAACCAAAACAACAACAACAACAATGAATAACAAAAAAAAAATCCGTTTGTCCTAATTAACAAATAATAAAATACAAAAAATTGTTTGCTTTTAATTTTTAAAAAAATTAAATTTCGGACCAAATGAAAAAAGAATCATTGAAATTAGTTAAATTTCAAATTAAATTAGTTAACAAATAGCTTAGATATTGCGCAACACAAGAATTTCTTTACCTGAGCAGTTAAAAACAATTTTATCGCCGAGCAATGGTTAATTATTTCAATTAATAATAATTACTTAAATACATGAAATTTATTTTAGAAGACATTTTTTTTTTCAATTGCATTTAAACACGAACACGCTATTGCAATCTGAATAAGACTTACGACAACGTAAAGTCCATTTAGTTTTATACCGATATAACGATTTTCGATATAAATTTGAAATTTGGATACAGAGAACCCGAGAGAAGGTGTATGTTCATTGAAAACTAGAATTCGAAAACTTTCATAACTACAATACCTTCCTTTGCTATATAATTCAAATATAGGCAAGTGAAGTCAATAAAATATATATAGTAAATAAAATCCGAACAAATGGCCTTAGAAGGTTGGTAGAAAACGGATTCCCTCAGGGTAATCAACTTAGCCCTACCGCCGTCTTGGTTGTCTCAAGAAGTAATCGAGTTAGGAGTCGAAGGTTATGCTTTTTCCCGGCTACCGCGTCATTTTCTTTTCAGCTAACAACGTCAGGGTCTGAATGAGATTTAGAATTGAATGAAGAGCTGTAATCGCAATTCGGATTTACAAGGCACTCTCTTGTCGTGGCACTTATAAGCGGTAATGAACTCGAACGTTTTGTCGTCTCTTTAGAATGGGTGACATCTTTAAGGACACGTTAATTCTGCAGGCGTTTTGAGGGATGAAGCGGTAGTGGGTTCCTAGAATAACATAGAGCCCATACAATTCCTCCGTTCCTTAAAACGCGTGCAGTATAAACGGTTCCTAATCGAGTCCGCAAAGAGGAGCGTCGCTGCTCGTTCAACGTACCCGTTCCATCCATTCCAAATAGTTATCAGTTACTCTCTATCCTTTTCTGAATAAAAAATAATAGATTTTTTAATGAAACACATGATTCTATAGAAATTTAATTTAACTAATTCTTTAATAGTTTCACGTATTTTTTCTACAAGAAGTGCAAAGATAAGACAGTACGAGATATTAAATAAGCGTTAGACTCCTTCCTAACCTTCCTTTTAACGTGCAGAAAGTTTCAGTTGATGTAAATTTAATCGTGATTTTTTTTTCTTGACATTGTGACTTCATTTCCTTGACTACTTAGGTAATGTGTTGTAAGGACCAAAATTGAACAAAGTACTCTCATCACCATTCTAGTTTTTTTTTCGTTCTGAAATAAGCAAACTTACCAGAGGTTATAATTTTTAAATAAACCATTATTTTAACAGCGAAGAGGATTATATAACTCAGGAACCAGCTTAATGTAAGTAACCAAATATAAATCAACTATACTCATCGTACTGATGTGTAATCTGTAATCGTTTCATATTTTTTTATTCAGTCCTTTTATATTCTATAAGATATTTCCATGTAAGCATAACGAAAAACGAATTTTTGCCATATCTGAAAATTCATGTTCTCCAGATCAAACTTTTTACAGGAAGTAGGACTCTGACAAGCTATATAAGAAAAAATCTGGTGCGGGCAACACACGACGTTCACTTACCACCCTTGTTAAAATCAATTTAAGAATTTTTTTAAATACCGTTAGAGATGAAATTAGTTTAAAGAATAAATTAAATTGATTTTCGATAGAATCATGTGTTTTATTAAATAATCTATTATGTTATTATCTAAAACAATCAGTTAATTTAATCAGCTTTTCATCACTCTCTACTAACTTTTAAAAGCTTGTGTATGAGATAATATATTTTCTAAAATCTCAAGCTTTCCAACGGTATATCATACATGTATATTACTGTTCTTATGTTCAAAAACAAAAAATTGCGTACAAAAATTTTTCAGTTTTCTCCTTTAGTTAGGTATCGAATTCATTCAATTTATATATTTACCTGTTTTATATCAGTGGTAACAAGATAATATAGTTATAATATGGAATCAACAAAATTAAAGGTACTTTAGGGGAAGAAAATTTAAAATATCGGCATTTAAGCCCTGTCAGACCATTTTGATCCGAATGAAACCTAAATGATATTAAAGTCCATTAAATTTTACTTTGATATAGCGAGTTTAAACAAAATCGTCGGAACCGTTTTCGAGAAAATCGAAAAAAGGTGCAAAATGCATGGTATAAAGTGGCTCTTCTAGTAAGCTGATTTTGATGAAAAAGATATTGTAACGTCTCGGGCGAATAGTTGTCTTAATTATGAAATATCAGTTTCATAGGACTTGCCGTTTCCGCCGGGAGTTACCACACACGGGGACACACACACACACACACACACAGACCTTTTTGCGGCACTTGGTTATTTGAACTCAGGGGACCCTAAAATGTGTATTTCCGTTGAAAACTGGAATTCGAAAATTTTCACGATCGCAATACTTTCCCTTACTATATATAGTAAATGAAAGTAAAAAATAATTAAAGATGAGTCTCGTTTTTCTTCATTTTCTAGAATTATTTAAACCAGCTTCCTCACTATTTTTTAGGTAATGAGGTGCGTGGACAAAAAACATGAAGCATATCTTGATCTTATTGTCAGTTTTTGTTTTGATTCAATGTTAACAAAATTAAAAGAATTAAAAATATTTTCCGACACAAGCTTGCTTAACGGCTACAATACTCAAAACTTTAAGCCAGAAAAATATTTTATTTCGGATTTTTTATTCAGGAAAGGATAAAGAATATCAGATAAAAAAATCAAACTAGTTGCGCGGAAAGGTCTGGACCATTTCGAATGGATTTATCAGTGCCGGGAAATTCTCGCTATAAAAACAAAAAAAATACATTTTCTCATTTTACCATTCTTATTTTCCTCCAGTTTGAGTATGGTAGTCTCGTGTATATGGTACGTACGGTAGCTTTCATTGTAAAAATATGACATGCCGATCAAGAGACGTATAAATTGTTTGATTAGATTCACATTAAGGGTGGGCATAATCGAATGATCGTCATAATGGGATGATTGGACTTCGATGATTTAAATAATCGAATGATTAGTACGCATTGTGAGAGACAATATGAGTGTGATGAGAAAAAGGAAAAAAAAAAAAATAATACCTCGATTATCGTTAAACTGTTCAGTTCGAATGACCATTCGCTTATCCAAACCGATTAATCCGATAATCGATTAATTCGAATGATTGAAATAATCGAATGATCCGATAATCGTCATTCGATTATGCCCACCCCTAATTCAGATGTAGAATTCCAAGACGTTTCCATTTTTCTAGTAGGTATACCGAGTTGAAGTGGCTGCATAAATCTTTCCGTCAGCAATATTAAACAAAATTTTAGCTATTTATTCGTGTTGTTATCATTTGTATTAGTAAAATAAAATAATAAATAATATAAAAATGATATTGAAATATATCATCTATCATATATAATTATCGGCGACAACCAACTCTGTACATTTCCTAGGACTAACACTGGATCGAAGGATCAAAAGAAAGATTCTCAACCAAGAACTGAAAATATTATACTATCTTCCTTCTAAATCGTTTCTTTTCAGTTTCTAAATCGTACAATCTTTTTTGTGATTGTACAAAGTAAATTATAACTTTGCTTACCGAAATTTCTCCAATATTCACTGCTGTAGTATTCCTGAGGTTAGTGATGTTTTCCAGACTGAACTCAAGCGAATTCCTACTGAAAAAAGCAAAAATCTGAGAGGCGAAGTAACGTATGACTGTTATCATCGAGCGCATCAGCTGATTGATTAGTAACAAAGTAAGGAGCATTGAGGATTTTACGAAGGATTTTGGACTGCAAGGATTGGATGCGAGAGGAATTCGATGGTTTAGTAGACCCCCATAGCTCAATGCCATAGGTCCAAATAGGCCTGATAATTGTGATATAAATGAGTTTTTTGTAGTAAGTAGGAAGTTTTGAGCGTTTGTCAAGTAAGTGTTGTAGTAATCTGTATCTACGAGCAGTTTCCTGTCGTTTCAGTCTAGTATGAGGATTCCATGTTAGGCGTTTGTCGAGGTGGAGTCCTAAGTACCGAATCTGTTCAACAGGAGTAAGTAGGATATTGTTAAAGGATACGGTGGGGCAGGAAGTCATAGGCTTACGACGTAGAGTGAAGGTGATTTGACGGGATTTATTAGGATTTATTTTGATTCTCCAGTTTTGACACCATTCTTCAATGGCTGATATTATCAAAATTAAAAAAAAAAAAAAAAAAAAAAAAAATTGTTCAATATCATCGATCAGCATTGTAAAAATAATGTTTTAGGAATGTTCAAAACAGCAGTGCGGGAACAAAGCTGTGAAATAGAAAAATCTAGTCCAAAGACTGCACGAACTTCAAAAGAAGAGGAATTTTATGATTTCCATTACCACCTACGACAACCCATCACTTGTAGCACAACTTGAGGTAAATTTTATTGTTGTTTTTTTTTTCATTGAGATAATATCTGTGGCGGTCGTGAAAAACTCAATAACTCAAGTCCTGTTAAATTGTTCAAAGAAATTTCTTGGTGGAAGAAATTTCAGATGGAAAGAAAGCTGTATCTATTTTGGTATTACTCACCTGTAAAATTAAAGATTTTGACTTGACCACTTATTCACGACCGCCACAGATATAAAAGTATATAGCATTTAAGGTAAGATAAAACAATAGCATAACTTGAAACAGGTTTTATTCTACGAAATAAAAAAAATAAACAAAAAAAAAATTGTAAATAACATTTATTAATTTCGTCATTTGTTCTAAGACGTAAATGTATTTATAATTTTAGATGTAAGTTGAAAAGAGAAAATATTAAAATTATGTAAGTGTTTTATTTATAGTCTTTTGGATTCGTTAGAATCGCTAATCCCTCTTAGGTACCAGATGGGGAAAACGTAAACAAGCAGTGCTCAAGAGTTCGACAACCCATCACTTGTAGCAAAACTTGAGGTAAGTTTTATTTTTTATTCATTGAGATAATAATTAAAAATAGTTTTTTAGGAATAATTTGATTTTTTTATGAGTAATGGTTTATTTCCCACTCAAAACATTTGGTTTTAACACGTCTGTTGGCGTTGCTCGGATGAAAATGTTTTGACAGTCTCCTTTAAAAAAGTTAATGTGTAATATTATTTGTTATTTTATTATGTGTAACATTTTAATAGTCACTGCACTAAAACAAGTAAAGTGCAAAGTTTGTGGGAATAAATTTAAACAATGCTTTTAATGGTACTAAATACAGGTAATTTGACTTTGCACTATTACAGGTAGTGAGATTTTTTTAAAAAACCTTTTGAATTTTTTGCTTTTTTATATTCATTTATTTTGACTTTAACTCAAAAACGTACTCTTCTACAGAATATACTTTTTTTTTTTTCCAAAATTAAAGAGCATTAAATTTCGATTCGAAAGGCAACTTAGTCACTGAATTCGGTTAAGTGGAATTATTCCAATCGTTTGTCGGAGATAAGACAATTTTATTGAAAAACTCACCTTAACAAAGAACTTTCCACATCGAAAAATAATAGAAATCAGATATTTAATTGAGAATATTTTTACTTTCACTTACTATATATAGTAAGGGGAAGTATTGCGATCGTGAAAATTTTCGAATTCCAGTTTTCAACGGAAATACACGTTTTAGGGTCCTCTGAGTCCAAATAACGAAGTCCCGCAAAAAGGTCTGTGTGTTTTTTTTTTTTTTTTTTTTTTTTTTTTTTTTTTTTTCGGGTAGGGGAAAAATCTTTCATCAGACGAAGTGCAACTGTCAGGCTACACAACAGTGTGAGATTCCTACTCACTAAAAAACCACCTCCCAATTCGTCTTTACCACCCCACGGAACCGCTGTCAAGCATTACTTCATGGGGGGGCAGAAGGGCTAAATGCCAGCTACTTTACTGGACATCTGATTTAGGCTAGGCCGATGCACCGCCTCTCCTTTCTTGCTCCTGTACTCTGAGTTTTCTGCAGATTTGTGCTGCATAATCAGCTGCAGCGCTCCAACTCTCCTGACTAGCCATCATCAAGGAGACTAAATTTTCGGGTGATGCTTTTGTACTAAATTTAGCGTCTATCTCCGATCTTTCTCGAACGAATCCCGAACAAGAGAAGAATGCATGTTCCACTGTTTCTTCTATGGGATCACAAAATGGGCACAATGAACTTTCCTCTATTTTGAAACGGGCTAAGTACGCTCTGAAGCAACCATGCCCAGTAAGCAGCTGAGTGAGATAGTAATCTACATCTCCATGTTTCCGGGATAACCATGTCGATATGTCGGGAATTAGGCGGTAGGTCCATCTTCCACAAGATGAAGCGTTCCAGCGTCTCTGCCATATATCAAGTGTATGAACTCTCTCTTGTTTTGCTAAAGAAGCCCAGTGAGCATCCTTCTCTTCTTGTTTTCTTCGGTAGATCCTTCTACGTTCATCTGCCAAAAGATCAATCGGAGGCATGTCTGCGATGACGCATACAGCGTCGTAGGACACAGTGCGAAAAGCTCGAGCGACACGCAGGGCACTTCTCCGATGCACACTAATAACTTTCCGGACATATGATTGCACTTGGCAGGATTCTGCCCAGATCGGTGCTGCGTACAGAAGCGTGGAACTGGCTACATTGGCCAGAAGCTTCCTCTGGTTTCCCCTTGGTCCACCAATATTTGGCATGATTCTGGCCAATTCATTTACCACATTCGCTGCTCTATTACTAACTTTAAGCAGGTGTTCATCAAATCGAATTCTAGCGTCAATATGCACTCCGAGATATCTAATTGATGGCTTGGATAGGATATCGAACTCCCCGACGGTGAAACTGACTGTCTCCTTCACTTTCCTACTGGTTATCAATACTGCCTCAGTTTTATGATCAGCAAGCTGAAGGCCTGCCGCTGAGAGCCATTGACGAATCATAAAGATAGCCTTGTTCCCATTATAAGATATCTCCTCCAAGAGTTTCCCCCGAACTATGATTGCCAGATCGTCAGCAAAACCAAGCGTAGTAGTTTCTTCTGGCAGGGGTAACCTGAGCACACCGTCATACATTATATTCCACAGAAGTGGTCCTAGAACCGAACCCTGAGGAACGCCACCTGTGACTTTGTAGCTTTTTAATCCTGCTTTCGTATCATACCTTAAAATTCTGTCGGTAAAATAACTCTCAATAATCTTCATGAGGTAATATGGGACTTGCATATTTTTCAATCCGTTTAAGATACAATCCCACCGAGCTGAATTAAAGGCATTTTTAACGTCTAATGTTATAATGGCGCAGTACTTCTTACTACCTCTTCTCCATCTCTTTCCCGCAGTGGCTTCCTGAGCAGTTTTGATAGCAAAACCGATGGCATCTATTGTCGATCTGCCCTTCCGAAAACCATACTGGTCATCAGATAATCCTCTGACTCCTTCACTAAAGTCAATTAACCTGCCATAAATGATCCTCTCCAGTACCTTGCCAGCAGTGTCCAGGAGACATATTGGTCGATAAGAAGCAGGATCTTCCGGAGATCCCTTTCCTTTTGGCAGGAGCACAAGACGTTGCTTCTTCCACTGTGTTGGAAAGATACCTTCACTGAGACAGGCATTGTACACATCTAAGAAGATTTGTCGCCTTGACATGATAGCCATTTTCAAGGCAATATTGGGGATATTATCCGGGCCCGGAGCTTTGGAATCCGCAATTTTCCTGCATGCTAAGTCTAGCTCTTCCATCGTGATTTCCGGCACTGGTTCTAGATCCGGCATTGCTATAATACCAATGGGTACTTCTGAACGTCTTGGAAATAGCACTGCCACTATTTTTCCTAGCAATTCTGGACATCTCGGAGGCGGCAATTTCGAACTTTTCAGTTTGGCCATAACCACTTTGTATGGCCTACCCCACGTGTCTTCCTCTACCTCATCACACAGCCTCTTCCAGCAGTTACGCTTACTTTCTTTTATTGCCTTAACTAAGTCCCTCTTAGCTTGCTTATGTTCCTGATTCCGTGCCTCATATTGTAAGCAACCTCTCGCTCGCTGGGCTAATCTTCTGGTACGAAAACAGACTCGCCGGAGAACAGCAATCTGATCGGTCCACCAATATACTGTCATGTGTCGTTTTCTCCTGGAAGATCTGGCCATTGATGCATCACAAGCATCAGTAATAAACTTCATCAACCGTGTTACACTTTCTTCTACTGTTTCTGGTAATTCGATTCTTTCTTTCATCATGATGTCAAAGGAATCTTTGTCGAAGGATCGATGGTTCCAACCTACTGCTGGCAGCGTTTTTATTTTTTTCAGTTTTCCATCTGGAACACTGACTTGAAAGCAGATGGCCTGATGGTCACTATGGGTATAATGATCACTAACGTGCCAACAGCAGTCCTGACAGGCAAGGTTAGCACTTACACAAGTCAAATCAATTATCGAGGAAGTACCATTCCTAGAGAACGTCGGAGTAGAGCCGGTATTTAGGAGAACAACATCAAGAGTAGCAAACGTGTCGAGAAGACATTCGCCTCTCCTATTTGTATATTTGCTACCCCATGCAGTAGCCCATGCGTTGAAATCACCAGCGATTATAAGAGGTTGTCGACCACGCAGTTCATGCTCAATACCATCAAGTAGAGCCTCAAATTCATCTTGTGGTGCACTAGGTGATGCGTAGACACTACAAATATAAATGTCTTTTACCCTGATCCATATGAATCCTCTTCTTCGAATCGGTTGGACTTCCTGTATGAAGTGGTCCTTATTGACCCATATAGCTGCTCGGCTACTAAGGTCCTTCATCCAGGGACCATCGACGTCTCTGTACTGCTCGCATAGTATAGCGATATCGATGTCCTTCTCACTGATAGTTTGCCACCAGAGGTCCTGTGCAGCTTCACAATGATTAAGGTTCAGCTGTAAAAACCTCATCGGCGTTTAATAACTGCTTCAACCGCTCGTTGGTAAATAGGGCATTTAAAGCAACCCGTTGGATGCCTGCGGTTTGCTCCCTCAGGGCATAGCAGACAGTTCGATTCACCGTTACAATCTTTTGCTGGATGTCCCATTTCGCCACATCGCAAGCAGAGCTTTGTTCTGTCGGTTCCCTTGCAATATTTCGCCAAGTGACCATAATCGAAGCAACGAAAACATCTTTGAGGAGAAATTTTTTCTCTTACCCGACTGCTAACCCAACCAACTCGGATGCTTCCTTTTTCTAAAGCTTTTCTCGCAAGTTCCCTAGGCAAAACTATCACAGCTGTCTGTGTGCCACCGTAAGCCTTGCGAAGTGACTTCACCACAGAAATATCAATGTTTTCGGCACCTTCTATTTGATTTCGAAGGGCTTCATGCACTTCTTCGGCATCAGTTAGTGTCTGTGTGTGTGTGTGTGTGTGTGTGTGTGTGTGTGTGTGGTAACTCCCGGGCGGAAACGGTAAGTCCTATGAAATTGAAATTTCATATTTAAGACAACAATACGCCCGAGAGGTGACAAAACTTTTTTCATCAAAATGAGCTTACCAGAAGAGGCACTTTATACCATGCATTTTGCACCTTTTTTCGATTTTCTCGAAAACGGTCCCGACGATTTTGATTAAACTCGCTATATCGATGTAAAATTTAATGGGCTTTAATATCATTTAGGTTTTATTTGGATAAAAATGGTCTGACAGGGCTTAAATACCGATATTTTAAATTGTCTTCCCCTAAAGTACATTTAATTTTGTAGGTTCAATAATAATAACTAGATTATCTTGTTAACGCTGATGAAAAACAGGTAAATATATAAATTGAATAAATTCGATACCCAACTAAAGGAGAAAACAGAAAAAATATTTTTTTAATGCAATTTTTCGTTTTTGAACATAAGAGCAGTAATATACATGTATGATATACCGTTGGAAAGCTAAAGATTTTAGAAAAAATATCATCTCATACACAAGCTTTTAGAAGTTAATAGAGAGTGATGAGGAGAAGATAAAACTAAGTGATTATTTTAGATAATAAAATAAAAGATTTTTTAATAAAACACATGTTTCTATATAAATTAAATTTATTTAATTCTTTAATAGTTTCACGTATTTATAACTTTAACTCTATTTGAAAATTCTTTCATAGATTTTACAAATTGATGTAAGTGAAAGTCGTGTGTTGCCCGCACCAGATTTTTTTAATATATTAACAAATATAGTTAGAACATTTCTTTTAATAACTAACTATATTGGTTTTAATTGAAAGTTACTTTTTTATCTTTTATTTGTTGCACACTTCACAGAGTGTTTAAAATAATTTGTTTTTATTCAATATTTATGTTTGAAAATTTGATAACTGTTTCCTGTTTAGAAATATAATGAAAAACATTTATTTATTCAATAGCATTTGTATTGCTTGAAATGTATGTATTCACTTTATTTTTATTTCCCACTTTAAAATATGTATCACGGCCAAGAACGCTCTATCTCAGTTGGCTAGTTTTAATGAATTATAATATTAATAAATTTAAAACAATAACAATTGTATTATTAACAATCATTAGATCATGTAGCAAAATATATTGTAAATAAATTAACATGTATATATTGGTAATATTTACAGTTTAAGTCATAAAGTACATTCTGGAAATTTAGAGGCCAAAATAAAATATTCAAAAAATCCTGTTGGGACTAACAAACTACCTGCCGATGTTAAAAGCTAATCCTACCGACAAAAAAATCCATGAAGCATCTATTGCGGTTCTGAACCTGTCATTGAATCCAGGTATCATCTCGGGAGGTGAACGAAGCCTCTATCTCAAGTTCCCAGAAAGTTAAATCAAGAATTGAGGCGATGTTTTCCAAAAGGTACTGAAGGACATTTTGTATGAAATTGATATTTTTACATATTTATATTCTCCTCATTTAGTTTTATCTAAATCTTAAATTTGATTGTATTTAATGAACACTCATCTCCTTTAATAACGTGATTTAGAAATGCTATTAGTTTCTAAAGATATTAATTACACATTTAGTTTCATTCTAAATCATACCAGAACATTTCATTTCATAACTTTAATGGTTTCATTACTATAGTAAAGAAATAATTCTAGATTTAAATGCGAGAAGAATTTGCTTTAATAATATAATTATGAGAGATTTTCCCGCTTCCTGTTCACAAGCAGAATTTATGTGCTTCTACAAACTTAAATATATATATATATATATATATATATATATATATATATATATATATATATCGAGAGGTCTGAGGACCTAAAGTTTTTGCATGAAGAAATTATTAAAAATGCAATTTGTTATGGAGAGATGCTAATAGCCCGCAAAAATCACAAATAATACTAAATATATTGGGACACTCTCCCACCAAGCCGAGAGAAAAATGATGAAACTTCCTTTATGACGCTTTAAATCAAATTATCAAAACACAAGAAAAAAGTGTTCTTCTAAATATGACTACTTAAAAGAGCATGTTAAGTTCACTGAGCCTAAGACACTCCAGAGTGAAAATAACATTTTCTATGATAACCTTCTTCCTACTATTTTAGGCATTAAAAAACAAGAAGATATGGAGAAACGTTGCGACTGTAGCTACTGCAAACCTTTACTTGAGGGGTTCATTTGTAGTCTGAAAACAGATTCAAAGAAATATTAGACTCAACAACTCCTGAGGCAAAACTAGCCATTATTGCCTCTATAAATTTATCAAAATTAAAAAAAAAAAAAAAAGGTTTAATATATTCGATCAGCATTGTCACAATAATATTTTAGAAATGTTCAAAACAGGAGTGCGGAAAGAAAGCTGTGGAATTGAAAAATCTAATCCAAAGAATGTACGAACTTTTAAAGGAGATGTATTTTATAATTTTCTTGGTGGAACACCTACGACAACTCATCACTTGTAGCACAACTTGAGCTAAGTTTTATTGTATTTTTATTTTTTTTCATTGAAATAATAAAATAGTATATAGTATTTAATATAAGATAAAATAATAGTATAACTTGAAGCCGGTTTCATTCTACGAAATAAAAATGAATAAATTAAAAAAAATATATAAAAAAACAGTTATTAATTTGTTCATTGGTTATACACGATGTAAATGTATTTATAATTTTAGATGTAAGTTAAAAAGATAAAATTTTAAAGTGATGTAAGTGTTATATTTTCAGACTTTTGGATTCGTTAACGAACTATTTAGAATCGCTAATCCCTCGTATGTACCAGATGGGGAAAACGTAATTTAAAAAAAAATTAAAATCTTCGATCAGCATTGTCACAATAATGTTTTAGAAATGTTCAAAACAGGAGTGCGGTAAGAAAGCTGCGGAATATAAAACCCTAATCTAAAGACTGCATGAACTTCAAAGAAGAGGAGTTAAATCATTTCCTTGATGAATGCACCACCTAGGACAACCCATCACTTGTAGCACAACTTGAGGTAAGTTTGCTGAATTTGTTTTCATTACGATAATAACTGATAATGATACTGGTTCTCAGGAATCGTCATCCGAATCCTACATGAGAGGTGACGGATAGGATTTTAAATTAGGGGATCAGAGCCCAGGACCCAGAAGCACAGGTACATTCAATTAGTTGTGCATTGTCAAGCTGGCTTCGTTATGGTCATGTGGCCACTCTATGTAAAAGTACGGATTGAGGTGAAAACACGCGAAAGAAAAGTGTCCTTCCGATATATCATCGAAATGTATTCACTGTCTTCAAAATCATTCGCCTTTAGCTAAAGATATATGTCCGGAATTAATAAACAAAACAATATAAAATAATTAATAGCCACCTAAAATCTAACCTATACGGAAGCAAAACTTTTCCAAGAGGAAAATCATACAGTTGGGCCGTATTTAAGACAGACACCTCAATAATTTCCAGCATTAGATCAGACTAATAATAAACAATTATTTCACAAAAGAAACATCAGTAATAAGTAAAATCAGTATAAATAAAAGAGTAAGAGTCTGGAGCCCAAATAAACATCCAAGCGTTGACCCTACCGAACAGGCAAGGAGAGAGATTAATAATAGTTACAAAATACCTTTATACCCATCAAGCCTTCTAATATAAATAATCTAAAACTACTGGAATACCTCAGGCTAAACCAAATAAAATAAATCAAATTTCAGAAGCGATTTATTCGAATGTATGTTGAATTTTATCAAAGTGCGCAAAGAAATTTAAAGATCCTGCAGAAATACTGCTCAAACACCTCTCTAACCTTAAACGTGTAAAAGTCAAAAGTCTTGGTATTCCATAAATCACCCAAGTTAAAAAAACTCAAACCCCTTTATTGGCACAATGCAAAGTTAGATTATATAAAAACCTACACCTATGTAGGAGTTCCTTTTGCATAGACAGGTAAATCAAAAAAGGCATATGTACACTTCTTACAAAAATCATCTATTGCTACCGCCGCTAAAGTCTTGGAAATGCTGAGAAGAGGAAAGAGCGACTCTTGGTAAAAAAGATGGCGTTGTACGACTCAATGATCTCTTCAGTTCTCCTGTACGGATCAGAAGTTTGGAGCCTGAGATATCTAGATGCTTTAGAAATTACTCAAATGAAATTTATTAAATACCTATATGGATGGCCCAAAAACACCCATAACTATATAGTGAGGCTTGAGAATTAGAAGTCCTCTAATCTCAAAATATAGATTACTGATATAGATTACAACAGGGTTTCACAGGTCAATATGATAGCCCACAACTATGGATGTAGAGAAAAATTAAATGCGCCTCTGGAAAACGATACTTTGAATCACAAAGCCGATATTATCGAAACAATAATTATTCAACTGACATTAATAGAGCTAGAAATTTCGGAAAGAATTCAAAAATCTAATGGCGTATATTATCAAATCAGTAATACTGTCATAGAAAAACGAGAGGTCGAAAATAAGACAAAAATGATCATATATAACACGCTGTACCTTCCTACCCTACAATACACCACATGCAAAAGCTGGGTCCTACTCGAACAACAAAAAAGCAAACTGACCACATCGAAATGAAATATCTAAGGATAGTAGCTGGCCGAACCATAATAGACCACATCCGAAACGAATGGATTGGAGAAGATCTGAAAGTGACTCCATTGTTAAAAGCTTTGGAAAGTAAAGCGCTCAAATGGTTTGGTCATCATATGATAAGAATGAGCGAGGAAAGGAATCCTCGAAACTTCTTTGAGGCAAGACCGGCTGACAAGAGGCCATGGGTACGAGCTCGAAAAATATGGACAGCAAGAAATTTTTGTAATAAGTATAGTACAAAAAAATGTTTAAAAATATTTCTAAATCTATGTTCAATGAAGTAGCCAACCATGCAGCTGGCTCCATAACTATCACCCTCAGATGCGCTTGTACCTCCCACTTCATATAAAATGTTGCTCTCACAAGCAGAATTCATGTGCTTCTACAGACTTGAAAAAAATTAACGACATGTCTGAGGACCTACTGTTTTTGCATGAAGAAATTATTAAAAATGCAATTTCTAATGGAGAGCTGCTAATAGCCCGCAAAAATCAGAAATAATACTAAATATATTGGGATATGCTCTCACCAAGCCGAGAGAAACAAGAAGAAGCTCCCTTTATGACGCTTTAAATCAAATTATAAAAACAGAAGAAAATTTTATTTCTCATTTTTAAAGAATTAAATTTTAAAGGTTATTTTATGGATACCGATAATTACAAGTTAAATGAGCATGTAAAGTGCATTGAGCTTAAGACATATTCCAGATCGAAAATAACCTTTTCTATGGTAACCATATTCCTACTATTTTAAGCATTGCAAAACAGCAGTGCGGGAAGAAAGATGTGAAATAGAAAAATCTAATCCAGACTGCACGAACTTGAGGGGTATTTCAAATAGACAAGAGGTTCAAGAGTCATAATTCTGTTGATGAATCCACCGCCTATGACAACCCAACATTTACTTGTAGCAGAACTTGAGATAAGTTTTATTGTATGTTTTTACTTTCACATAACTAATTATGAAATATATAATGAAAGTATTGTTCGTGAAAATTTCCGATTTACAGGTTTAGGAAAAACACGTTTTAGGGGTATCTTGAGTTCAAATGACCAAGTCCCGCAAAAAGATTTCTGTGAGTGTGGTAAGTCCAGCGGGAAAACGAAGAGTCCTATGAAACTGTTATTTTATATTTAAGACGGCTTTACGCCTGAGATGTCTTTTTCAACGAAATCACCAAATAAATACACAAGCTTGTAAAAGTTAACAAAGAGTGATGAAAAACCGATAAAACTAACTGATCTTTTAGATAATAATATTAAAAAATTTTCAATTAAACACATGTTTCTATAGAAATTCGATTTAATTAATACTTTATTAGTTTCACTCATTTTGATTGTATTTGAAAATTCTCTTGTCGATTTTAACAAAGGAGGTAAGTGAAAGTAGTGTGTTCAAGCACCAGAATTTTTTCTATATACCAAAAAAAATTTCACTCAGTTAATAAGCATAATAAACAATATTTATAATATATACGGTACAATATTTATAACAATATACGGTAGCTGATTTGAACAAGTCTGGCACAAAGGATTCCAGTACAAACGCCGGGAATCCCACCATGTTACATACACTTAAAACTTAATGTGATCCTTAAACTTTTTGTAAATCTAACTTTATTTAATAATTCTTAAATTGTTTCTGAAAAAAAAAAATGTACGTGAAAATCGTGTATTGCCCGAATATAATTTATATTGTAAATACAGAATGAATAGGCTCTCACAGTCTCAACACTCATTTCCTATGGTTTTCTTTTTTAGATTATTTATATCTCAATGTTTTCACAGATTCGGTAATGGCAATGATGTAAAGACTGCTGGGTAAGGAGTTGGTTGGACGGCTCTCTGATGAAATGGACCGCATTGCCCACCTCCCCCACGCTCATCAACGCGTGATCAAACAGAACCAGAGGGTCATCCAAGAAGCGGTCCAGGATTGCGACAAAAACGCCATGATCAGGATTCTACTCAACGAAGGATGCAATGCAAAGCACATTTTTTCAGTGAAACCATTGCTGCAGACCGCTATCGAAAAAGAAAGCCCCAGCACAATGGATACGCTACTGAAATTAAGCGGAGACATAGAAAACGAAGACAAATCTCTCGAAGGGCTTCTTCATATTGCAGCCAGAAGGAAGAATGCGAAGGCTGTTAAAGTTCTCTTAAGACACAGACTTGACAGCTTATAGACGAAAAAGGAAACGCACCTATACACATCGCTGCAGCATTAAATCATTTGGGGATTGTGAGGCAGTTAATTTCTAAAGGTGCAAGAGTTACACAGGCAAACGAATCCGGTCTACTCCCTCTGCACCTGGCGACTGCCCCGTTGTTATGTCCTTTCTCATAAAAAAATGGTGCTGACGTGGACGCGAGGACTCCATCTCGCGGTTTGGAGCAGCAACAAGGAAGCTACGGGTGTGTTGATGAGCTACGGGGCGGGTCCTCACACAATGAACGCCTATGGAATGACACCTGTTCTCATCGCACTACACTCCAACGACGAGGAAATGATCAAAGTTTTCGTTGGCCACGGAGTATCAGTCGTCGAGGAATCGTGCTAAAAAGATGAGTACTCATCCAACCACGTGCGATTGGGGACGGTGGTTGAAGTGCTGGAAGAAGAGGAAGCGGATGACGGAGACTCGAAGAATATCATCACCGCGAATGATCTTCCGAAGTCGGGAGCCACAGAAGACTGCCACTCCAGCACTGACCGAAGATCTTAGCGAAGACGGACCGATCCAGTAATCCGCCTGCGAAGGACGGTTGGAGGATGTGATGGAGCTGTTGGACAGAGGAGCGGACGTGGGCTGCAAAGGATGGCGCGGCTACACGGCACTTCAGTACGCCGCCAAGTGTTGTCCAGGCACTGCTCCAGAGTGGCGCGGATATCAACCTGGCCAACGACTGGAACTGGACTTCACTCCACCACGCCGCCTACTACAGCCACTACGCCATCGCAAAGCTTCTCATCGAAGCGGGGACTGACACACAAATTGTCGACACCGTTTACGGATGGACACCTTTAGGCTGGGCAAAGTATAACCATAAAGTGATAAACTTGTTCAAATCAAAAGGCATCTGGTGGTTTTCTCATATGGGCATAATGTTCATGAAGACCTTCATAAATGTACATACTGTAGGATATTGTATATCCTCTATATTTTATTAAAATATTATATTATATCTTTCACATATAATTAAAATGTAAATATTGCATAATATCTTTTAAATGTGATAAAAAAGTATAAATTGAATAATAGCCTATATATATATATATATATATATATATATATATATATATATATATATATATATATATATATATATATATATATATATTATTAAAATATAAATATTGTAAATATATATTAATTGTAAATTACTTTAAGGTTGAGAATATTAGAATGTATGTATATAAGAATGTTATGTCAATTTTGTTTCTTATTTATTTAAGTATTTTAACGACATAAGGAATATATAAACGAATAAACTTAAAATTGTAAATAAATATTGTATATGAAGATTAACTATTCAACAATAAAACTTCATGTTGGTTTAAAGAACATGAGATTCTAAATAGTAATCTGTGAAAAAGATGAAATGGCAATGGGCTGGCCATCTAATGAGGAAAAGTGATAAAAACTGGGCGAAAATACTGACTGAGTGGACCCAATTGGATGAGAAAAGGAACCGAGGCAGGTAAAGAAGAAGGTGGGTCGATGAGATCAAAAAGGAAGGATTGCTATGGTCACGAAAAGCCAAGGACAGGGAATTTTGGAAGATGAAGATGAGCGAACTCTTCAACTCAAGTGCGGGTAGTTACCGTTAAAGACTTTAAACTCCTGAAAAGGAAGGTCTATATACGTATATGAATATAAAGAAAGAAAAAAAAAATGTAAATAAAAATGTATTATAAATGTTTATATGTATACCAATAAAGTCTATTATTATTATGAGATAAGGAATATATAAACGAATAAACTTAAAATTTTAAATAAATACTGCATATAAAGATTAACTATTCAACAATAAATCTTCATGTTGGTTTAAAGGACATGAGATTCTAAATAGTAATCTCTAATTAATTAATTCTAAAATAGTATGAGGCTAGATGAACAAAATTTTGGACACTTTATTTATGTTAGATATATGGATACTTCATGTGATCATGTTAACTTTGGCCATAGCCAATGGAACCTTCGAAAATGCAATAGTACGTAAAATAAATAACTGTCACCGGGAAATGCTAGAAAAACAAACTATTGACATTGTGCTAGCCTGGGTACACTCGCACTGTGGTATCCCTGGAAATGAAGCAGCTGACAGGGCAGCAAACCTTGCCAGAACGACAGCGAATGATACCACAATAGTGGATCAAACCACCGTAGGAGACTGAAGATGCTGGTGCAAAAAAACTTGAAAGAACACTGGCAAAAAACATGGAACCAATCACCCAGCAAGCTACAAGAAAGCAAGCAGGACACTCTTCCATGGAAGACCTCTTTTAGACAGTCTCGCTCTGAAGGGGTTATCGTAACAAGACTACGAATTGGACACTCGCCATTCACCCACGGATATCTTATGAGAGGCCTAGAAGCACCGATTTGCGAAGCATGTAAAACACCTCTGACCCTAAAACACATTGTAACCACATGCAAGATATACACTGACACCGGAACAGAACACGATATACCTCTCCCTCTCTATGGCCGAAGCACTCACTGACGATGAAGAAAAATAAAAAAAGTTATCTAGTTCATAAAAACTATAAAAACGGTCCATCTTATATAAATACCATTGTAATGCAATATTAATGTAAATATTGTAAAATTGTAACAGCCTGTAAATATAAGAATCTGTAAATAATTTATGTTATAAAGTGTAATTAAGCCGCTAATGACCCTCTTGGGTAGATGCGGAATATTATAAAAAAATAAATAAAGAAATAAATGTTAACTTTGAAGAGCTTTTATGAAAAAACATAGAAATCCTTTAAAAACATATTTGAAAATTGCGTTTCCGAGTGAAAAAGAAGGGTTTATACAAAAGGCGTTATACTGTCGTCCTTCAGAGGAAATGTAAAATGGAGGTCCACAGCTTGCGCTAAACCCTGAACTCGTGAAAAATTCCCAGCCTAATTAAACTTGGATAGGCAACGTTTAGGACTTCAACTTTAATATCTTTTGATACCCATAGTAGCATAAAATGACTTTAAATAAATAAAAATACCTAAAATTTACAACTTATACAAGAAGGTATTCATTAAAATATTCATAAATAAATTAAATATTGTTTATTATCTTCTGGGATAAATATTCTGTTCTTTAAGCTCATTGTTTTTATGTCAGAAAATGACCAATTTTAAGGTTGAGAATGCACAGTACCAGGCACCTGACACTGAACACAAGCAATTATATGACTTAGAATGTTAAATTTGTCCGTTTAGGGTGTGTGATTCTTTTTAAAAGCCAAGCTTTCGCAAACCACGTTAAGGTAATTTTAAATTATTTTCCATACTTCCATTATCCACTGTACTAGACAAACGCTCAAACTTTCTACTCAACTGCATAACTCTCATAAGCCCACCTGGACTAACTGCTAAACCATCAAATTCTTCCCGTATTCAATCCTTCGGAAAATCCTCAACGCTCCTAACTTTGTCATGAATAAGCCCATCCTTAATAACCTTTATGTCCCAAATGATTTGGCACGAACAAGGTATCACTCCTTACATGACAAACTCCATTCCCACTCTAATCCACTAGTTTCAACCTTGGCATCCTCTTCGGGTTCTGACAATCTTCCGAGGCGCCTTCTATTACTCATTCATCCCACATCAGAGAATTTGTAAAGAATACCCTTCGTCGTAAACCTATGACTTCCGGCCCATATAGTATTCAGTATCCTAACGTCAAACTTAAAACCGCCACACAAGACTGAAATGACAAGAAACTGCTCGACGTTCATAAGGACAAAAGATCAAAACTTCCACCTAACTACAAAACCCTAATTTAATAATAATAATAATAATTTCTTTATTTATCCTGAGATGAAGTTCCTTTAGAATAATACAAAATACAATAATGTGAGATTTGCTGTCAGAGTAAAATTAAAAAAAGAAAGAAAAGAAAATAATAATACAATTTACATCTTCGAAAACTAATGGCTGTAAAAATACTTGTAAAAAATATACGTGGTGATTAAAGAATATAGGAAATAAATAATTATCATGTTTCCATAAAAAACCTAAAATAAAAAATAAAATACAATTCTTACTTATTTAAAAAGAAAAACAATAAAAAAATTAAGAAACACTTATATAACTTTTTCTGTTTACATATTTTCATGGAAACTGGATTAGTCAAGATTATTTGGAAATTTAATGGACAGGAAGTAATGGAATAGACGAGATTTGAAAGTCGGAAGAGTATTAGAATTTGTCTATATAAATCATTTACATGACTATCATAAGACTAATCTGGACATGTGGAAATTGAGCTTTGAGGCTCTACTAAAACGTCGAATTCTTCCAGTATCCAATTCCAAATTCCTTCCTAAAATCCTCAACGCTCCTTACTTTGTCTTGTATAAACTCATCCATAAAGACCTTAATGATCCATATGTTGCTGATTTGGCCCTTACAGAAAGAATTCCTTTTATGACAAACACCATTCCTCCACTAGTTTCAATCCTTGCGCGTTCTCTTCGATTTCGCATAATCCTACGAGGCGTCTAAAAATAAGGTGGTCCCGAGGCCTTCTCATTTAGAATATTTTTCGAGTACTGCTAATGGGTAGTTTCTCTACTAGTGTATCATTTTACTGTTAAATATTATCTCCAACTTAAATCGATGTATTTATTAATACAATAATAAACTTCAATAAATAAATACTTTTTACTTTCACTTACTATATATAGTAAGGGAAAGTATTGCGATCGTGAACATTTTCGAGTTTCAGTTTTCAACGGAAATACACGTTTTAGGGTCCCCCTGAGTAAAAATAACCAAGTCCCACAAAAAGTTCTGTGTGTGAGTGTGTGTGTGTGTGGTAACTCCTGGGCGGAAACGGTAAGTCCTATGAAACTGAAATTGAAACTCGCTATGTCGATGTAAAGTCAAATGGGCTTTAATATCATGTAGATTTTATTCTGATTAAAATAGACTGACAGGGCTTAAATGCCGATATATTCAATTTTCTTTCTCTAAAGTACCTTTAATTTTGTTGATTCTATAAAAATAACTATATTATCTTGTTACCACTGATGAAAAACAGGTAAATATATAAATTGAATGAATTCGATACCCAACTACAGGAGAAAACAGAAAAAAATATTTTCTTTATACAATTTTTCGTTTTTGAACATAAGAACAGTGATATACATGTATTATATACCGTTTGAAAGCTAAAGATTTTAGAAAAAATATTATCTCATACACAAGCTTTTAAAAGTTAATAGAAAGTGACAAAAAGCCGATAAAACTAACTGATTATTTTGGATAATAATATAATAGATTTTTTATACAACACGTGTTTCTATAGAAATTCAATTTAATTAATTCTTTAATAGTTTCACGTATTTTTATCTCTAACTGTATTTGAAAATTCTTTTATTGATTTTAAAAACGGAGGTAAGTGAAAGTCGTGTGTTGCCCGAACCAGATTTTTTTTAGTATACTCTAACAAAAGAATTCAGAAGCTTCTGTTTTGTGTATCTCAATCAGACCTACAAGATAACTGACGGTAAGATGTATTACAAATTTTATATTTTGCGTCGTGTATTATATAAAAATTAATAAATTTTCTATATAAAAAAGTAACCTGAAAAATGTCTTGAACGAGACCAAATTATCTTTTTCTCTAAAGTATGAAACGATTTTCGCCCATAAAACCATTCCATCTAGACAGCCAATAAATTCCATCAGTAGCTCGGGTATATGGGATACTTCGGCACAGAATCTCCGGATCCAATATTTATTAACATTAATAATGTTGCGAGAAGAGAACTCGTAGAACATAAACTAAATATAGCCGAGAGGTATTTCATAATAATTACCCAATAACCCTAACATTGATTTTTAAATATTCACATAGCATTAATAATTTATTTATTATTTAATTTTAAATAATAATTGATAGGCCTGGCGGATAAAGGATATTTTCAGAAGTCGTTTAAGTTTATAAAGTTTAGTTTGACTAATAGTTTATCACTTAGGGATTATGAGTTCATCATAACGAAAAGAACACATAGCAAGAAAATATTAGATTTTTTTTTAAACGCCTATTCATTATTATAGGAAACGGCGTGGATAGAGCACTAGACTACTGTTCTACGGGTCCTGGATTCGAACCCCGGCTATGACTAAATATTATTTATTCTGTTAATTCAGCCAGCCTAGGATATGTAAAACCTTCTGGGGCAGACCCAGCCTCTTTAAAGTGGGTACCTAAATTGGGAAAAACTCCTGACAGCTGAGCGTGATCAAGGCCTAATCACCTCATTGCACGGCCGTTGGCCTAGAAACTGTACGAATCTTTAAATGTATTAGACCCTTCATGGCTTGTAGAGGTACAATTTTTTTTTTTTTATACGTTTTTTATATTTATTCTTCAGAAAATTTTAAAACATAAATTAATCAAAAAATGAATATTGATTCAGCTTATTTGTTTGTTAGGTTACACTGTTCATATTTTATACCTATTATAACTTTTTTATATTTCAGATAACGTTTTTGATTTTTTTTTTTTTTTCCATGGACCATTTAGTTTACGATGGAACATCTATCTTCATCAAATTATCTCAAAGAAGAAATAATTATAAAAAATGTTATAACATCTTTCCATTTATTTAACAAATTAGTACGATTCGGTACGTGGTATTTTTCTAAGAAATCTTGCGTATTTTATGAAAGAATACAACTATTGCGACACTGTAAGATGACATCACTGAATCACTATAACCTTTCTCATCGCAACATTACAAACAACATATATTCATAAGTTGATGCGCTTATAACAAGTTTCTATTAGCTTTTAATACTTATTTTATTGGATATTACTTTTATAAAATCTTACCTCACTATACGTCTACACTACTACTTATAAATCATGAATAATTTGTTGATAACTTGATTACAGAATATTTTATTTTCTCTTCCAAAGAAATACTAAATTGAAATGTTACCCATAAACCTTCAGGAAAGAACGGCCTGAATGATAGTGGAGACCGCATAAAAATCCTTTAGGTGGTTTGGGATTAACAAAAGTATTTTGAGAATACTTTGATCGGAACAAAGTATTCTATGAAACCATAGACTTCCTCATCACAATAGTTTCGTCTTTAATTTGTTAATTATTAAATAATGTATATTTCCATATATCCCATCAGAAAAAATATCTTTCCTCTTTGGTTAACTACATTTCATATTGGTTTTTCTGTTTTTCCTAAATAAAGTAAAAATTCAAAATACATTTTTTTTGTTTATAGCACACACAATAATAAGAGCGGATGTATTATAAACTTTGTTTTCAACTTCATATATACTATGTTTAGCACAATTATTTAAACATTAAACTACGTTTAAAAATGATTTAAATATAAAGAATGATTAATAAAATAACTTTAAAGGTTCGATTATAGTCTTCTGTTCTTTTTCAAACTATTTTTTTTTTCTGTTCGGCTAGAATAGCACGGTTTTCGTTCTCATATTTCATAGCAGGATTTGGTATAGTTAATTCAAACTATTCTCTAATTTAAACGCCATTGTTATTTGAAAAATCATTTGATTGAGACAATAACAAAGGAACTAACTAACAAGAAGGGATCCAATTGTGTTTCACCAATTTTGATGAAATTTTTTTAGGTGAAAACTAGACATAAAACAAAACATTAGGGACCTATGTTTTAGTGAAAACAATCAGGAAGTTTGTGCTCCCAATAACTATAAAATCGAATACTCTGGTTGCGCCCTTAAAAATCTCCCGGTCAGTTATTGAAAACTTGGTTTAAGAAACCTTATTAAAAGTACTTGTTTTGTTGTTAGTTAGGGCTTTAAGGCGTAAACCATCAAGTATTGGAAGTACTGTTTTGTCGAGATTATTTATAAACAGCTCCACAAAAAAAGTGGCGCACTTCAAAAAAAAATATTTTTTTTTCCAGTGAAATTAATGTAAATTACATCAACATTTTTATAAAATAGTATTATATTTGGAGGTGAAATTGAGATTAAGAAACAAAAAATAAAAATTTATTTAGAAAATGGAAAAAGAGAAAATTAAGGGAAATTGGTATTAAAAAAATTGCTTTTCTCCGTTGAATTCAAATTTCAATAGCGTGAATTGCTTCCTCTTGCTTGAATTAGTGCCTGGAGCCTTGTAGGCATACTTCTACAATAATAAGTTTGCTACAACAACTTGCGGGATTTCCTCCCGTGCTTAGCTCCGGTAAGTTTTCAGGAGGGTTGATTCTTCTTCTCACACGTCTGCACAGTTCTTCAAAGAGATGTTCAATAGGATTCAAGGCTACGAGCTGGCCATCTTAAAGACTGAGTTCGTGAATCATTAAAATATTGCTGAACATAGTTCGCAGTGTATGTCGAGCATTGTCATGCATAAACATAAAATATTCTCCAATAAATTAAGCAAAAGGTATAATATATTGTTCAGAATGTCCGTTATGTACAAATCTGCAATTTGAGAAGGTCTATTGAAGACATGAAGGTCGATTTTCGTTTCTAGAGATATTCCTCCCCACACCATCACTGCACCATCTCCAAATTGCACTCTCCCAGCAATGTTAAATTCAGAATAACGCTCACCTGACCTTCGGTAAACTCTAGCACGTCCATCTGGAGAGTGAAGTGAAGTGACTCATCGGAAAAAAAAGTGCACTCCTCCATTCTATTTCATTCCACAATATGTGCTCTCGAGCAAACTCTAAACGGGCTCTTCGATGATTTACAGTGAGCTGTGGACCTGTGGCTATCCTCCTGGGATGTAAGCTCATTTCAACAAGTCTTCTTCTGACAGTTTCGGCACTAATTAAAACATCACGAACTTCTCGGAGCCTTTGAGCAGTTTTAGAAGCAGTAGAAAAGCGATTTTGAAGATTATGTCTTATAATATACCGATCATCTCGTGGCTGTGTCGTTCTTGACATGACCTGCGAGTTTTGAGGCCAGTGTCACGGAAACGTTGGATCACTCTACGCACAGTGATTTCAGGTAATCCGGGCATTAGGATTACCCGAGCAGCGTTTCTCCGACTAAAGGAACGGCACTGGATACTTGGCGGTTATCACGGTTATAAGTAATTCAAGCAACAGTTAACAATAAAGGTCATTGAAAGTTGGATTCAACAGAAAAAAAAAATTCTTTTGTAATATAAGTTTTCGTTTATTTTCTTAATCTTAAGTTTATATCTATAACATCCCAAAATAATACTATTTTATAAAACTGTTGATGTAATGCAAATCAATTTCATGATGTGATAAAAAATATTTTCTTTTTTTTATGTTCTCCACTTTTTCTGTGGAGCAGTGTATTTTTAGATTTATTACTAAGCATAATTTTTTTTTTTAATTATTCACTTTCAAATAGGGCAATTTTGACACCAAACTTATTGTTCCAACTTCACTAGAACCAGAGATATTAAATAAAATGTATTTTTCGCGAGAAAACTTTTCGATTTTTTTACGCGACTTCAGGAGAGCTTTGGCCTAGATACATTGCACAGTCTAATAGATTAATGTCTAGTTTGATATTAAACAATTTCATCACCAACAGTGAGACAAAGTTGAGATCCTCTCCTTGTAAGTTGTTTACAAATAAAAAAATTAATATTAGGCTAAAACCAATAATTAAAACATAGTAATGCAAGCCGTGCTACATGATTTAATAGAAAAGTTAAAAAAAAAAGATTATAATAATAAATAAACAGAAACATACCAAGGAAGTTAAGTGCTTCTATTAAGTGAATGATAAGAAATATGTGCCTTTGTGTAAATAAACTAAAAGGAAATGTATTTTTGCACAGAATAAAGTTCGTTTTGGAAGGAAATAAAATATGGATTTAGTACCTTTTTTGCAAAGAACTGAAATTGATCTGTGTGTTTTTTAGAAGAAATCAGATGACGGATTCGATAAAACCACACTATTAGAATTATTTATTAATATTAAAATTATGTAAACGCATCAATTTCGACAATTATGCCCTTTAGTACCTTTTGGAAACCAACATTCCAATTACTGTTATAAAAAAGTGATAACAAAATAAAATGAATCCCTACAACCCACCGATGAAGGGTCTTGGGCTCAGTACACTTAGAGATCCGTACAGTTTCTAGGCTAACGGCCGTGCAGTTAGGTGATTAGGTCAAAGATCAAACTCAGGTTTTTCCCCAATTTTACGGGTATCCACTTTATAGAGGCTGGGTCTGCCCCAGGAGGGCCTCCATACCCTAGGGTCACCCCCTCTCCCTCCTCCCCCCCCCCAACTGGGTTAACAGAATAAATAATATTCTGCTACAGCTGGGATTCAAACCCAGGACCCAAAGAACAGTAGACTAGTGCTCTATCCACTAGAACACGTAATTAAGAGTTAACATTTACCCTTTAAATTAAAATTAACTAACTAAAGCTATTTTGTAATAATATGCAGTTTTTTTTTTTGTTCCTTTTTTTAAGGTAGCATTACCTTTTGTTTTTTAATTGGATAGCTCCTTAATGAAACTTCTTGCTTCGATAGAACACCTGATACGAGTGCAATAAGGAAAGAAGAACAAAATTAACTTTGTTTCAAAATATTTAACATCTTGGAAATGAGCTAGAAAGTTTTAATTAAGGAAACTTAAAATTCCACAATTTTTAAAAGGAGAGTATTTTCATCCAAGCCAGAAAAATATTAGGAAATGTTAAAAGAAATTATATTTTTAATATTTTTCAATTGTATACACGTATTACGTTGTATTCCTTGCAAGTTCTTGTTTTAGTGATCTTAAACAGACAAAAATTAAAAGCAGGAGAGTGAAATAGAGGGAAATAAATAGTTGGAGAGGTAAGGTTTTAAAATATATATTATCAAACACAATGATGTAGAAGATAATATAGTGCGATCGTAAAAAAAATCGAACTCCACCAATTACCTAACCAAAGAGCCTCTTTATACCGTGCATTTTTTGTACCTGTTTCAAAAAATTCCTAAAAATTCTGATTAAACTGGCTACATCCATGTAAAATTGAATAGACTTTGATGTCATATAGAGCAAAAAACAAGAGAGTACGGCATTAGCGCGCATCATATGTGGACTTCCAACAAGCGCAAGATTCTATAAACAGGAATGAAGTCTACAAAGCTATGACTAACATACAGATACCTCCAAAACTGACATTGGAGGGTAACCTGTGCTGCGTGCGAATGTTCGGGGACCTCTCAAGAAGACTGTAAAGACCTCCATACAATTACATTCTCTATTCCAACTAAATTGAAAGCCATAGATTATTGAGGAACAACATATTCAAAGGTTGGGTTGTTTCACATGAAATGTCCGTTTTTATAGTTTCTGAAATACATAAAGGATTTTGCAGGTTTCTGTGTTTTTATTCTGAATGTGTACATATTTAAAGTAAACAGTTACTAATCCTCTATTTTGTATTATAAACATTAGCTTCCCAATCAATTACCCACTTTTTAGTATACCTCCAAATATGGAAACAAGCGATTTTTGAGTAAGGACTCTCAGCACAACTAAATGCAAGTGCATCTACCGTTTCCAGACATTTAAAGTGTATTGGAAAAGTAAAAAAGACCCCATGTTTCAAAGCATACCGTGCAAAAATTGAAAGAACTGGGCTACGAAGTTCTTCCGCACCCACCATATTCTCCCGACTTGTCTCCCACAGATTACCACCTGTTCAGGAATTTAGACAACTTCATCAAAGGAAAACTTTTTGAAAACGATGATCACGTGAAAAGTGCGTTTTCAGATTTTGTTTTACTTCTATGCTCAGAGTTTTTCAGTTCGGGGATAAAAAAGTTGGTGTCACGTTGGGAAAAATGTGTAAAAAAAGAAGGTAAATACTTCGAATAAAATTATCTTGTTTACATATATTATTTTTAATAAAAATCCATTACCTTGAAAACGGACATTTCATGTGACACAACCCAATACAAACATAGTTATTCTGACAGACTCTGCGTCCTCTTGTAAGGTAGTAAAAACAATCCATTGCAGAAAAATTACTTCATATGTAACATTTGAAATAATAAAATGCATAGTTTCCTACAACAACCAATATAAATTCCAATGGATTCCAAACCACATAGGATTATCTGGAAATGTGCCAGCTGACAGAGCTGCTGGGAAAATACAAACAGTAGAAGAGAACGCCAAGGTACTCATGATGGATCTCCTAGGAATCTTGAAGAAAGAAGAAATAAAATAATAAATAGGTATGACTGGAAGTCACAATCAAAAGGGAAAGACTTCTATGCGGTTCAACCAACTGTGAGTCTTGTTCCATGGTTTGCTCGGCATAAGCAACTTAAACAAACAAATCAAACAAATCGTAAGACTGAGGACAAACCATGGGTGTATTAACAAATAAGGAAAAAGATAGACAATGTGACAGCCAGAAAACCAGCGGCACTTGGTTTTTAGATGTAAAAAATATGAGGGACTTTACACCGGAGCACAGTGGGCAATATGACCCATGGGCAATTTAGGTGGACAAAATTCTGAAACTTGTCTATTGTCTGTTTGGGGTCCCAGATTACGGAAAAAATATTTTAAAAAATTATAAAACTAATTAATTTTTTTACACGATTGGCGAGCGTAAAGTGATCTAACATCAAATTTATTTGCTAAAATCTAAAACTTCCCTATATTTTACGATTGAAGTCCCACAATAGGGGGAAAATAATACAAAAAGTCTAATTATGGCTCGGAGTTGCTAAAACCTACTATTAGATGTATATCATATCATTTAGAAAATTCTTGAAATTATAGATTGTAAAACTTTTGATTCGGAGTGTACCTGAAAAAAATTATGTATCTCACAAAACGAAAAAAATCGCAAAAATTCTTTGTAATATCTAAAGTCTAGAAGGATTGGTGAAACAAATCCTTGGGGTAACTTGGGGTTATATAGTTTTTCGTTATTAAATAAGGGCGTACATTTACAAATTGCTAAATTAACTCTACAGGTGGGATTGCAATTTATATTCAATAACGAGTTTGGAAATATAATGTCTTACCTGTCTCAGCAATGTCCATTGTTAAATAAAAGCAAAAAGACTTTGCTCTAAATACACATTGAACAGAATAAATGACCATCGCATAAAAAAAATTCCACTGTCGGGTATCAGGCACTTTTGTGAACAGGAATGATTCTTTCATTTACTATTTATTTGTAAATATGGTATGGCGGGAAGTATTAGTATTAAGGGTCTTGTCAAGTAATTATGAAAAAGTGAAACACTGGAAAATTCTGAACTTTTGACTTGACTTTTGTCCACCTAAATTGGTGATTTTGCCCAATGTGGGGAGTAGGAGACCGCATTTTTGAAAAAAAACTTGGAAATAGTGAATATCAAGAAGATGGAAATATTCTTTTTAAAAAAAATTACAAATTGTAAAATTTAGTTTAAGTAAGTGTTGCCAATAGCTCTGTTCTTGTTCATATATCTCATTTCGGTTGTACACTGACCAAATAGGATCTGTTACCAAATCTTATGGGTCATTTGTTATACAAATAAATGATAATAATAATAAATGAAAGTCGTTGCGCTCACCAGATTTTTTTCATTATGTTCATCATGGTACCTTAATCCCGAAAAGCACCCTTTTAAAAAAATCCATTTGAAATACCGAAGTTTTGCAGAGTAAAAATAAGGGCGGAAAAGAATCGTTAAACGGGCATTTACTAGAATGAAATACAACGATGAAGGAAGATGGTTGAATATAATAGAATATAAATAAAAAATGCAAAACCGTTAGAGTAAAGAGAAGATCTTACATTTCTCGAGAGGTACGCAGCCTAACAGTTATAGCTATCGAACAACTACCCTCTGCCACGAAATATTATAAAAGGAGAGGGAAAAAAAAATGTGGCATAAAGCAGAAATATGCGAGCTGCTATCCTTTAGGAGAAACCTAATTCAAGGGAAAAGTAGTGAAGGGCTGCTTCCATAGGAGACCATTCTCGGCTTCATAATTCCAAAGCAGTTGTCGGGATCTGGCACCACAGCTTTGGATTTCTTTCGCTCTCTCAAGCTGGGCTTTACAATATTTCTCATCTCTTATATCAGCTACCTTATATAGTTATTAAATACTCCGCACTAGCTCGCTATGCTTTATCATTCGTTATCCTGTATATTTATAAAAATATATCATAAAAAGGAAATATTATAGTGTGGATTGTATCACATGAAATGACCAGAAAATCAGAATCAGTATGAAAAACAAATTGAGATAAAATCTAAAACATTTTCTTTATTAATTTCAATAATGAACTTTGTATTCGGCCAAAAAAAAAAAAAAAAAAAAAAAATCCTTCTAGACAGACAGAAGACCGCGGTACTCAGATTTCAGATGCAAAAAATTTGAGAGAAAACGCGAATTTAGACCGGAGAAAGAGACTGCATTGTTAAAAATACTATAGTATGGATTTTTACACATTAATTGACCAAATAATCAGAATCAGTGTGAAAAACAAATTGAGATCAAATCTATATATATATATATATATATATATATATATATATAATATATATATATATATAAATCTCGTGTCACAATGTTTGTTCGCGATAAACTCTAAAATTACTGAACTTACTTTGATCAAACTTCGTAAGTATCTGTTATTTGGTCCAACTTAAATGATAGGATAGTTTTTATTACTATTCTAAATGGTTGAATAATATTTTTTTCTAAAACGTAAAATATAATTTGTTTAACTGTGGCAACACTGGTTCCCTCCCAGCAACCTTCCCATGTCATCACATATGTGATTATTAATTCAAATATAATTGTGTGTTGATTGTTTCTATGCGTTCTATCTTATAAAATATACATTCACATTATAGTTTCCATTTATAATAAAATACATATTACTATACGTTTCTAGAAAAATTATTAGTTCTCATTTGAATGACTTGCAATGAGTTATGATGATATACAACGATTATGTTTAAAAGATAAAACGATGTTTTGAATAATTTGGATGTGGCTACTTAGTACTGGTGTGTAATTGTAACATTGAGTAAATAAAATTGATATCTGACATGAAATAATAATCTTTTATTTATCATAAACAGAGTAGTTCATTGCTATTAACCTGTTTTTTTTTATATAACCTCATTCAATATAGTCTCTATCAACATCTTTCGTAATTTGTAGCAATTTTAATTTTAATTATTTTATTTATCAAATTGAATTCTCCAAATCGAAAACAAAGATAAAGAGGTGTAGTTTTTGTATTATTGTATATTATTGTCTCTGCGTTATTTTGTTATAAGTTTTATTGTAATTCATTACTATTCAATGTACCTAGAGCTGATAACGTAGTGAATTAATAGCTTGTTAGTCTTTTATTGAAATATATTTTGTATTTATATTTGTTATGTTGCCAGCTCTATTTGTATCGGGGTTACCTTGAAAGCACATAACGTTTCCATTCATTCAAGTTAGTAGATCTCGATGTCATCTTCTTTTCAATGGCCTCGGAGGGTTATCAGGAATATTTGAGGTTGATAGGTTGCGGACAAGAGGTTTTATGTGGGTTGGGAGTTTGGAGTTAAAAAGTAGTAAAGCTGGTACGAGAAAGGTCAACAAATGGAATATTAAGGTAAGTTATGGATGATTTTATTTGTGACGAAGTAAGGAGCATTTAGGATTTTGCGAAGGATTTTGGATTGCAAGGATTGGATACGTGAGGAATAGATGGTTTAGTAGAGTACTAAAGTTCGATTCCATATGTCCAGATGGGTCTGCTAATGGTAAAATAAATGAGTTTTTGTAATAGAGTGGAAGTTTTGAACGTTTGTCACGTAAGTGTTGTAGTAATCGGTAAGGCAGTTTCTTGTCGTTTAAGTCTTGTATGAGGATAAAATTTATTTAAAATTCGTTTTTTAAACGAACGAGCAGAAAAACACGTGACTCTAGGTGTTGTTTTGCTCGCGTGGTCCAGGAATTGGACATTATGACTTTCGGGGGTCAAGTTTATGGCTGTATATTTAGACTTTCCAAAGCTCTATGGGCCAGGTTTGTGTAGGTGTTTTGGGGTTTTTAAATATTATATGAATACAGACTATATAGTGTGTTATGTGTATGTATTATATTATACCAATCAATACATCAATCAATAAAATATATAATATCACGGGTTATTGCATAAACACGGATTAAGGCAAACTAGACGCTCGGAGGTAGTGGCTAGAGTTGGCAACCCTCGTTAAATTATACTCGCTATTCCGGCAGCATTATTAGCGTCTCAACTTTCTGCTGACCTCTGGAAATAAATTCCAGTCCTGTATTATTCCAATCAGGTTCACTTGACCACAGATAATTTGTTAAAATCGTGCATTAATAATCAAAATTTCTAATAATAGAAATATTTAAAATAAAATAAATTTTTTAATAAAAGAAGTTTTGTCATATTTTTATTACTATCCATTACATTTAACAAGTTTGTAGATAAGATAATATTTTTTTTAAAATCTTTCAACGGTATATTGTTCATGAATAGTATAACACTTATGTTTCTGGAAAAAAATATTTAGCTATATTATTGATTGGCTCTTTTCTGCTTTAGTTAATCCGACAAAATTTTGATCGTTAGAGATCTACGTTTCTGAGAAAAAAGTAAAACTTTTCAAGATGAATGGTATGAAGTAGCTATCCTGGTTCACTGATTTCGTTGAAAAAAATTGCTGACTTACAACTATACACACTCAACTACGTATACAGGGGCTTTTTTGTTAGTTGTTGTTTTCATTTGTGATACAGGCTTATTTATTTTAATTATTCTGATTCCCGATTACTTTTTTAAAATTTCATTGTTCTTAATTGAATTTAAACAAACTGATCCGAAAGTTTCTAAATGCTCCTTATTTTGTCACCATTAAAACAATCCATAAAGACGTGAATATTCCATCAGTTGTAGACTTTAAGGCCGTTTAGACGAGCCAATCGCGTTTAGACGAGTCGATGTAGAAGTACAATACGGCATCGGAAAGCTAAATATTTTAGGAATAAATGATATCTTATATACAAAAGTGTTGAAAGTAAAGTAAAGGGAAGAATAGGACATAAAGTTAAGTGATTATTGTACATAACAATTTAACATTATTATATTATTTAATTAAACACATGTGTTTCCAATGAAATGGAATGTAATTCTTTAAACATGTTTTAACTCTAACAATAATTTATATATATATTAGTTTATTGGAATTTACAACTGTATAACAAGTAATACAACAAGTAAATTTGAATGAAACTTAAAAAGGCATGAAACACATGTAGAGAAGCTTCCCAATGGAAGCACTCTAAAAATATTCTAAACTAGAAGGTCTCGGGGCCATCTCCTTTTCAGACGCCTCGAGGATTGTCAGGAATTGAAGAGGAAGAAAGGATTGAAACGAAAGGATTAGGGTGGGAATGGAGTTTGTCATAGAAGGATTGATACCTCGTACGGGCCAAATCAGCAACATATGGGACATTAAGGTCTTTATGGATGAGTTTGTTGGTGACAAAGTAAGGAGCATTGAGGATTTTACGGAGGATTTTGGACTGAAGGGATTGGATACGAGAAGAATTCGATGGTTTAGTTGAGTCCCAGAGGTCAACTCCGTAAGTCCATATTGGTCTTATGATAGTCATGTAGATGCGTCTTTTGTAGTTAAGTGGAAGATTAGAAAGTTTGTCTAGTAAGTGTTGAAGTAGTCGAAAACGTCGTGCAGCTTCTTGTCTTGTTGATGAGGATTTCAAGTGAGGCGTTTGTCAAGGTGCAGTCCTAGATATCGGATCTGTTCAACCGGGACAAGAGGAGTATTATTGAAGGAGACAGTAGAGCAGGAAGTCATAGGTTTACGACGAAGGGTAAAGGTAATTTGGTTGGATTTGTTGGAATTTACTTTAATTCTCTAGTTCTGACACCATACTTCAAGGTCTCTGAGGTGGGATTCTAGAGTTTGAGAGGCAATAGTTGGATCAGTATTGACTGATAACACACAAGTGTCATCAGCATAGGTAGAAAGGAAGGTGTTAGGATGGGTTGGGATATCAGCTGTATAAACTGTGAAAAGGATGGGTCCTAGGATACTACCTTGAGGGACACCAGCAGACTGACTAAAAATGGACGAAAATGAATTATTATGATTGATTTTGAAGGATCTGCCAGTGAGGTAGGACTGGATAATAAGGAAGTATGTAGGGGGGAGGAATTGGCGGAGCTTGTAAAGTAATCCCGGGTGCCAGACTCGGTCTAAGCTAACATAATTTAATTTTTTTTTTATCTTCAAATTTTTTCATTCAATAAATGTTACAATCAGCGAATGTGATGATGAAGGAATGATAGTTGGCGTGGTAGGCATGATGGAGAGAAAGAAGATGACCAGTGGCACCTCTACCTGGCGTGCTTCCTGTTACGGATTTAGCTTAGAAGGTCCCTCATCCAGCTTCTTTCCAGTCTTCTGCGAGTATTGTCCGGCATGTTACTAGTGGTCATGCTTCGTATTAGATTGTTAGTATGCCGTGTAAGTTGTTGTAAAAAGTTTGTAGAGGGTTCGAATCTGTTCCTTGACTGTTGGCATGTGAAGGTCTGTATGTAAAGTATTGTTGCTAACGGTCAAGTGTGTTTCTGTAATTTAATAGTTCATAAATTGATCCCAGCAACCAAGGTAAATGAAAGTCACGAGTTACGCGTTGGAGAATTTTAGTTGAATATTTTTTAAATTATCTTTTCTCAATTTTGATATTTTTATTTTTACCTCGAGGTACCGTAAAACGTGTACTTAGATCGAAAAATTGAATTTTCACGATCGTATACATTTTCTAAGAATATATTTTAGACACCTAAATGTATGTGAATATTAGTGAATGTAGATACTTTTTTGAACGGATAGATATCCAGAGACTATAAATCAAAACACTGAGAGGAGAACTCAATCCTCGATACAAAGAAATGCTCCCGAAGGATTGTTGCCTTTTGTGAAGCCTTGAGTCCAAGGGAGTCCATTGTGCTCGAGACTCCGATAGGTAGGCACCGTCAATGGATACTTGAGTATAGGGCCCTCTCTTATTACGCCATGTATCTTCACCTCTATTTCCAATGATATATTTCAACCTTTTTTCCAATATATTTCAACCATAGAAACCGTAAGTTTAATATTATTTAAATAATTGAAAGTAAAATCCGGCAAGTATGCCGAGTTGAAGTGGCTCGATACAGTTTCTCACGACATTCTTTCCTGGGAGTATTTCTATCCAGCACTTATAACACCCGAAGTCGATGCTGCATTCTTGACCTACTCATCCCTTGTTCATCGGTACTGCGTTTAACACAGGATAACAGCCCACTAACCTTTATTTTCATCTCATCGAAAATCATCCCTTAAAAAATCCTTTAGTTTGCGTGCCACCTAACTTTGGAATTCCATACCTACCTCTATACGCAAAGTATCTTCTTTAACCTCGTTTAAAAATAAATTATTCCATCATCTCCTCAGTAATCAATCTTCCTAATGATTGTATACAAAATTAAGAATAATTGTCATATTTTACTCTAAAATGAGGAACACTACAAATATGTTAACGAAAACTTTTCTTCTTTTTACTTTCACTTAACTATATATGAAATATATAGCAAGGGAAAGTATTGCGATCGTGAAAATTTTAGAATTCCAGTTTTCGCCGAAAATACAATTTTTAGGGTCTCCTGAGTCCAAATGACGAAGTCCCGCGAAAAGGTCTGTGGTGTGTGTGTGTGTAAAATTTGATGCGCTTTAATATCATGTAAGTTTCATTCTGATTGAAATAGTCTGACAGGGCTTAAATGCCGTTATTTTTAATTTTCTTCTTCTAAAGTACCTTTAATTTTGCAGATACTAAAAAAATAATAATATAATCCTGTTATCAACGATAAAAAACAAGTAAATATATAATTTGAATGAATTAGATATCTAACTAAAGGAGAAAAGTGCAAAAAATATTTTTTTAATGCAATTTTTCGTTTTTAAACATAAGAACAGTAATATAGATGTATAATATAACGTTGGAAAACTGAAAATGTTAGAAAAAATATTATTTTATACACAAACTTATAAAGGTTAATAAAGAGTGATAAAAAGCCGATAAAACTAACTGATTATTTTAGACAACAATATAATAGAATTTTTAATAAAACACAGGTTTCTATAGAAATTCAATTTAATTAAATTTTTATTACTTCCACTCATTTTTATCTCTAACTGTATTTGAAAATTCTTTAATCGATTTTAACACTTACGGTGGTAAGTGAAAGTCGTGTGTTTCACCTCACTAGATTTTTTTTTGTTTCCTTGAATTTATGATATTAGTGTGAGGTACAATTATAGTATCTCTGCATGCACATGGTTTAGTATCGTATAGTCATACATGTATGTACTATTGTCGTTGTATTTACTACTTTATAAATAATGTAAATAGTAGTTGTATGTCGTTCAAGTAATCGTATTTACTATTTTTATAAATGATTTAAGTATAACCTTAAGTTTGTTTTTTGTAATGTTTTTATTTTTAAGCCAGGCACAAGACTCAGTTTTTGTACTTTACTGTTATTCTTAGGGGACAGAAGCTACCAGAATAAAATTTACTTTTCTATCTTATTCTTTCTTTCTTTCTAAAATCTGGTTCGCGCAACACACATTATTTATTTACCTTATAGAAATAATAACAAAAGGCTTGCCGAACCGAAGGCCTGATCCCCATACCAACAAATTTTGCATACACAGATTCGTCCAATAGTCACTATTCAAACCTAAAGCCCACGAGAGCAGATTAAATACAATTCCCCACCAACGCAAAGTGGTTTTAAAAGCACTGTTTTGGAGTCAAACTCCGCCCTCGTCATTGTATTTAATAGTCCAGGAGCCAGTGAATGTACATCGAACATACATCTACAAATATTTTTTTTTTAAATTTTCGACCATGCTTATTACAAAAATGCATTTAGGATGTGTTGAGTTCAATCGTTTAGACTTCTGGAGGCATGAGCTTCACTTTAGCTAATACTTTCGCTAACCACTTCTATTCCACCTCTTCCACCGCTAACTTCTCTGCTCACTTTTTCAGTATAAAGCAATCTATTGAATCCATCCCTCTTAACATTTCATATGATCCATCAGATCCCCTAAATCACTCCTTTTTAATGGCAGAATTTCTTACCGCTTTGAACTCAAGAAAAGATTCCTCTCCCGGTCCAGATCAAATATGTATTGGTATGATTAAACATCTCAGTTCTAATAATAAATCAGTAATCCTACAGGTTTTAAATACTCTGTTTTTATCCGAACGTTTTCCAAATATATGGAAAAAAGCAATCACGATCAAGATTCCTGTACTCAAGAAAGATAAAGACCCAATGAACGTAAATAGCTATCGCCCTATCTCTCTCACCTCTTCTATGTGTAAACTCTTGGAGAAACTGATTAGCAATCGTTTGATGTGGTTTTCGGAAAGGAAGAAGCACGAGAGACAACCTGGTTCGTCTGGAATGCGACATATTAGGTGCCTTCGAACAAAAAGTAAAACTGTTGGCTGTTTTTATTGACATCGAAAATGCATTTGATAGGACTTGGAGAAGGCTCATCGTCGATACTTTGGTTAGAATGGGTATCAATGGGCATATCCTTGCTTTCATCTCTAACTTTCTCACAGATAGAAGATTCATGGTTAGACTCGGTGATGTGTTTTCTCGGGAATATGAGCAAGAAAATGGCGTGTCTCAGGGCTGCGTCTTGTGTGCAACACTCTTTTGTATATGTTTAAATGAGGAGTTAAGAGTAGTCAACTTGCCGGTCAAGAGTATGCTGTACGCGGACGATCTTGTACTTTATACAGCAGGGAAACAGGTGCCAGATTTACAGGACAAGATGCAATCGGCATTAGATAACGTCAGTGGCTGGCTTAATGACAACGGTTTCACCATATCACCCCAAAAGACTGTTGCGATACTTTTCAGCAAAGACAACCGAATTCACAACCATCCCTAAAGATAGCCAACCAACCACTCACTCTTTCTAATACAGTCAAATACCTGGGTGTGACCTTCGATCGCACATTTGAAACAATTAAAAGCTAATTGCCTTCGTTCTCTCAATCTCTTCAAGATGGTTAGTAATACAAGTTGGGGTGCTAACCGTAAAAGCATGGTAACTCTGTTTAGGACTCTTAAGACCAAAATTATATTATGGTTGCAGTGCATTTAACTCTGTCTCAAGTCGAACTCTAAAACTACTCGATCCTATTCAAAAAACAGGTCTTCGAATAGCTATTGGCGCTTTCCGTTCCAGCCCTTCTATTAGTTTGTAACAAAGGCAACAACTTGACCTTATCCTTGCTGCTAAGATCCTGTCCACTTCCAACCATCCTCTCCTTCATTTCAACAGATCTCACCCAAAAGACCATCCCTTATAGTACGCATTTCTAAATTTCTGGTCGAGCTTAACTCGAATTTCCTTCCTTCCTTACAATAGAAACATCTCCAATTTATCCTTGGGGGAAATTGCTCTCCGAACATCTGTCTTTCCCTTACCAAATTACTAAAACAAAATACATTTCCATACATATATAAGCAGGAATTTCAAAAACTTCAAGATAGACTCGGTGTTGCTGATTACGTATATACTGATGGCTCTAAGAGTCCCTTAGGTGTGGGAGCATCGATCGCGTGTGAGCATCGGCAGACAACATCTATTTTCCCTTTATCCACTCTGTAGCAACTATACCGCAGAACTAGTTGGAATTTATAAAAGTTTAAGTGTTATTCACCCTACTAAAACAACCAGAATTATTTGCACAGACTCCTATCGGCTCTGCTCAGCTTGAAACACCCTTTCTCCACCGACTCTCTTATTCAAAATATTCTTTTATCATTGCAGTCTAGAATAGTTTCTAATAATTCAGTTTTTTTCGTCTGGGTACCGAGCCACTGCGGTATAGTTGGCAATGAACTCGCAGATCGTGCAGCCAAAGAACCAATAACAGATGGCATTTCGTTTATTGGGGTGCCTGTTGGCGACTATGTTTCTGTAATCAAGCATCGAATTCGGTCGAAGTGGGGACAAATTTGGCACGACACTACAGAAAACAAGTTAAGGGAAATAAGAAGGACATCTCCCATTGGCATTCGACCCTACGACAAAAGCGAAGGAAAGAGGTTATCCTGGCGCGCCTGCGTATTGGACATACCCGACTAACTCACGGACATCTCATGGCACAGGAACCTCCTACTGACTTCCCAACATGCGGTTGCCCGGTTACTGTTAAACAACGTTTTGACTAAGTGTAGGGCTTATGATACTCATATTACAATTGACACTGACTTACCAACCGTTTACAAGACAACATACAGACAAATGCAAAACGTTTTGACTTCCTACGACAGACAGACTTGTACAATAAACTAGAATATTTAATCCTTGATTTAAGGCGAAAATGACCCAAGTGGTTTAAGGCTACGGAAAAAAAAGTGCATTTCTTGCCGTCCTAAAACTCTTAGTAATCAGCTAAGTAATTTGTTTAGAGATTAATTATGTCACGATTACTAACCCATAGAACATACATAGTCCCATAGAACGCTCTTCATTATTTTGGAATTCCCTGCCTATCTCAACCCCTAAAACCGCCTCAATCTCTTCTTTCAAACATCAACTTTTCCATTACTTACCATTTAAATATAGGTATTTATAGTATAATTATGGGTACACTCAAGTGCTCCATGTTTTAATAAGTATACAAATATTTATAGATGCATTGGGTTGTTGATACGGTTTATTTATAAGTAACTAGACCATATTAAATAAAGTTTTTTTTTTTTTTTCATTTCATTTTAACAGTGCAATATTGTATGATTCTTATTTGATTCGTTTCAGTTACTTTTAGCAAAAGGAAAAAATCGCTTGATCTCTTTACTCTCAACTTTGGTCACTTCAGCGATTTGTTCCAATATGTTTAATTTTACAAGAGATTTTCAAGCAATTCGGCAATGTTTTTAGTAATTTATATACTATTACTAAGTATGATTTTATTCTTTATTGGCTACTCAATAATTGTTGCTAGTATAGGACAAGGTGTATAAATACACACATGAGTATATTGAGACCTAGAAGAGCTCACAAAATAACTTTGTCAGTGCCAGTCATGTGAGTAAACTGTTATTATCGTAATAATGTGAAAAGAATACGACTGGTGGCAAACGAGATAACTAGCGTTTCCGTTGCAGCGACGTCATCCGTAGTAGCGCTAAAAGCTGTTTTTACTTCATGAATTTAAAGTCTCAACTCTCATTAATTTATCGTTTATGTAAGCAACACTGCTGTGAATATTTCATGTTAAGTACAATCAACGCAAAACATTGCGTTTCAAACGGAGTAATTGGGCACGAAATTTGTGGAGTGTGAAGGTAAACAAAGAAAATCCTCAAGATGTTGTGAATTCGCCTCGAGTAGATCACGCATTCGCCCTGAGGTGTGGCCATTTGGAGTCCAAGCCACGTACAGCCCTCTTCACTGCTCTTAATGAAAACAGTTCCAGATACCGAGATCGGGATCGGTAAACACTTCTAAGTGAATTGTTTGAGTTGTTAACTCCCAACCAACAGCTCTCAGATTTCAACATTTATACACTTAACCCTTACTAACAGGAAGTTAGCTCTAATGTTTATTGATCCTTAAAATATCTTAACGTATATATTTCAAACAATATTGCTTCGTCATACACATATTCCACAATTTCATTGAAATTCTATTGAAAATGTCAAAGCGAGTTGAAGTTGCTGTACCCTTCCAATCGTCGCAAGTATTTCCTTGCATTTCTCCTTTATAAGGTTATGCGATCTATAATCTATCTTCTATAATTAAAATCTTATGTTTATTCCCGTTGTAAATGCTCCAGGCCTTCAAATTCGTGCACTACGGCCCACCGAACTGCAAATATCGACACATCTTATCTCATCCGATCCTCAATCCAATGGAAGTATATGCCTCTACCCACCGTCACTCCAACTCTCTTTCTACCTTCAAATCCCGCATATTTAATCATTTAATAATTATCCAGTCACAATAAAATTGTAAATATGGCTCTAATTTATGTTTCTTGTCATTTATGTATGTCTATTTCATATCAGTAATTATTAACTTCTTTGTATGTATTTAATTTACCCTAAGACTGTAAAGCGCTTTTACAACATTCTGTATAAGTTATTCTGAAGGAACTTGTCCCAGGATAATAAAAAACTTATTTATTACAAAAAAATAGTACGTTTTTCTCTGTTATTTTTACGAATTTAAATTGGGGAATTTAAATAGGCGCAAATTATTCGTGATATTAATGAAGTATAGAGCAAGGGAACTATTTAAGTATTCACGGTACAGTGTTGGTACCAGAAGTTTCGCAGTGGGGATTTTGACTTCGGAAAAAGGAAGGTCTAGGCAGCCATTCATCAGTTGACAACGAGAGCCGAGATCAATAGTAGAAGGAAATCAACAAAAACCACTCGGAAAATGGCAGAAGAACTCGGCGTAAACTATTGAACGTCGTATGCCACTTAGAGGCAATTTTTAAGTGAAAAATGTTAACAAGTAGGTGCCACACCACTTAAACGAACACTAAGATATTCCCAGCTTTGAAATCTGCTCCATGCTTGACACCAACAGAAGGCACTGAAGGCAATGGCTGCAATGGTAAAATATTAACATTTCCCCAAATCTAACCTACACCCAACTGCATCAAATACAGCTTTCTCAATCGGGGCGAGACTATAACTGGGAACAAATATTCAAGAAATTGATGATATATGAATCAGAAGAAATGAAATCCAAAAAAAAAAAAAAATGAAATCAAGGAAGAAATAAGGTCCCGGTTAAATGTGGGAAATGCGTTATATTCAGTTGCTGAATTACTTAGCTCGCGGCTTCTGTCTAAAAACTTAAAGGTTAGAATTTATAAAACTATTATTCTTCCGACGGTTTTTTACATGTGTGAAACATGGCCGCTTAATTTGAAGGATGAACAACGGCTCAAGGTTTTCGAAAATAAAGTACTGCGTAAAATATTTGGTTCGAAGAGAGATGAGGCCACTGGGGAGTTTAGAAGGTTGCACAACGCGGAATTGCGGAACTTGCATCCTGTCAATAATTAAGTTAATAGCATCGCGGAGACTCAAATGGGCGCGTAAAGTTGTTGGACTTGGTGAGGAACGGATTCCGATAAAGTTGGTATTCGCTAAACCGACTGGTAGGCGTCCGAAATGTAGGCGGAAGCGTCGATGGGAGGGTTGCGTTAAGGCTGATCTCGGGTGCTTGGGCTTGAACGGTGAAAATTGGACGAGTCTGTGTAGACAGTATTTGGTAGTATAGGTATCCAACCGTCGGGTTCGGTATGCCTATTATTATTGTTATATATATCAGAAATCGCAGCATCTTTGACTAGAAGAGACTGATTCCTCTTCATGACAATGCCAGACCACACGTTGTACACAATGCCAGACCACACGTTGTACACAATGCCAGACCACACGTTGTACACAATGCCAGACCACACGTTGTACACAATGCCAGACCACACGTTGTACACAATGCCAGACCACACGTTGTACACAATGCCAGACCACACGTTGTACACAATGCCAGACCACACGTTGTACACAATGCCAGGCCACACGTTGTACACAATGCCAGGCCACACGTTGTACACAATGCCAGGCCACACGTTGTACACAATGCCAGACCACACGTTGTACACAATGCCAGACCACACGTTGTACACAATGCCAGACCACACGTTGTACACAATGCCAGACCACACGTTGTACACAATGCCAGACCACACGTTGTACACAATGCCAGACCACACGTTGTACACAATGCCAGACCACACGTTGTACACAATGCCAGGCCACACGTTGTACACAATGCCAGACCACACGTTTACACAATGCCAGGCCACACGTTGTACACAATGCCAGACCACACGTTGTACACAATGCCAGGCCACACGTTGTACACAATGCCAGGCCACACGTTGTACACAATGCCAGACCACACGTTGTACACAATGCCAGGCCACACGTTGTACACAATGCCAGACCACACGTTGTACACAATGCCAGGCCACACGTTGTACACAATGCCAGACCACACGTTGTACACAATGCCAGGCCACACGTTGTACACAATGCCAGACCACACGTTGTACACAATGCCAGGCCACACGTTGTACACAATGCCAGGCCACACGTTGTACACAATGCCAGGCCACACGTTGTACACAATGCCAGACCACACGTTGTACACAATGCCAGACCACACGTTGTACACAATGCCAGACCACACGTTGTACACAATGCCAGGCCACACGTTATACACAATGCCAGACCACACGTTGTACACAATACCAGGCCACACGTTGTACACAATGCCAGACCACACGTTGTACACAATGCCAGGCCAGACGTTGTACACAATGCCAGACCACACGTTGTACACAATGCCAGGCCACACGTTGTACACAATGCCAGGCCACACGTTGTACACAATGCCAGGCCACACGTTGTACACAATGCCAGACCACACGTTGTACACAATGCCAGACCACACGTTGTACACAATGCCAGGCCACACGTTGTACACAATGCCAGACCACACGTTGTACACAATGCCAGACCACACGTTGTACACAATGCCAGGCCACACGTTGTACACAATGCCAGCCCACACGTTGTACACAATGCCAGACCACACGTTGTACACAATGCCAGGCCACACGTTGTACACAATGCCAGACCACACGTTGTACACAATGCCAGACCACACGTTGTACACAATGCCAGGCCACACGTTGTACACAATGCCAGGCCACACGTTGTACACAATGCCAGGCCACACGTTGTACACAATGCCAGACCACACGTTGTACACAATGCCAGACCACACGTTGTACACAATGCCAGTCCACACGTTGTACACAATGCCAGACCACACGTTGTACACAATGCCAGTCCACACGTTGTACACAATGCCAGACCACACGTTGTACACAATGCCAGACCACACGTTGTACACAATGCCAGACCACACGTTGTACACAATGCCAGACCACACGTTGTACACAATGCCAGGCCACACGTTGTACACAATGCCAGACCACACGTTGTACACAATGCCAGACCACACGTTGTACTCAATGCCAGGCCACACGTTGTACAGCCAACGCTACTAAGTTTTTCAACACGCACACCTCATTCCCCTGACGTCTTCTACTTCTTTATTACTGTTTTAAGCATATGGACAACTTTTAGAGGAAGAACAATTTTTAAAACAGGTATAACATTTTAACTTCTTTTATTGATTTCATTACATCCAGGAGGCCAGTTTTTTTTTTTTTCCTGTAGAGAAAAGAAAGCTTTTTGAACGTTGACGAAGCGCATTGATTCGGACAAAAATTATAAATCATATAAATGTGAGTTCATAGTAAACAATGGCTTATATGGATATATAAATATCCATGTGGAGAAACTACCCATTGGCGGACTTCAAAAAAATATTTTAAATTAGAAGGTCTCAAGACCATCAGTTCATAACTTAAAAAAAGGTGAGCACATAAAAAATAATAAAACCGAGATAGCACAAAGGTAACACGTTTCGAGCCGGAATATGTTTCACTTAGGAAGTTGTACACAATGCCACACGGTGTACACAATGCCAGACCACACGTTGTACACAATGCCAGACCACACGTTGTACACAATGCCAGACCACACGTTGTACACAATGCCAGACCACACGTTGTACACAATGCCAGGCCACACGTTGTACACAATGCCAGACCAAACGTTGTACACAATGCCAGGCCACACGTTGTACACAATGCCAGGCCACACGTTGTACACAATGCCAGGCCACACGTTGTACACAATGCCAGACCACACGTTGTACACAATGCCAGACCACACGTTGTACACAATGCCAGGCCACACGTTGTACACAATGCCAGACCACACGTTGTACACAATGCCAGACCACACGTTGTACTCAATGCCAGGCCACACGTTGTACAGCCAACGCTACTAAGTTTTTCAACACGCACACCTCATTCCCCTGACGTCTTCTACTTCTTTATTACTGTTTTAAGCATATGGACAACTTTTAGAGGAAGAACAATTTTTAAAACAGGTATAACATTTTAACTTCTTTTATTGATTTCATTACATCCAGGAGGCCAGTTTTTTTTTTTTTTCCTGTAGAGAAAAGAAAGCTTTTTGAACGTTGACGAAGCGCATTGATTCGGACAAAAATTATAAATCATATAAATGTGAGTTCATAGTAAACAATGGCTTATATGGATATATAAATATCCATGTGGAGAAACTACCCATTGGCGGACTTCAAAAAAATATTTTAAATTAGAAGGTCTCAAGACCATCAGTTCATAACTTAAAAAAAGGTGAGCACATAAAAAATAATAAAACCGAGATAGCACAAAGGTAACACGTTTCGAGCCGGAATATGTTTCACTTAGGAAGTTGTATTAATGCCTCTGCTAACATAAATCTCAATAAAACTGCAGAATACACGCCGGATACTGAAACTAAGATAAAATGAACCGTTTTTCCCTCACAGTGAGGCTATTTATAATTCAAATATTACAAAAAAAAAAAAAAAAAAAAAAGAAGTATTTTAAAAATTGATATATGTGGCGAAACTGTATACATAAATCTATATAGGGAAGGTAGGATGGAGTCATTAGAGGTAGAAGATGGATGAATAATGGAATAGAAGCCACATTAAAGCGATCCCTTTGCCTCACCTAACGCTAAGGGTACACCTTGATGTGGTCAGCGCGGATCTTAAATGGACACATATGGAGCCTTGTAGATTAGCAAAAGGTGAGGAATGTCTGTGAGCTGTTAAGAAATAAATTTAGATAATGTTATATTGGGTGGATTCGTAACTATGTTCGGTTTTGGTTATTTGTAATAAAACATCTCCAAAATCTTTTATTTTCACTTACCTATAGATGGAATAAAATTAATGTTGAAAAAATAACAAAAATAAAATGTTATATACAAATTTCCTAGTTTATGACAACAAAGAAAAACTACGGCAAAAAAATAATAGAGACGAAATATGGGCAAATAAAAGTTACATATAAATTTAAGCATCTGGAAGAAACAATAAGGAATAACGGTCTGGAGAAGGAAAGCATGAAAGAGAAAATCACAAAGTTGGAAAGGTTAAGCTTTGCCACAGGCAAAATTTACAATAAGAAGAGCCTATCCTCTAACGCTAAAATCAGGCACTACAATACGGTGATAAAACCAGAGGAAACATCATGTCTCCCCAGCCTAGAAAAATTACTAAAAATAGAGAGAAGTATCCTGAGGAGAATCTATGGGCCCAAAAAAAAACACAGGAAGGCTACATGTTGAGACCGAATCAGGAAATCTACGAGGGGATAAAAGACCTGGAAAACGAGATAAGAATCAGAAGACTAAGATTCTTTGGGCACATGGTAAGAATGGACCAAGGGAGACTGAACAAGAGGATATTTGACCGAATCCGGGAATACAAGAGCGTAGGAGGATACATAAGGCTAATGTGAGAGGAGAAGGAAAAATTAAAAATAACGGGCAAGCACTGCCTGGACAGAGAGCAATATGCAAAGAAATCTAAAGAGATCCGGGTTCTTGCGGGAAATAAAGAAAAACGGAAAGGTGCTGCGAGGTCGCAGGAAAGAAAGCAAAAACAAGCAGAAATGATGTGAAGGTACTGGACGAAGAGAAAGGCGAAAACTAAGAAGCAAAAAAAAACAATGATATTCGCGTGGTCTTAAAGGCCGTTTCGTGACAAACAAATAAAAAAAAAAAATAAAAAAAATACGAGTTTCAATGGAAATATCTATTTTGGATTAAATAAGGGAGAAAACCGATAGTTTACCCACCGAGAAATAATTTGAAACAAGACCCCATTCTTGATCATTTTACATAAACATTTGTTTGAATAATATGAGTTATTCTTCATTAATAATAAATACTCAGTATTTTTTATCAATGAAAATCTACAGCTACAATCATATCGAAGTAATTATTCCTTTTATATTCCCACAAGCCGAGTTACCAGCAAATAAGCGCTATTACCACCATGTGTAAAATTGCAAGCCGCTTTTGGATGGATAGCTTTAATTAATTTTCCTCTAAACACGTTTTTCGCCTCATTTCGGTTTTCGTAGAAACACTTTGCACCACCCCTATATTTTTTATTAAAACCCAATATGCGTGAGTCTGTTGTGTTTTTTAACAATAGAATGTTAACAACTTGTAACACGCAAAGAAAAAAATGTTGCAAATTATTACATAATGATGTATTATTTCTAAATAACTATATTAGGATATAACTGTTTTTAATTAATTATGGAGCTTAGACGAGCTGTAGGATGGGTTTCGAACCGAAGATAATCTCTCATAAGAAGGTAATGATTCATCGCAAGCAACAGGCACAGACAATTTTTCGGACGCTACCCTCAGGCGCTGGCTGAAGGAAGGCAACTATATTAAAAAAAAGAATCCATCGAAGAAGAGGAAAACCGGTAGGTCGCCGCGCTCCCGCTTTTCTTTTTGTCGCCTCGAGAATGCAGAAAGAGAAGATCAAATGTGATGAAAAGGATAAACAAAACGGCAATAAACCTCCTATCTCCATCATGGCCTATAACATTGCAGGTTTAAAAAATAAACAAAGTTTATTAAGTTTTTTTTTTGATTTTGTAAAAAGATATATTATTTGAAACGTTCATGGAAAAAAAAGATGTTGAATTGTGTCAGGATCTACGGAATGATTTTACTATTTTTGTAATTCCAGCTGTGAGACGTTTTAGGTATGGTAGGGCTTCGGGTTGGGCAATATATGGTTTACAAAAACAATTACTTCGAGACAATGTTCATTTATTAATAAACGCAATAACGTTATTTTAAAATTCCTAGTACGCCTGTCCAACTATTTCCTTTATAAATATTCCACGACACCGCCATCCTATCATCCAGTTCCAATCCTGAAACAGCATCCTTAAACCTGCAAAGACACCTTTCTCTTATCGAAGACTGGTGTAATGCTTGGCGCATAAAGGTGAACGAAGCCAAATGCAAACACGTAACCTTCACTCTTCGACGAAACTCCTGTCCGCCAGTTCACTTCAATTCCATTCCAATTCCTCCTTCAGATACAGTCCGGTATCTTGGCTTACTGTTAGACAAAAGATTGACATGGAACCCACATACAAGACTTAAAAGACAAGAACTCAACCGACGATTCGGACAGTTATACCGACTACTCAACAGAAAATCTGAACTTACAGTTGACAACAAATTATTAATCAACAAGACAATACTGAAGCCCATCTGGACCTACGGACTTGAACTGTGGGGGACAGCTAAACGTACTAACATCAAACGCATTCAATCCAAAGTCCTCCGTACAATAGTAAATGCTCCTTATTATGTTTCCAACTATACCTTGCACCACGACCTTAATGTTCCTTTTATTTCAGACCTAATTCCATACAAATTTTCCAAATTCCACCAGAATCTCATTCATCATCCTAATCCTCTAGCTCAATCCCTATACAGCTCCACACATCCATACAACCGACCTAGAAGGTTGAAACGGCAGTGTCCCCGGACCTTTTATAAATATATTGGAGTTCTAGCACTGGCTATATTCTCCACTCAATGTGATGTATGTATGAGTGTGTGTGTATATAGGTATAAGTGAATTCATGACTTTATTGTATTGATTCATTATTGTGTATATATTTTTATTGTAATTTTATGCCGTGTAAATATTGTATGAATGTAGTATGTATGATATCTTACAGCACTACTATTGATGTCCAAATTGGGACAGATTGTAATTTTACTCAATAAAAAAATTGTTGTTGTTGATGAACAATATTCCACTCACCTCAGTTGAACAGATCCGGTACCTAGGACTCCATCTAGACAAACGTCTTACTTGGAATCCTCACACTAGACTGAAACGACTAGAAACAGCTCGTAGATACCCGATTACTACAACACTTACTGGACAAACGATCAACACTTTCCACATACTACAAAAAATTAATTTATATTACTATCATTAGACCTATTTGGACATATGGGATTGAGTTATGGGGATCCACCAAACCATCCAATTCTTCCCGCATTCAACCCTTGCAGTCCAAAATCCTCCGAAAGATCCTAAATGCCCCTTACTTTGTCACCAATAAAATAATTCATAAAGACCTAAATATCCCATTAGTCGCAGATCTAGCCCGAACTAGATATTCCTCCTTTTATTCCAAATTACCCGTCCACTCCAACCCACTCTCCTGCATACTCTCATCTCCTATTCCTGATCATCTTCCTAGGCGGCTGAAAAGGCGATGGCCTCGAGACCTACTTTTCTGAATAAACTTTGAAGGGCTACCACTGGGTAGTTTCTTCACATGCCTGTATCACGCCCAACTGATCAATTAGCACATTTACTTAATTTATTTTATTGTATAATAAAGTTGTAAATTTCATTAAATAAAAAAAAAATTCCTTAATAAATTGAAATTAACGTTATTTGAAAGAAATAGCTGTTAATAACTGCTTTAAAGTTTTATCTGTCTTCAATAATAACCGAGTTTTGTTGAATTACATCTATTATAATTTGTGAATTGAATATACAGGTCAACTTTTTTATTCTCTGTTTATCGCGGTTTACTGATAATAATTAAAATAAAATTTTCCGATTCCATAACACATTAAAGTTTTTACTATCATTAATAATAACCGAGTTAAATTAATCACAGCTCTTATATGTTGTGGCTTGACCATATAATAAGATTTTTTTTTCTCTCTCTGTTTATCGCGGTGTCTTGATCTCAAACATCCTTTCAATTTTTCCCTATCTGTAATAATAATTACCTATTTTGGGTTGAATTACGTCCCTTCTAACTTGTGACTTAAATGTATAGATCAATTATATTTCTTTTCTATAGTTATTAGCGGTTTCTTGGTTAGAAAACAGATTTTCCTATCTTCCCAATTAACTGAGTTTTGGGCGTATATAGTTATTGAATTAAATAATTTTTAATGGGCCATTTTGAAAATGACCAGCTGATATTAACTTTTAGGTGTTAGGATCATAGCTGCATGAACTAGTATTTTTGTACAAATTTGAAAACAAATGGTCCAGTAGTTTTAGAGAAATGCCGCGGACGGCGCACAGTGGACAATATGACCGATTTAATCGAGTTTTTAATAAACTTATTGAAATAAGAATTATATTGCTTCTATATTTATTTATAGAATTATATTTATTTGTATCCACTTTTCATCACTATTCATTACCTTATACATCATTGTATATAATATAGATTTTTTCTAAATTTTTTAGATTCCCAACGGTATATTATACATCTATAAAAATATTATACATATTCAAAGAAAAAAAAATTGACTAAAATATATTTTTACTCTTTTATCCTTCAGTTGGTTATCTACATTCATTTCTTATTCCAAATTTATTTCACATTAAATAATTAAACAATATAAATTATTATTTACAACAATTATTTATTTTTATCCACTTTTAATTACTTCATACATCATTCTATATAATCTAGATTTGTTTTTAAATATTTAGAATCCCAACGGTTATTATACATCCACAAAAGTATTCATATATTCTAAGAAAAAAAAAATTGACAATAATATATTTTTCATCTTTTATCCTTCAGTTGATTATCCAAATGTTTTATTTATAAAGTCGTGTGTTGCCCGCATTTCGATTTGTCATTAATGTTTATGTACTTTTTCCAAGGTTTTCGAAAATAAGGTACTGCGTAAAATATTTGGTCCGAAGAGAGATGAAGGCACTGGGGAGTTTAGAAGGTCGCACAACGTGGAATTGCGGAACTTGTATCCTGTGAGTATAATTGAGCTGATTGCATCGCGGAGACTCAAATGGGCGAGTAAAATTGTTGTGCTCGGTGAGGAACGGATTCCGAGAAAGTTGGTATTTGCTGATCCGACTGCTAGGCGTCCGAAAGGTAGGCCGAAGCGTCGATGGGAGGATTGCGTTAAGGCTGATCTTGGGGGCTTGGGCTTGAACGGAGAACATTGGCGAGTCTGTGTAGACGGAATATGGTGGTATTGGCATCGAACCTTCGGGTTCGGTAAGCCTATTATTATTATTATTATCTTTTATTTTAATATATAATTTTTTTTTGTGTCAGCATTTTTTTAAAACATGCGGTTATGTTTAATTTTGGAAATATTTTCTTTACGGAGTGGTGCAATTTTTCTCTGACCAAGACTGGTATATTCTTGTTAGTTAGTTTATGCTACAAGACTGTTAATTGTAGCCTTTCAGTGGTTGATATTGATTCAATTATGTATTGTGTGTTATAGTCTCTGAGTTAATAGGGTTTGACGTTGATACATGGTAGGCAACATTCTCTCATATCTATATCTATATCTCCTGCATGCAACGTAGCCAGTTCAAGGTTATCTGTATATTTATCTATATAGGTTTATTTGTGTAAATAAATATGTATATAGACACAATACATAGTTATATGTTAATTAACTTGTTTATATTGTTAAATTATTTAATGTGAAATGAATTTGGAATAAGAAATGGATGTAGATAACCAACTGAAGGATAAAAGAGTAAAACTATATTTTAATCACTTTTTTTTCTTGGAATATGTATAATATTTTTATAGATGTATAATATACCGTTGGGAATCTAACATTTTAGATAAAATCTATATTATATAAAATGATGTATAAGGTAATGAATAGTGATGAAAAGTGGATAAAAATAATTAATTGTTGTAGATATTAATTTATATTGTTAAATTATTTAATCTTAAATGAATTTTTTCATCGAAACAATATAATTCTTATTTTAATAAGTTTATTAAAAACTCGATTCCAACAAGCTAGGTGTACGCACCAGATGTTTTTTTTTATACAGTTTAATGAAAGTGAAAATAATTTAATTTTTCAGAATGAATTTAAGCAAAGTCCATTGAAGCTCCTGCTGTTAATTAAGTTAAATAATTAAGTAGGTTATAATCAAGTAATTACCAGGTGGCTCTGGGTAACGATGCAATTAGCAATATGGCCACCAAAGCCCATAAAAGTCTTGGCTTATTACAAATCACCTCGTAATCCGGGCCGTTAAGAGAAAGACCACTTTTTAAATAAATAACAATAAAGAAATTATTTTATCGGAAACAAATAATTTTAAAGTGTATTAGGCATGTTTTTCTAAATATAATAATCTCTTATTGTTAATAGTGTTCGTAAATTACAATATAAAATGTACCTGTAATTAAATAAACATTTCCAATTATCAGTAAAAAACAAGCAAATATTAATTTAAAGCTGTTATCAGAACTATAATTACATTCATGCCCAACTTGGAGTCTTGCAAGCAAAACACATATAAACAAACTAGCTGTGACACGCAGCTTTGCTCGCGAATATTGCATTTCGTATTAATTTATGTGCGTTTATGGTAAGATTGGCTATAATATCCACTATCAGCTACTCTTTGTTATAATTTAAAGCCCGATCTTGATTTCTTCCTGTCAAATTTACAATAGCAAACCAGTAGAAGTGGTTATACCCATAAATATGTTAAATTATCGTCACAAACCGTTGGTAACCTAAATGTGAATTAATGATATTCGTTGTTACGGTTGTAATTATTAATAGCACCAGTATATTTAAATAATATTATTAATATATTCTGGCCGTACCTAAATACGCAAGTAAGTAGTGGTGGGGAGGCGCAGAAGGTGCATGCGCATCTCACATGCGATAAGACAGTGAGGCGCACGGAGTGGAAGTAAGAAGACACCCGAGTGACAGGCAGCTACGCTGGATTTGTTCTCCTCCACTACACATCCCGACGACTTCGTGAGGAAGCCGGGAGATTTTTCCGGAAAGGAGATCGGAGGAAGGAAAATTGTCACACGAGGACTTACGGTAATTGGGAGAGCGCTATTAACCCGCCTCCCTGTGTTGTGTTGTTGTAAATAATCCTACTGGCCAGAGGAATAAGGACTATAGATAATATAATAGATTTACTAGAGGATATTATGGGTTTTTTTATTTGTTTATAAAAATATAATTAAGTATAAATAGTTTTGTTTTTATAATATTCTAAAGTAGGTTTTTTTTTATTTTGGTTGATGTAAATATATTTTGTATGTGTGAATTGTTTTTTATTTTATCCTTTAATTAAATATACATGGTTTCTTTTTCTTTATTATACGGAAAATTTTATGTTTGTTTATTTATTGTATGTGTAAAGGTACAGCCAGAATTTAATTTATTTACTTTTTTATAACCTAAAATAATAACTGGTTTCACTTTAAAATTTATGTTTAATGTTTTCGTTATTTACATTAAAAAAAAATAACGTGGCGCCCTGAATAATAGACCAGTACAAATTTGAACCCACACCCTTCTCCACTGAGTGTGGGCAATCTATGAAACGAGGGTTACATAGTCTGGCGCCCAACGTGATTATTTTGATTTTTTTTATCTTTTCTAATTTGTATTTTGATTTATTAAAACATATAGTATTTTGTTTCTGTGCTAAGAGCTTTAGCGATAAAGGTAAAATTTCATTTCTTGGAACATTTTTTATTTTAGGTACGTAATCGAGATTGAGGTAAGGAATTATTTAAGGTATATATTTTTTTTTTATTACAATTTTCGCTTCACTTAAACTATAACGATGGATGTCTATCATTTGAAAAAAGATGAAATAGAGTATGAGCTTACAATTAGAGGTATATCGGACCTGAGAAAAGTTGATATTATGAGGAAAAGGCTTAAATCTCTATTGAACTTGGAGCGGGAAGGCAAAATTTCACCACCTACGGGAACTTTAGTCGCGGACCATGAGGGCGATCTAGCCATTTGTATTGAAAAATTAGAACAGCTTAAGACTGAGCCTTTAGAGCGGGAAAGAACTGATGCTATTTTACAACATCTTATTAATAGGGTGTCCCGTCTTACTTTTAAAGATGATGTTAAATTAAAAGAAAAATCCAAATTTATCACGGACTGTTTAGACACATATGATAAAATGGCCGAGGTAGATGATTGTTCGACTGCCAATGAAAGTAAAAAAGAAACTAAAACAGAGACTGTAGTCATAAAAAAATGTCAGATTCCAGTAAAGGACTGGGGAATAAAATTTTCTGGTGATGGACAGGGTATGAGCCTTAACGCGTTTCTTGAAACAGTTTCAGAATTAAAGGCTGCTAGAAATACTAACACCCAGGAACTTTTTGATTCTGCGTATGATCTATTTCGGGGTCCGGCATTAATTACTGTTAGGGCACTTAAGCGTTGCGTTTCCACATGGGAAGATTTAGTAGCTGAACTGAAGGCTGAATTCGAGCCTAGGGATTATGATGATAGACTCTGGGAAGAAATTAGAAGACGCCGATGAGGTGGCGAATGTTAATATTAGAACGGACTGGAACAAGTCAGACGTATGGTATACCACCATGATATCCAAAATTTTAAACCAGCCAGAGTCCTATCCTGAGTGGGCTATCAACGATGGGGTACTCATGAAGCGAGTTATCGACAACGCTGATGTTCTAGGCGAAGACAGACCTTGGAAGATTGTAGTTCCCAAATCGAATAGGAAGAACCTTCTCATGGAATTTCACGACAGTCCGATATCAGGTCATCTTGGCTCATTCAAGACGCTACGGAGACTCAAGGAGAAATATTACTGGCCCGGAATGAACGCAGACGTCAGACGATACGTAGCAAGGTGTCAAACGTGCTTGGAAACTAAGCCAAGTCAACAGAAGCCAGCAGGTTTGATGGGACAACAGAAAGTTGCGGAATATCCCTGGCAAATTATTAGTGCCGACTTAATGGGACCTTTACCGCTTACGACCAAGCAGCATCGATTTATCCTTTGTGTGACTGACTATTTTTCTAAATACTCGATCTTGGTGCCTTTGAGACAAGCAACGGCCAAAAATGTGTCAAGAATTGTGGAAGAACAAGTATTTCTCATGTTTGGGGTTCCTCAAATAATAATTTGTGACAATGGGGTCCAATTTAAAAGTAAAGAGTTCACGAACCTGATGGGAATTTACAAAGTGACTACATGGTTTACGGCATATTATCACCCGCAAGCCAACCCAACTGAAAGGGTCAATAGGGTGACCAAATGTATGCTTGCAGCATACGTTAAAGACAACCACAGGTCTTGGGACAGGGAGCTATGCAAAGTGGCATTTGCCTTAAAGACTGCTGTGCATGAGTCAACAGGTTTTACGCCGGCATATATCAATCACGGACGTGAATTAGCGAGGACAAGAGAGGATCATGGGAACGAGGATGGTCATCCTAAACAATTAGATTTTCATCGTACGAAACACATGTCAAAGATGAACAAAATGCCCGAACTATTCGAAGTCGTTAGGAAACACTTGAAGGACGCCTATGTTAAAAGTAGAAAGGTTTACAACCTTAGGCGGAGACCTATAGATTATCAGGTTGGGCAAACCGTTTGGTGCAAAACTCATCATCTCTCGAACGCGTCGGCTTACTTCTCAAGTAAGTTGGCACCAAGATACAAGAAGTGTAGAATCAGGAAAATAATATCGCCCATTATAGTGGAATTGGAGGACATTGAATCTGCTGTCAGCATAGGTGTATGGCACGTACAGGATTTGAAACTGGACCCGCAGGATGAGTGAAATATTTGGCAGTTTTCCCTAGAAAATGTTTTAGTTACTTGTTAGTTTTCATGTTCTGAGGTTTTTATCCTTTTTTTTTTTTTTTTTTTTTTTTTGGAGGTAAAGGGAGGGTGTTACGGTTGTAATTATTAATAGCACCAGTATATTTAAATAATATTATTAATATATTCTGGCCGTACCTAAATACGCAAGTAAGTAGTGGTGGGGAGGCGCAGAAGGTGCATGCGCATCTCACATGCGATAAGACAGTGAGGCGCACGGAGTGGAAGTAAGAAGACACCCGAGTGACAGGCAGCTACGCTGGATTTGTTCTCCTCCACTACACATCCCGACGACTTCGTGAGGAAGCCGGGAGATTTTTCCGGAAAGGAGATCGGAGGAAGGAGAATTGTCACACGAGGACTTACGGTAATTGGGAGAGCACTATTAACCCGCCTCCCTGTGTTGTGTTGTTGTAAATAATCCTACTGGCCAGAGGAATAAGGACTATAGATAATATAATAGATTTACTAGAGGATATTATGGGTTTTTTTATTTGTTTATAAAAATATAATTAAGTATAAATAGTTTTGTTTTTATAATATTCTAAAGTAGGTTTTTTTTTATTTTGGTTGATGTAAATATATTTTGTATGTGTGAATTGTTTTTTATTTTATCCTTTAATTAAATATACATGGTTTTTTTTTCTTTATTATACGGAAAATTTTATGTTTGTTTATTTATTGTATGTGTAAAGGTACAGCCAGAATTTAATTTATTTACTTTTTTATAACCTAAAATAATAACTGGTTTCACTTTAAAATTTATGTTTAATGTTTTCGTTATTTACATTAAAAAAAAATAACGTGGCGCCCTGAATAATAGACCAGTACAAATTTGAACCCACACCCTTCTCCACTGAGTGTGGGCAATCTATGAAACGAGGGTTACTCTGTAAAACGAGGGGCAATCTGTAAAACCTTACACCTGAATCACTCCCATTTTTTTAGGATTCAGAAATAATATATTAATTATATGTTCTTGAAATTAATAGTTTTTTAGACAATTGAAATAATTTCTAAAAAATGAATAACAATTGAATATATTTTCATAGGAACCTACACTTGAAACAGATATGAAACGCAATATGCTTAATAGGGTCGGTCACCTGTATGTAGTGACCAGCCAGGTGCCCTTAAGATTTTTTAATGGGAGTTAAAAACAACCTTCGAAGGGGACGTAAAATGGTGGTCCCAAGTCTTTGCCATTTCATGAACTCGTTAAACATCTCTACCCTAACTAAACTTGGAGAGGAAAAAATTAGTCATCATGCGATTAGCCATAGTAGTATAAAAGTGACGTAAACGAATAGATAACAACAGTAATATGCTTAAATATATTTGTTATAAAATCTTTGTATCTTTGCTGATACATATCAGATTAAGACAATTTTACGTTTAGGTTGTTCAACCACTTGTTGGGCGAAGATTTTCAAATCCTGCCTTATTGCACATCTAGGCGGTAAGACGAACCTCCAGGAAAAATTTTAGCCTCACAACCATAGTCATTTTTTAGATACCAGAAAATTGAGTGGTACTTTCTTTTATAAATATAGACATGCAGCTAATAAAAGTCCTAATTATGCTTAAAATAATAGTTCTGATTATTATACTCGAATAAATCAAAAGAAATAGTAATTTTTTTAATTTACTTAAATTTATAAATGTATATGCTTTAAGGTAATAATAACCCCCGGGCGGAAACGAAAGGTCCTATGAAACTGAAATTTCATATCTAAGACAACTATACGCCCGAGACGTTACAAAAACTTTTTCATCAAAAGGAGCTTACCAGAAAGGCCACTTTATACCATGCATTTTGCACCTTTTTTCGATTTTCTCGAAAACGGTTCCGACGATTTTGATTAAACCCGCTATATCGATGTAAAATTTAATGTGTTTTAATATCATGTAGGTTTTATTTTGATAAAAATAGTCTGACAGGGCTTAAATGCCGATATTTTAATTTTGTATATTTTATAAAAATAACCATATTATCTAGTTAGCATTGATAAATAACAGCTAAATATGCAAGTTGAACAAATTTGAAAAGCAACTAAAGGAGAAAACTGAAATAATGTTTTTTTTTTAATGCAATTTTTCGTTTTTGAACATAAGAACAGTAATATTATCTAATACACAAGAGCTAGTAAAAGTTAATAGAGAGTGATAAAAAGCCGATAAAACTAAGTGATTGTTGTAGATAATAATATCATAGATTTTTTAATAAAACACATGTTTCTATAGAAATTTAATTTAACTAATTCTTTAATGGTTGCACTCATTTTTATCTCTTACTGTTTTTGAAAATTCTTTAATCGATTCTAAAAACGGAGGTAAGTGAACGTCGTGTGTTTTTTATTATTATTTGGTTATTTCATTTTATTTTTTCCTTTTCTTAGTTGCTTTTTCACAATGTTTACAAAACCATGAATCCGTGTTTAAACCTATAGTACAATACCAGGAGCTGTCTCAACTTCGTCCCCAAAACTATCCTTCTACCTCTTTGCAGGAAGCCAGGAGATCTCGTCTCGCCGATTTGGTTTCATGAGGAACACACTCCGTGCAGGACGATACTTGAGAATCCGTATTTATTTGATTCGTACAAACACAAATACGGACTTGTCTCTCGCCGGCCGAACTCTGAGCCCTGTTTGTTTACGTTTCCCCCACCTGGTACCTCCTAAGGGATTATCAATTCTAAAGAGTCCTTTATCCAACCAAACAGACTAAAAATAAAACACTCACATCATTTTGATGTTTTCCCTTTTTAACATACATCAAAAATTATAAATACATTTACATCTTACATCTAATTAAGACTAATAGCAAAATTTTTAACCATTTTATTTACAATATTTTTTTCATTAATTTTTTTTATTTTTTAGATGTAATTCGATTTAAAAAAAATTATATTTTCTTTTTTGTCTATACGATTTTTTCAGTTTGCTATACTTTTCATTTTCTATTTCATTATTTTGTTTGGCATTCTACCTTCACTTCATGTTACCTTACATATGTTCGAAACCTTTTTTTATTTTTTAATCTTTTATTTCTCTATTTACTCATGTTGATATATTAGCTATTTTCTTTTTAGTCTTTATTAATTTTTTTGTTTGTTCTTAAATGATCAATTTTATACATCTTTTAATTATTTTTTAAGTTCTTTCATGTTATTATCCAACACCAATATGTTCGAAACCTTTTTTATTTTTTTAATCTTTTATTTCTCTATTTACTTATGTTGATATACTAACTATTTCCTTTTTAGTCTTTATTATTATTTTTTTGTTTTAAATTATCAATTTTAATCAACTTTTAATTATGTTTTAAGTTCTTTCCTGTTATTAACCAACACTAACACTCTATCTTATTTTTACTTTCACTTACTATATATAGTAAGGAAAGTATTGCGATCGTGAAAATTTTCGAATTCCAGTTTTCAACGGAAATACACGTTTTAGGGTCCCCTGAGTCCAAATAACCAAGTCCCGCAAAAAGGTCTGTGTGTGTGTGTGTCTGTGGTAACTCCCGGGCGGAAACGGTAAGTCCTATGAAACTGAAATTTCATATTTAAGACAACTATACGCCCGAGACGTGACAAAACTTTTTTCATCAAAATGAGCTTACCAGAAGAGGCACTTTATACCATGCATTTTGCACCTTTTTTCAATTTTCTCAAAAACGGTTCCGACGATTTTGATTAAACTCGCTATATCGATGTAAAATTAAATGGGCTTTAATATCATGTAGGTTTTATTTGGATAAAAATGGTCTGACAGGGCTTAAATGCCGATATTTTAAATTTTCTTCCTCTAAAGTACCTTTAATTTTTTAGATTCAATAATAATAACTTGTTGGGATGAGTGACAATAAAACTCAATGAGAAAATGTAGACTCGATCCCGTTTCGAAATGAGCTGTCTTGAGTACTTAATCATTCAAAAAAAATAAAAAAAAGGGTAATATTAAATAAAAAGATAAAATTGAACGTAATGAAAATAAATAAAAGTTTAATAAAAAAAATGAGGAAAATTTACAATATATAAAATATGAAAACAATTTGATTTATAAACAAATAAAAAAAAGGTTCTTCGATTAAAACTTAGCTTCCGTACGACGGGTAGGCGACTCTCCATGGAAGGATGGTGATCTTCGAGAAGTCAACGAAATGAAGTCCTGATCGATAAATTGGTGAAGGCGCCAATCGATAAACACGTACTCTAAGCTAGCTGGTTCCAACGGTACTGTCTTGAGGGCAAGGAGGACACTGTTATCAGTCTAATCCCTAACTGCACTTGAATATAATATATAAACTAACAAAAAAAATATTTTCCTCATTAAAAACTATTTTTAATTTGATTTGATTTTTAATTATAAACAAAATATATACAGGTAAAAATTATAATGTCCAGGCTCAAACACACCGCCCACCAAAATTTATCATATTAAATTTTCAAAATTGTAGTTAATCCACATGAGGGAATAAGGGAGCTAATTTTGAAACCGGTCTTAGGTATTCTCCAGTAGCTGTTCTGACTTTTGCTACTCTAATTACCCCATCGTCTCCAGGAAACACACCAACGATACGACCCTTTGGCCATCGATTTAATTGCATGTTTGCATCCTTCAACAATACCATGGTGCCAGTTGTTACATTAGGTGTATCTGTAGTCCATTTTCCACGTTGTTGTAGGCAGTTCAAGTAGTCGTGTCTCCATCGATTCCAGAAATCTTTGATGCTACGTTTTAAGAGTTGCCATCGAGTGAGACGATTAGATGAAATGTCATGAAGGTCTTGGTCTGGTAATGCCAGCAATGGTGCACCAATAAGAAAATGTCCTGGTGTCAATACGTCAAAGTCCTCAGGAGAGGAAGACATGGGATGTAGAGGTCTGGAATTAAGAATAGCTTCGATACGCGCTGTTATAGTTGACATTTCCTCGTAAGTTAGACTTTGATCTTTTACAACCCGGGTAAGGTGAAACTTTAGCGATTTTACTCCTGCTTCCCAAATACCACCAAAATGCGGCGCTGAAGGAGGGATAAAACACCATTGAATGCCACGTGTTGGCTTCAATTTTCTGCTTGGCTGGCTGAAGATTCCACCACACATATAATTCTTTTAAGCGTCGATGAGCCCCGATGAAATTGGTCCCATGATCGGACATGATTTTCTGCGGTAGACCGCGTCGAGCAATGAAGCGATCTAATCCCGCTAGGAAGGCTTCTGTTGTCAATTGAGAAATAATCTCCACATGTATTGCCTTGGAACTGAGACACACAAAGAGAGCTACATATGCTTTCTGAACTGCAGCTTTGCGCTTGAGCGAGTCTCTTAACAGAAAGGGGCCTGCGAAATCTACTCCTACTACGATGAATGGTCTTCCTTGCTGGAAACGAGATGGCGGTAAGTCAGCCATGCGATAGGTGTAATTCTTCGCCGACAACTCGTGACATCTTAAACACTGGTGAACTCGTTGTCGGACTAAACGCCGACTTGATAATATCCAAAATTTTCTTCTGAGTAGTGACTGCAAAATTTGAGGACCTGAATGTAGATATGTCGAATGGTAATAGTCTACAAGCAAATTGACAAAGTGTGATTTACGAGGGAGCAGTATTGGATATTTAGAATCTTCAGATATTGGTGCATTTCGCAATCTACCGCCCACCCTAAGGATACCCACCGAATCAACAAATGGAGACAACGATTGTAGACTTATTCTGTCGGATTTTTCAGTAGGTATGGCATTAGGGAAATGGTAAGTTTGAATAATTTTTATCAGCATAGTAGTGGTGTCTCTAACTTCATTCAACTTTAATGAACCAATTATTCTTTCATTCTTGTGGGGTCTGACGTTATTACAGAATCTGCGAATATAGCTGAAAACTCTAATGAGTTTGGTAAATGAAGAAAACTTGTTAATTTCTTCTATGACTTCCAGAGTATTTTTACTATGTGTTAACATAACCATTACTTCTGATTTAATTTCTGGTAGTGGTGGAGTATTACAAATATCTATTTGATCTAAAGGCCATTCTGCCTTAGGAAGTCGCAGCCGATCAGGTCCTATCCACCAAGATGTATCATGAATTAGGTCTGTAGAATCGACACCACGAGAGGCGACATCAGCTGCATTATATTGGGAGCGAATATGGTGCCAGGAAGCTGACTTAGATAAATCCAGAATTTTCCCAACCCTATTAGCTACGAATGTCTTCATTTGATGGAATGGCATTTGAAGCCAAGCTAACACAGTCGCTGAATCAGACAGTAAAATTACTGGCATGTCCTGGAATTGTGATAAAAATTCTTGAAGAGCCTTTAAGATTTTCACTAATAGTACTGCGGCGCAGAGTTCCAGCCTCGGAATGGTGACTGGTTTCAAGGGGAGCCAATTTCGTTTTAGCAAAAACAAGATTTGTTGTGACATGGCCTGTTTCACTCTCACTTCTAAAATAAATGACTGCTGCATATCCAAACGACGAAGCATCAGAAAACCCAACTAAGCAGTTCCGTAATTTTCTATTTGAAATTATTCTCCTGGAAATGCTTATTTCGGCCAACTTAGGTAATTCCGTGAAAAACGTGTGCCATCGTTTCTGAATGTTCATAGGAATCGGATCGTCCCAACCAATCTTGAGCCTCCAGAGTTGTTGTAAAAGTGTCTTCGCTCTAAAAACAACAGGTGCCAAATATCCCAATGGATCATACACACGGGCTATAGTAGACATGAGACCTCTTTTTGTATAAACGATGTCTCTTGGTGTGACACGGTACGATAACCGATCATGGTTTGGTTCCCACTGCATACCCAAGATTTTAATTGCTTTGTCTTCCATGTTACTAAATGATACAGTGGAATCAATCCCTTCAGATACATTTCTTGTAAGCTGATGGTCGTTGCTAAACCACTTCTTCAGTGTGAAACCACCTTTATTTAGCAGGTCAATAAGCTCTTTTTGTAGTTTCAAGGCCTCTTCTAGTGTTTCAGCACCAGTCAACAGATCGTCGATATACATATTTCCTAATAAAGCTTGTGAAGCAAGTGGATATTTATGTCCTTCATCTACGACAAGTTGGTGGATTACCCTTATGGCTAGGAAAGGAGAACACGATAATCCAAAGGGCAAGCGATTAAATTCATATTCCTGAATGGCATCAGCATGGTTGAAACGAAAAAATAGGTGTTGGAACAATCGATCTTCGGGGTGAATCAAAATTTGTAGAAACATTTGGCATATATCGGCGGATATTACATATTGAGGTAAACGGAATTTTAACAAGATATCCTTTATATCGTGCTGTAATTTAGGCCCTGTTAGAAGATGACTGTTTAATGACCCCGATGCAGTAGTTGCAGAAGCATCAAAGACAATACGCAGATGTGTGGAAGAGCTATCCTTGTAAATTCCATGATGCGGAAGGAAGAATTTTCCTGGTCGAGATGTAGGCGAAAGGTATTGTTTGCTGAGGTACTCTTGAAATACATTATCATATTCAAGTCTCAGGTTAGGGTTCTTGGTCAACTTCTCCTCTAACTTCAAGAAACGATGGATGGCAATTAGTCTCGAAACTTGTAAATTAAACGATTTGCTTCTGAATGGTAGACTAACTATATATCTGCTATGATCATCCCTCGTGTGAGACCTTTTAAAATGTTCTTCAGCCTTAATATCTTCAGGATTCGACTGTGGAACTGTAGAGACTTCCTCGATCTCCCAAAATTTATTCATAATACACGGTAATGTTTCCTCTTCAATATCTGTTTCGGCTACAGTAAACATCGCTGTAGAGAATGAGTTTGGCGGCCCATTAGGAATTGGTCCAACTAATATCCAACCAAATACCGTATTAAGAGCATTAGGGAACCCTTCTGAGGTCTTTTGTATTTTACCCGTTAGTACATCACCAAATAAATCGGCACCCAATAAAAAATCGATAGGACCTGGTAAATGGCATATTGGATCGGCCAGTTTTAAATCTCTAAATTTATCCATCACCTGGCTGGGAATTGGATTAGAGGGCATGTTTGAACTAATTTGGTCAATTACAATAGCGCAAGTTTCCATCTCCGGACCATCTTCTGTTTCAGGTATGAGTGAACATGAATCTCGGTATTTTCCCCCCGAAATTGGTTGGTTCCCAAAACCTACTATTTGATGAGGATTTCTAAATTTTGATAGCCCCAATTTCTTCACAAGTTGTGAGGTGATAAATGACCTTTGGGACCCACTATCTATTAGTATCCTCAACGATAATATTGTCCAAAATTGTCCTTTATTCTTGCTTGAGCTGTACCAAGTAGAACATTAAGATTTCCAGAAGTTGATGACGAAAGAATAGTGGTATTATTTGAACGTCTGTGAAGTTGGCCCCCCATAGTCGAAAAAATTGATTTTTTTTTAGAGTTCTGGTAGCCCCCCAAAGAGTTCTAGAGTTCTCGACCATTTTTAGAAATAGTTCTGTAGTTTAAGCCACTCAAAATGACGACCCAAGTAGCGGGGGGCTAACTTCACACGTGTTGCAACTTGGCGGTCTTATAACTTCCTTCCTATTAAGTTTACAAAAAAAATTCAAATAGAAAAATGTTAGAACTCTTAGGGGGGCAAACAGAACTCCGACTAAAAAAAAACATTTCCGAAAAAAAGAGTTTTGAAAAAAATTTAAAAATCAAAAAAAATTAAAAATATTGATTAAAAAAAATTTTTAGAGAGAGTTCCAGTATTCCATCGACTAGATCTAAAAAAAATTATCGAGAAGTTTTGCTCTGTAATTACAAATAAAAAAGTTCTGGGACCTTAAAGTTTTTAACATTTTTTCGAAACTTTGCGGCGTTGTAAGTCGGATACTATCAACTTTAGAGAAAACATTCATAAGGATAATTGTTAGAACTCTTAGGGGGGCCAACAGAACTCCGACTAAAACCAACGAATTCCAAAAAAAAAAATTTCAAAAAATTTTAAACGAAAAAATTTTAAACATTAAACCATAAATTATTTTTTTGACCGGATTTCCGATGGCCCCCCAACTAGATCTAAATATAATTATTTGAACGTTTTGCTCTGAGATGCGAAATAAGAAAGTTCTGGCCTCTCAAATTTTCAAATTTTTTTTTTGCAACTTTGCGGGCTTGTAGGTCCGATACTATCAACTTTAGAGAAAACATTCATAAGGATAATTGTTAGAACTCTTAGGGGGGCCAACAGAACTCCGACTAAAAACAACGAATTCCAAAAAAAAATTTGCTCCGAAATTTTGACCAACTATTACAAGTCCGTCAAAAAAAAATTTAAAAATTTGAGAGGCCAGAACTTTCTTATTTCGCATCTCAGAGCAAAACGTTCAGATAATTATATGTAGATCTAGTTGGGGAGCCATCGGAACTCCGGTCAAAAAAAATAATTTATGGTTTAATGTTAAAAATATTTTCGTTTAAAATTTTTTGAAATTTTTTTTCTTGGAATTCGTTGTTTTTAGTCGGAGTTCTGTTGGCCCCCATAAGAGTTCTAACAATTATCCTTATGAATGTTTTCTCTAAAGTTGATAGTATCGGACATACAAGGCCGCAAAGTTGCAAAAAATAAATTTGAAAGTTTGAGAGGCCAGAACTTTCTTATTTCGCATCTCAGAGGAAAATGTCTCTATAATTATATTTAGATCTAGTCGGGGGGCTACCGGAACTCCGGTCAAAAAAAAATTTTTCGGTTAAATTTTATACCCCTTTCGGACTTGTTATAGTTGGTCAAAATTTCAGAGCAAATTTTTTTTTGGAATTCGTTGTTTTTAGTCGGAGTTCTGTTGGCCCCCTTAAGAGTTCTAACAATTATCCTTATGAATGTTTTCTCTAAAGTTGATAGTATCGGACCTACAAGGCCGCAAAGTTGCAAAAAAAAAATTTGAAAATTTGAGAGGCCAGAACTTTCTTATTTCGCATCTCAGAGCAAAACGTTCAGATAATTATATTTAGATCTAGTTGGGGGGCCATCGGAACTCCGGTCAAAAAAAATAATTTATGGTTTAATGTTAAAAATATTTTCGTTTAAAATTTTTTGAATTTTTTTTTTTTTGGAATTCGTTGTTTTTAGTCGGAGTTCTGTTGGCCCCCCTAAGAGTTCTAACAATTATCCTTATGAATGTTTTCTCTAAAGTTGATAGTATCGGACCTACAAGCCCGCAAAGTTGCAAAAAAAAAATTTGAAAATTTGAGAGGCCAGAACTTTCTTATTTCGCATCTCAGAGCAAAACGTTCAAATAATTATATTTAGATCTAGTTGGGGGGCCATCGGAACTCCGGTCAAAAAAAATAATTTATGGTTTAATGTTTAAAATTTTTTCGTTTAAAATTTTTTGAAATTTTTTTTTTTGGAATTCGTTGGTTTTAGTCGGAGTTCTGTTGGCCCCCCTAAGAGTTCTAACAATTATCCTTATGAATGTTTTCTCTAAAGTTGATAGTATCGAACCAACAAGGCCGCAAAGTTGCAAAAAATAAATTTGAAAGTTTGAGAGTCCAGAACTTTCTTATTTCGCATCTCAGAGGAAAATGTCTCAATAATTATATTTAGATCTAGTCGGGGGCTACCGGAACTCCGGTCAAAAGAAAATTTTTCGGTTAAATTTTATACCCCTTTCGGACTTGTAATAGTTGGTCAAAATTTCGGAGCAAATTTTTTTTTGGAATTCGTTGTTTTTAGTCGGAGTTCTGTTGGCCCCCCTAAGAGTTCTAACAATTATCCTTATGAATGTTTTCTCTAAAGTTGATAGTATCGGATTTACAAAGCCGCAAAGTTGCAAAAAAAAATATTGAATATGTATGTGACCAGAACTTTTTTATTTCGCATCTCAGAGGAAAATGTCTCTATGATTATATTTAGATCTAGTCGGGGGGGCTACCGGAACTCCGGTCAAAAGAAAATTTTTCGGTTAAATTTTATACCCCTTTCGGACTTGACATAGTTGGTCAAAATTTCAGAGCAAATTTTTTTTTGGAATTCGTTGTTTTTAGTCGGAGTTCTGTTTGCCCCCCTAAGAGTTCTAACAATTATCCTTATGAATGTTTTCTCTAAAGTTGATAGTATCGGACGTACAAGGCCGCAAAGTTGCAAAAAATAAATTTGAAAGTTTGAGAGGCCAGAACTTTCTTATTTCGCATCTCAGAGGAAAATGTCTCAATAATTATATTTAGATCTAGTCGGGGGGCTACCGGAACTCCGGTCAAAAGAAAATTTTTCGGTTAAATTTTATACCCCTTTCGGACTTGTAATAGTTGGTCAAAATTTCGGAGCAAATTTTTTTTTGGAATTCGTTGTTTTTAGTCGGAGTTCTGTTGGCCCCCCTAAGAGTTCTAACAATTATCCTTATGAATGTTTTCTCTAAAGTTGATAGTATCGGACCTACAAGGCCGCAAAGTTGCAAAAAAAAATTTGAAAATTTGAGAGGCCAGAACTTTCTTATTTCGCATCTCAGAGCAAAACGTTCAGATAATTATATTTAGATCTAGTTGGGGGGCCATCGGAACTCCGGTCAAAAAAAATAATTTATGGTTTAATGTTAAAAATATTTTCGTTTAAAATTTTTTGAATTTTTTTTTTTTTGGAATTCGTTGTTTTTAGTCGGAGTTCTGTTGGCCCCCCTAAGAGTTCTAACAATTATCCTTATGAATGTTTTCTCTAAAGTTGATAGTATCGGACCTACAAGCCCGCAAAGTTGCAAAAAAAAAATTTGAAAATTTGAGAGGCCAGAACTTTCTTATTTCGCATCTCAGAGCAAAACGTTCAGATAATTATATTTAGATCTAGTTGGGGGGCCATCGGAACTCCGGTCAAAAAAAATAATTTATGGTTTAATGTTAAAAATATTTTCGTTTAAAATTTTTTGAATTTTTTTTTTTTTGGAATTCGTTGTTTTTAGTCGGAGTTCTGTTGGCCCCCCTAAGAGTTCTAACAATTATCCTTATGAATGTTTTCTCTAAAGTTGATAGTATCGGACCTACAAGCCCGCAAAGTTGCAAAAAAAAAAATTTGAAAATTTGAGAGGCCAGAACTTTCTTATTTCGCATCTCAGAGCAAAACGTTCAAATAATTATATTTAGATCTAGTTGGGGGGCCATCGGAACTCCGGTCAAAAAAAATAATTTATGGTTTAATGTTTAAAATTTTTTCGTTTAAAATTTTTTGAAATTTTTTTTTTGGAATTCGTTGGTTTTAGTCGGAGTTCTGTTGGCCCCCCTAAGAGTTCTAACAATTATCCTTATGAATGTTTTCTCTAAAGTTGATAGTATCGAACCAACAAGGCCGCAAAGTTGCAAAAAATAAATTTGAAAGTTTGAGAGTCCAGAACTTTCTTATTTCGCATCTCAGAGGAAAATGTCTCAATAATTATATTTAGATCTAGTCGGGGGGCTACCGGAACTCCGGTCAAAAGAAAATTTTTCGGTTAAATTTTATACCCCTTTCGGACTTGTAATAGTTGGTCAAAATTTCGGAGCAAATTTTTTTTTGGAATTCGTTGTTTTTAGTCGGAGTTCTGTTGGCCCCCCTAAGAGTTCTAACAATTATCCTTATGAATGTTTTCTCTAAAGTTGATAGTATCGGATTTACAAAGCCGCAAAGTTGCAAAAAAAAATATTGAATATGTATGTGACCAGAACTTTTTTATTTCGCATCTCAGAGGAAAATGTCTCTATAATTATATTTAGATCTAGGCGGGGAGCTACCGGAACTCCGGTCAAAAGAAAATTTTTCGGTTAAATTTTATACCCCTTTCGGACTTGTAATAGTTGGTCAAAATTTCGGAGCAAATTTTTTTTTGGAATTCGTTGTTTTTAGTCGGGGTTCTGTTTGCCCCCCTAAGAGTTCTAACAATTATCCTTATGAATGTTTTCTCTAAAGTTGATAGTATCGGACATACAAGGCCGCAAAGTTGCAAAAAATAAATTTGAAAGTTTGAGAGGCCAGAACTTTCTTATTTCGCATCTCAGAGGAAAATGTCTCTATGATTATATTTAGATCTAGTCGGGGGGGCTACCGGAACTCCGGTCAAAAAAAAATTTTTCGGTTAAATTTTATACCCCTTTCGGACTTGACATAGTTGGTCAAAATTTCGGAGCAAATTTTTTTTTGGAATTCGTTGTTTTTAGTCGGAGTTCTGTTTGCCCCCCTAAGAGTTCTAACAATTATCCTTATGAATGTTTTCTCTAAAGTTGATAGTATCGGACGTACAAGGCCGCAAAGTTGCAAAAAATAAATTTGAAAGTTTGAGAGGCCAGAACTTTCTTATTTCGCATCTCAGAGGAAAATGTCTCAATAATTATATTTAGATCTAGTCGGGGGGCTACCGGAACTCCGGTCAAAAGAAAATTTTTCGGTTAAATTTTATACCCCTTTCGGACTTGTAATAGTTGGTCAAAATTTCGGAGCAAATTTTTTTTTGGAATTCGTTGTTTTTAGTCGGAGTTCTGTTGGCCCCCCTAAGAGTTCTAACAATTATCCTTATGAATGTTTTCTCTAAAGTTGATAGTATCGGATTTACAAAGCCGCAAAGTTGCAAAAAAAAATATTGAATATGTATGTGACCAGAACTTTTTTATTTCGCATCTCAGAGGAAAATGTCTCTATAATTATATTTAGATCTAGGCGGGGAGCTACCGGAACTCCGGTCAAAAGAAAATTTTTCGGTTAAATTTTATACCCCTTTCGGACTTGTAATAGTTGGTCAAAATTTCGGAGCAAATTTTTTTTTGGAATTCGTTGTTTTTAGTCGGGGTTCTGTTTGCCCCCCTAAGAGTTCTAACAATTATCCTTATGAATGTTTTCTCTAAAGTTGATAGTATCGGACATACAAGGCCGCAAAGTTGCAAAAAAAAATTTGAAAATTTGAGAGGCCAGAACTTTCTTATTTCGCATCTCAGAGCAAAACGTTCAGATAATTATATTTAGATCTAGTTGGGGGGCCATCGGAACTCCGGTCAAAAAAAATAATTTATGGTTTAATGTTAAAAATATTTTCGTTTAAAATTTTTTGAATTTTTTTTTTTTGGAATTCGTTGTTTTTAGTCGGAGTTCTGTTGGCCCCCCTAAGAGTTCTAACAATTATCCTTATGAATGTTTTCTCTAAAGTTGATAGTATCGGACCTACAAGCCCGCAAAGTTGCAAAAAAAAAATTTGAAAATTTGAGAGGCCAGAACTTTCTTATTTCGCATCTCAGAGCAAAACGTTCAGATAATTATATTTAGATCTAGTTGGGGGGCCATCGGAACTCCGGTCAAAAAAAATAATTTATGGTTTAATGTTAAAAATATTTTCGTTTAAAATTTTTTGAATTTTTTTTTTTTTGGAATTCGTTGTTTTTAGTCGGAGTTCTGTTGGCCCCCCTAAGAGTTCTAACAATTATCCTTATGAATGTTTTCTCTAAAGTTGATAGTATCGGACCTACAAGCCCGCAAAGTTGCAAAAAAAAAAATTTGAAAATTTGAGAGGCCAGAACTTTCTTATTTCGCATCTCAGAGCAAAACGTTCAAATAATTATATTTAGATCTAGTTGGGGGCCATCGGAACTCCGGTCAAAAAAAATAATTTATGGTTTAATGTTTAAAATTTTTTCGTTTAAAATTTTTTGAAATTTTTTTTTTTGGAATTCGTTGGTTTTAGTCGGAGTTCTGTTGGCCCCCCTAAGAGTTCTAACAATTATCCTTATGAATGTTTTCTCTAAAGTTGATAGTATCGAACCAACAAGGCCGCAAAGTTGCAAAAAATAAATTTGAAAGTTTGAGAGTCCAGAACTTTCTTATTTCGCATCTCAGAGGAAAATGTCTCAATAATTATATTTAGATCTAGTCGGGGGGCTACCGGAACTCCGGTCAAAAGAAAATTTTTCGGTTAAATTTTATACCCCTTTCGGACTTGTAATAGTTGGTCAAAATTTCGGAGCAAATTTTTTTTTGGAATTCGTTGTTTTTAGTCGGAGTTCTGTTGGCCCCCCTAAGAGTTCTAACAATTATCCTTATGAATGTTTTCTCTAAAGTTGATAGTATCGGATTTACAAAGCCGCAAAGTTGCAAAAAAAAATATTGAATATGTATGTGACCAGAACTTTTTTATTTCGCATCTCAGAGGAAAATGTCTCTATAATTATATTTAGATCTAGGCGGGGAGCTACCGGAACTCCGGTCAAAAGAAAATTTTTCGGTTAAATTTTATACCCCTTTCGGACTTGTAATAGTTGGTCAAAATTTCGGAGCAAATTTTTTTTTGGAATTCGTTGTTTTTAGTCGGGGTTCTGTTTGCCCCCCTAAGAGTTCTAACAATTATCCTTATGAATGTTTTCTCTAAAGTTGATAGTATCGGACATACAAGGCCGCAAAGTTGCAAAAAATAAATTTGAAAGTTTGAGAGGCCAGAACTTTCTTATTTCGCATCTCAGAGGAAAATGTCTCTATGATTATATTTAGATCTAGTCGGGGGGGCTACCGGAACTCCGGTCAAAAAAAAATTTTTCGGTTAAATTTTATACCCCTTTCGGACTTGACATAGTTGGTCAAAATTTCGGAGCAAATTTTTTTTTGGAATTCGTTGTTTTTAGTCGGAGTTCTGTTTGCCCCCCTAAGAGTTCTAACAATTATCCTTATGAATGTTTTCTCTAAAGTTGATAGTATCGGACGTACAAGGCCGCAAAGTTGCAAAAAATAAATTTGAAAGTTTGAGAGGCCAGAACTTTCTTATTTCGCATCTCAGAGGAAAATGTCTCAATAATTATATTTAGATCTAGTCGGGGGGCTACCGGAACTCCGGTCAAAAGAAAATTTTTCGGTTAAATTTTATACCCCTTTCGGACTTGTAATAGTTGGTCAAAATTTCGGAGCAAATTTTTTTTTTGGAATTCGTTGTTTTTAGTCGGAGTTCTGTTGGCCCCCCTAAGAGTTCTAACAATTATCCTTATGAATGTTTTCTCTAAAGTTGATAGTATCGGATTTACAAAGCCGCAAAGTTGCAAAAAAAAATATTGAATATGTATGTGACCAGAACTTTTTTATTTCGCATCTCAGAGGAAAATGTCTCTATAATTATATTTAGATCTAGGCGGGGAGCTACCGGAACTCCGGTCAAAAGAAAATTTTTCGGTTAAATTTTATACCCCTTTCGGACTTGTAATAGTTGGTCAAAATTTCGGAGCAAATTTTTTTTTGGAATTCGTTGTTTTTAGTCGGGGTTCTGTTTGCCCCCCTAAGAGTTCTAACAATTATCCTTATGAATGTTTTCTCTAAAGTTGATAGTATCGGACATACAAGGCCGCAAAGTTGCAAAAAATAAATTTGAAAGTTTGAGAGGCCAGAACTTTCTTATTTCGCATCTCAGAGGAAAATGTCTCTATAATTATATTTAGATCTAGTCGGGGGCTACCGGAACTCCGGTCAAAAAAAAATTTTTCGGTTAAATTTTATACCCCTTTCGGACTTGTTATAGTTGGTCAAAATTTCAGAGCAAATTTTTTTTTGGAATTCGTTGTTTTTAGTCGGAGTTCTGTTGGCCCCCTTAAGAGTTCTAACAATTATCCTTATGAATGTTTTCTCTAAAGTTGATAGTATCGGACCTACAAGGCCGCAAAGTTGCAAAAAAAAAAATTTGAAAATTTGAGAGGCCAGAACTTTCTTATTTCGCATCTCAGAGCAAAACGTTCAGATAATTATATTTAGATCTAGTTGGGGGGCCATCGGAACTCCGGTCAAAAAAAATAATTTATGGTTTAATGTTAAAAATATTTTCGTTTAAAATTTTTTGAATTTTTTTTTTTTTGGAATTCGTTGTTTTTAGTCGGAGTTCTGTTGGCCCCCCTAAGAGTTCTAACAATTATCCTTATGAATGTTTTCTCTAAAGTTGATAGTATCGGACCTACAAGCCCGCAAAGTTGCAAAAAAAAAATTTGAAAATTTGAGAGGCCAGAACTTTCTTATTTCGCATCTCAGAGCAAAACGTTCAAATAATTATATTTAGATCTAGTTGGGGGGCCATCGGAACTCCGGTCAAAAAAAATAATTTATGGTTTAATGTTTAAAATTTTTTCGTTTAAAATTTTTTGAAATTTTTTTTTTTGGAATTCGTTGGTTTTAGTCGGAGTTCTGTTGGCCCCCCTAAGAGTTCTAACAATTATCCTTATGAATGTTTTCTCTAAAGTTGATAGTATCCGACTTACAACGCCGCAAAGTTTCGAAAAAATGTTAAAAACTTTAAGGTCCCAGAACTTTTTTATTTGTAATTACAGAGCAAAACTTCTCGATAATTTTTTTTAGATCTAGTCGATGGAATACTGGAACTCTCTCTAAAAATTTTTTTTAATCAATATTTTTAATTTTTTTTGATTTTTAAATTTTTTTCAAAACTCTTTTTTTCGGAAATGTTTTTTTTTTAGTCGGAGTTCTGTTTGCCCCCCTAAGAGTTCTAACATTTTTCTATTTGAATTTTTTTTGTAAACTTAATAGGAAGGAAGTTATAAGACCGCCAAGTTGCAACACGTGTGAAGTTAGCCCCCCCGCTACTTGGGTCGTCATTTTGAGTGGCTTAAACTACAGAACTATTTCTAAAAATGGTCGAGAACTCTAGAACTCTTTGGGGGGCTACCAGAACTCTAAAAAAAAATCAATTTTTTCGACTATGGGGGGCCAACTTCACAGACGTATTATTTGATAGTGAAGGTTCATTGGAGTTTGTCTGAAGCTGAGGCGGCTGGTGGGAAATACGTGGAACTGAAGATTGATTGGTAATCTCGTTGCTTGGTCCAGGGTAATTGGTTTTCCTACTATTTTGATTATTATGAGTAGGTGTTTCGAAGGTCGAAAAATGGAGTAAGCTATGATGCCGGCGGCTACAATACTTACACGAATGTTTTATTTTAATGCAATTTTTCGTTTTTAAACATAAGAGCAGTAATATACATGAATGATATACCGTTGGAAAGCTAAAGATTTTAGAAAAAATATCATCTCATACACAAGCTTTTAGAAGTTAATGGAGAGTGATGAAAAGAAGATAAATCTAACTGATTATTTAAGATAATAATATAATAGATTTTTTAATAAAACACATGTTTCTATATAAATTCAATTTGATTAATTCCTTAATAATCTCACGTATTTTTATCTCTAACTCTATTTGAAAATTCTTACATTGATTTTAAAAATGGAGGTAAGTGAAAGTCGTGTGTTGCCCGCACCACATTTTTTTAGTCTACCGAAGACCCGAAACGTGGGTTGAACATTATATGAGACGTTGATTTCCAAAAGGCACTAAAGGACATTTTTTACGAAATTGATTTTTTGCCATATTTGTATTCTCATCATTTAGTTTTATCTAAATATTCTATTTGATGTTATCTAATGAATTCTCAAGTCCTTAAAAAACGCGATTTAGAAATGCGGCCATTTTCTAAAAGTACTAATTACGCATTTATTTTCGATCCAAATCATTCTAAAAAAATTCATTTCATAACATTAATATGATGTTATTATTATAGTAAAAAAATAATTCTAAATTTTAAGGCAAAAAGACCCAAATTAGCTAGTTTAATAATATAGTAATGAGAGATTTTCGCGCTTCCTGTAAAATTTCCGAGAATGGATATAGTACCTTTTGGAAATCAACGTCTCATATATTAAATAGTTCCATCAGTGCTTTATTTAATTTTTTTTTATTTGACCGCCACACAGTGGGAAAATATCGGAGGAGTCGACTGTTGACCGTGGTGAGGTTGAAATCGAGCTCACGTTTAGAGGTGTTTTTCAGTGGTTAAATCTAGTCCGATTGTGTTATAATTTGTGTCAGTTGTGTATATTCGGGTGAACTTTAACTTTTTATGAGAAAAAAGAAGTTTCCGTGCACAGTTTGATCTAATTTTTGATCTATTGAAACAGCATAAAGGAGGGGACCTGGAAGAGGAAAGTTACCCGTCCAAGCACGTTGAATACGTCACCGGTGAGTGAACCATCTTTACAGCACATTCATCTTATCTCCTTCAATTTTGAGAGATTACTGATTTAGAATCTTCAGGGAACAAGCCATTAAGTCATTCTTAATATATTATAATAAACCAATACAATATGCAAAAAGAACCTGAATCTGTCACGCTCCATCAATATTAACGGAAATCCGAAATAATAATAATGAAACTAAATTAATTAAAGAAGCTATGGAAAAAGTTTACACGTTTTTAGAGAATATTGCATCTGAACTTAAAGATGCAAAAAACAAAACAGATGAACTTGAAAAAGAAAATCATCAGTTGAAAGAAAGAATAAAATATCTCGAGAGAATGGAAAGAAAAAATAATATACTAATGTTTAATGTACCTAAAAAGAGGATTCCAGTGTCGAAAATGTGGTGGATGTTGTAGAATCAGTTTTATCAAACGTTGGGATCAATTTAATGAAAGTTTCAATCAACAACTGTTTTAGACTCGGGAAGAAAATAAATGATAAATCCAGACCAATCCTAATTTACCTAAATAGTTATTTAGTAAAACAAGAGATAATGAAGAAGAAATAAGTATTTAGAGAAAATAATATTGTGTTAAAAATGATAAAACAATTGAAAAAAGAGAAGAAGGGAAACGTATATATTCCTACTTAAAAAAATTATATGATTTAGATCCCTCTGTTACATATAAGAAAAAGTTTTTCAAACTTAAGGAAAATATGTATCACATTTCAGAGATCGAAGAACTTTTATCGAATTTTGGCGAAGGAAGGCCCTCATCTAATTCAACACCAGCTCAAGTTAATAAACGGAAAAAAATGGGCGAAAAATTAGAACAGTTTCGATTTCGTGACAAAACATCAAAACAATACCAGTAGCCAGTTTGAAGAAAAGTTGAAAAAAGGAGATCTACAAAGGAACTTTAATCGGCAATCTCACGACGCATCGAATTGTAAAGAAAAAAAAAGAAGATATATACAAATACCCATCTAATAGGCTGTATGGCTTACAGGTAAATAACAGAAGCTCCACAAAGTTAGGGGAATTAAAGATATTATCTTATAATTTCCATGGATTAGGCTCTAAAAACAAAAACTTTTTCGACTTCCTTACAAATTTTGATTTAATATTTCTATGTGAAACATTTGTAGAAAAACATAATATCGATAAATTTGAAAAATATTTTGAAAATTTCGAACTTAAATGGATTCCGGCAACGAGAGAAGTAACATTTGGTAGAGCGAGTGGTGGTTGTGTGATAGGTATAAAAGAATCGAGAAAAATAAAAAATCTTGCTGTATTTACACAAATTTTGGACAGGCACGTTATAAAAATGAGGATAAAACACAGGGTAGTTCATTTAATACCGGTTTATTTAAATAAATGGGAGGAAGATTTTTTGATGTTAGTTAAAATACTAGACGTAAAATACCTAAATTATATCGTAATAGGAGATATGAATTCCAGAACAGGATATATACAAAAACTTCCCAAAAATAGCATAAAATTTGAAACTACAGTCGTTAGTCCACATAGGAACTCAAAAGATAAAATTTTGGATAAAAGAGGCAAAAAGTTAGTTGAAGCATTGGATACACATGATCTAGTAATATTAAACGGCCGAGTGAAAAGTGATTCCAAGGGAGAGTTTACATTTATCACCTCAAAAGGATCATCAGTAATTGACTACTGCTGCGTTTCTAGGGACATATTATCATTAATAAAGGATTTTAAAGTGGAAAATGAAATATTCTCGGATCACATGCCCTTAGTGGTCACATTAGAAACGGAATTAAATAAAAATTGTGAAAAAATGGTAAAATTACCTCCAAAGTTAAATTGGGCATTAGAAATAAAAGAAAAATATCAATGGAAAATTACAAAAAATATGGCAACTAGAATGCTGATGGAAGAAGATATTATGATTAATACAGTAGAGTCATTAGTTAATATTATTAAACAATCATCAATAAATAGCAGCTACAGCTCGAAAATAAATAGAAAAGAAATTTGGTTTGACAAGGAATGTATAAAAGTTAGGAAACAGTCATTTATACTTCTAAATAGACACAAGAAGAATAATACACCGGAAGACAGATTATTGTATAGTGAGCATAAAAAGTACTATAAGCAGTTATGCAGAGACAAAAAGAAAAAACATTATAATGAAACTATAGATAAGTTTAAGAATATAAGAGACACAAAAGTCTTTTGGGACATATTTAAAAAATTTAAAAATCAGAATTTCATTATAGGTAAAGAGATAAGAGCTGAGGAATGGAATGATTATTTTAATGATATGTACAACCAACAACTAAGCCCAGTATGTATACAATATGCTGAACCACTGCTACGGGATATGTACAACCAACAACTAAACCCAGTATGTATACAATATGCTGAACCACTGCTACAGGATATGTACAAGCAACAACTAAACCCAGTATGTATACAATATGCTGAACCACTGCTACAGGATATGTACAACCAACAACTAAACCCAGTATGTATACAATATGCTGAACCACTGCTACAGGATATGTACAACCAACAACTAAGCCCAGTATGTATACAATATGCTGAACCACTGCTACAGGATATGTACAACCAACAACTAAGCCCAGTATGTATACAATATGCTGAACCACTGCTACGGGATATGTACAACCAACAACTAAGCCCAGTATGTATACAATATGCTGAACCACTGCTACGGGATATGTACAACCAACAACTAAGCCCAGTATGTATACAATATGCTGAACCACTGCTACGGGATATGTACAACCAACAACTAAGCCCAGTATGTATACAATATGCTGAACCACTGCTACGGGATATGTACAACCAACAACTAAGCCCAGTATGTATACAATATGCTGAACCACTGCTACGGGATATGTACAACCAACAACTAAGCCCAGTATGTATACAATATGCTGAACCACTGCTACAGGATCCATTTCTCGATCATCCTTTTACTCTAGCTGAATTAAAAGCCATTATATTATATTATAAACAAGCCAATTAAAAGCCATTATATTATATTATAAACAAGCCAATTAAAAGCCATTATATTATATTATAAACAAGACAAAAGCAAACAAAGCACCTGGCCTAGACCGTATCCCTTACGAGTTCTATAAAAATGCACCGGATGAATTTTTAAGATGTCTATTATAATGTTTTAATAAAATTGTAGATGTGGGAGAGGTACCTAAGTGTTTCAAAGAATATATGATTTTACCATTGCATAAGACAGGAGATAAAAATTTAGTACATAACTATAGAGGTATAACACTCGGCAATACAATTAGCAAACTATTTACTGCTCTAATTAATCTAAGATTGACTGAATGGGCAGATGCTAATAATATAATTAAAGAATTCCAGGCAGGCTTCCGAAAGCAATATTCAACTATTGATAATATATTCTGCCTAATGAGTATTGTAAAACTTAATTTAAAAATAAAAAGAAGAAAAGTGTATAGTTTTTTTATTGATTTTAAAGCGGCTTTTGATAGAATCGATAGACAGGCACTATTTTATAAACTGAGTCAACTTAGAATATCTAATAGAATACTCCGTATACTAAAAAACCTATATGAGGAAGCGGAAACAAGAGTTTGGAGCCAACAGGGCTTAACCTCCCGATTCAAGACCGCGAACGGACTAAGACAGGGGTGTGTTTTAAGCCCCTTTTTATTTTCATGCTTCATAAATGATTTAGAAGACAACATGTGCGGTGGCATAAACTTTAATGGAAGAAAAATAAAATTACTGGCATATGCGGACGATATCACACTGGTAGCTACTGATCCTAAAACTCTACAGTTAATGATATATAATCTAGAAAAATATTGTCAAATGTGGAATTTAGAGGTCAATTTGAATAAATCCAAAATAGTAATTTTCAGAAATGGTGGAGGTTAACGAGCCCGAAACGAAAAATGGTTTTTCAAGATGCAAGCAATAGAGGTAGTAAACGAATATACATATTTGGGTGTTGTTCTTACACCTACATTATCATTGAAAAAACATTTGCAGCAGAAGCTATCAAAAGCTAAAATTGCAATAAACTCTATATGGAAAAATTTACTACTAAACAATAGTATACCCTATAATTCTAAAATTCAAGTATTCAATGCTGTTTTTAAATCATTCATAGGATATGGTGCCGAAGCATGGGGAAGTAAAGAATATATTGAATGTGAAAAACTTCTGTATTACTTCATTAAGAAGTTATTTAGCTTACCGCAAGCCACTCCGTCCTACTTAATACATTTAGGAACCAAAATAGTTCCAATGTTTATAGAAACCTTAAAAATACAGCATAGTTATATTATCAAAGTTAAAAACCTGACAAAAAATAGGCTACCATATTTATTAAACAATGAAGTTGTTAAACAAAAGGTATATTGGATACAGGATTTAAGAGAAATAGCTGAAAAACATAATATTGACATAGACATTAAACTTGACAATCAAAATAAATGGGATTTAATCCCACAGGAATTTAGATTATCGTTAACAGAAATTTACAGATTAAAATATGTACAAAAGGCTTCAGTTTCGGAAAAAATGCATCTGTATAAAAACTTAAATTATGATTATGGATCACATTACCTTGTTGATAATAAAATAAACTTTAATGGGGTTAAATGGATATTCAAAGTTAGATGTGAACTTCTTTATCTCAACCACAACAGATTTTATTCAAATAGTAGTGTGATGTGTTCTTTGTGCAATAAAAAAGAAACAGAAAATACATTTCATTTCCTGGCTGCATGTCCGATTCTGTCTGAAATTAGAAAAAAATGTTTCGGAAAGAGTTCTCTAAAAGTCGATGATGTGATAAAATGTCTAAATGGTGATAACTGGGTGTCTGTATACAATTTTTGTAAAATTGCATGGCCTTATAGATATAGGCTTATTAAGGAATTTAATTATAATTGAAAAAAAAAAAAAAAAAAAACTCTAATGTGTAATATTATTGATATTATTGATTATTGTTATATTTTTTCTGTTGTTTTATTTCTAAGTTAATACAGTTAGAAGGTGAATATAATAAGTAAGTAACCTGTTTGACTATTGTATAATTTTGTAAAACTTTTCAGATCGGCTCCGGGCTCACGGTCTAGAAGACCATAGTTCTACTAATGTTTTTTATATTTGTTATTGTTGTTGTATGCTTAAAGAAATAAAAAACAGTTATCTATCTATCTATCTATCTATCAGTCGGAAAATATCACGAAATTCTATAACTCTTGATCTAATCAAGATAAATTAAAAATTCTTTTTTCATTTATGAGTAGAGAATGTCTATTATTAGTGAGTGTAAACAAATGACTCTCGTTGTATTTTTTAATATTTTAAATTATTTTTAATTTATCCTATAATTGCTCCTATTCAGAAGAAAATGATCAAATACAAAAAAATGTATGAAATCAGTAACTCTGAAAAATAATTACAAATATTAAAAAATGTAACGAGTATTTTTTTACACTCACTAATAATTTAAAAAAAAATTTAATTTATCTCGACTAGATCACGAGTTATAGAATTTTGGTCACTAGATCGTTATATTTTTCTATAGTGCCCATGCTTTCACCCGGACTATCTCTTCCTTCACAGAAATACTAAAGCCTATTGAAATCACATTGAGAAAATCCCATTGCTGTAATTTTGACCCAGGAAGTTCTGCCTTCTCCTTTGACAAATAAAGGTCCCATATGAGATCACTCAATCCTTCTTGACTCAGCCTGGGCCTTTGCTACCAACATGAAAAAACGAAATTTCACAAAGGGTAAAATTTTGTTAAGTGGTCGTACCTCAAAAGCTAACAACAAAAATGTATCCTGTAACGGATGTGTTGAGTTCAGTCGTTGTGACTTCTGGAGGCATGAGTTCATGTTCATGTTCATGTTCATGTTCATGGGGCACTCCGTACCACCACGTATTTCAAAAGCAAGAATTGGGCAATAAGCAACAGCTTAGGTTGGATTTTGAACTCAGGAGATGAAAATACATACGATTTATGTTTCTGGCCGAATTTACTTAAATTTACTTGACTAAATAATTATATAAAATGAGGCCAGGCAAATTGGACTTCTTCTGTTCACTGGATATAAAAATTATTTTTTATTCATTCATATCCGTATTTATGTATGGAATTAATAAAGTATAAGATGAGGCCACTGGAGAGTTTAGATGGTTGCACAACGCGGAATTGCGGAACTTGTATCCTGTCAATATAAGTAAGTTGATAGCATCGTGGAGACTCAACGGATGTGAAACGGTTCTTTACGGATGTGAAACGTATCCGCTTAGTTTGAAGGATGAACAACGGCTTAAGGTTTTAGAAAATAAGGTACTGCGAAAAATATTTGGTACGAAGAGAGATGAGGCCACCGGAGAGTTTAGAAGGTTGCACAACGCGGAATGGCGGAGTTTGTACACTGTGAATATAGCATCGCGGAGACTCAAATGGGCGAGTAAAGTTGTCGGGCTCGGTGAGGAACGAATTCCGAGAAAGTTGGTATTCGCTGATCAGACTGGTAGGCGTACGAAAGCGTCGATGGGAGGATTGCGTTAAGGCCGATCTCGGGGCTTGGGCTTGAATGGTGAACATTGGACGAGTCTGTGTAGGCGGAATTTGGTGGTATCGGCATCGAACCTTCGGGTTCGGTATGCCTATTATTATTATTAATATTAATTTAAAAAACAATTAATATTAACTTATACTCCATGAAATCGACTAAAACCATTTTATTGAAATATAATTATTCCACTTTCGGAGGGAAGGAATAGATTGCCGAGAAATGGGATTACCATAACCAATTACAGAGACGACACCGCTAATCCGATGCGGGACTACACGCTCAATGGGTGTTTGAGATGGGCGAGCTGGGTGTACAGCCCACCGGGTTCAGGGGGTAGCTAATATTGGTACTCCGGGTTTACACTGGGTTCCTTCATCGGGATCTCCTGTGCTCCTGTCTTCTTTATAACGTTCTGGTACATCCAGTGAAGTATAAGAATCATACATTCCTCCCCTATTTCCGTACCTCAATCCCATTGGGCTTAGAAAAAAAAAAATTACTTTTGTTGTAACATTGCTCGTGTCAAACTAATTAAAGGAGACCCGGGAATGTACATGTGTACAACTAAAATAGTCTAACAATAAAATTACTATCTACAACAATCATTTACATTTATCTGCATTTCAACTGTCTTTATTACGTTACACAACCTTTGCATGTAAGATAAAATGTTTAAATGAAAAAAATATACTAAAACTCCTGCCTTCAAGGACGAATTCATCTTACTGAGAATGAAGATATTTATTGCTGTGCAAGGGAGATAAATATTATATAATTATTTTATTCAAATTTACAACATAGTACATAGTAAATAAGTAAATAAGCTATTTAGAGAAAATTGGCTTGAAAAAGTCTTGAGAAGAACCAACCCTCAATGTAGCACAATGTTTATTTGATAAGTAGGTCTCGAGGTCACCGGCTTTTCAGACGCCTCGAAGGATTATCAGGAATAGATGTAGATATAATGGAGACGCACAAGCGGGTTTGTATAGGCGGGTAATTTGGAATGAAAGGAGGTGTTTATTTTTAGGGCAATTTCTGCAACTAGTGGGATATTCAGGTCTCTATGGATGAGTTTATTGGTAACAACGAGATTTTTTCAAAAGATTGCCGATTGCAAGGATTGGATGCGGAAGGAATTCGATGGTCTCCTGGACCCCCATAGCTCAATGCCATAAGTCCAAATAGGTCTGATAATGGTTGTGTAAATGAGTTTCTTGAAGTAAAGGAGTTTTGATCGTTTGTCAAGTAAGTATTTTAATAGACGAAATCTACCAGCAGTTTCTTGTTTTTTAGGTTTTGTATGAGGATTCCATGTAAGACGTTTGTGAAGATGAAGTCCAAAGTATCGTGTTTATTCCACAGTGATGAGTGAGTTATAGTTAAAGAAAACAACGGGACAGGAAGTCATAAGGTATACGTCGTAAAGTGATGGTGATTTGATGGGAATTATTAGGATTTATTTTAATTCTCCAATTGTGACACCATTCAGCAACGGCTGATACATGGCTCTGATTTGGGAAGCATACAACAGGATCATTATTCACGGTCACTCAGCGTAAGTAGAGAGGAAAGTGCTAGGATAAATAGAGAATTCAGCAGTATACACCGTGTAGAGGATTGGGCCTAGGATACTACCTTGAGGTACACCGGTTGAAAGAGTGAATACTGAGGAGGAGGATAAATTATGATTTACTTCAAAGGTTCTATCTGTCAGGTAGGAACGGATTATTAGAAAATATGTCGGGGAGAGGAATTGGCGGAGTTCGTAGAGCAGTACATTCCGCGCAATGTAGAGGATAACACATCCACTACACGTACTAGGGATTTGTATATGAAAATTGTATATATATATATATATATATATATATATATTATATAAAGAATTTGTAATCTTTAGTATGGCGAATAAACTATTTTCTATAGTCTGTTATCTTAAATTCTTAGCTTTCTGACAGTATATTATACATCCATATTACTATTCTTATGTTCTGAAATAAATAAAAAAATACCTAAAAAAATATGTTTGCTGTTTTCTCCTCCAGTTAGTTATTCCTTTATATTTTATATTCTTACATTTCTTAACAATACTAATTAGATGAGATTGTTGATTTTCGAATCTAAAAAGTAAAACTTACTTCCGAGGAAATAATATTAAAATAAATGTATATAAGCCCTGTCAGACCATTTTAATTATATTAACACGTACTTGGTCCTAAAGTCCATTAAATGTTACATCGGTATAGATAGTTAAATAAAAGTCGGTAAAAGAGTATTCGCTAAAATCGCATATAAGGTACAAAAAGGTACTCTTTCCTAGAAAAACCATGTTTCCGAAATCTCCCGTCGTATATATTCTACCTTAAAACTTCTAAAATACCTACGTCCTCTTCTTTCAATCGAAACTCGTAAGCTCATGGTTAGCTCCTTAATATTTCTATACTTTGACCAGTGCTGCAAGGTGTATAGATAGGGGTGTCCCTGGAGATCTCAAGGCAAAACTAAAACGAATGTTTAACTGCTTTATACGGTTCATCTTTGGAATATCCAGAGATACCTCAACCACCAATTTTACGAAGAGTTTAAGTGGCTTTATCCTTCCTTCCGCGGTAAGTACTTCCTGGCATTCTTCCTCTACCAAGTTATTCTATTCCGATGTCCGTTTTACATCTCGGATATCCTTAAATTCAAACACTCCGTTCGTTCACGTAACACGGCCTTCTTCTGATCTGTTTGTAACGTACTATCGATCCACAGCCTTCGATAGAGCGTTCTTAATACGATTCGCATTCCTCTGGAATTCCATTGCATCCAATATGCGGGACTCCCAAACCCTTTCAACATTTAAATCCCATCAATTCAGCAATATCCTATAAATTCGATTTCTAAACAATCCCAAGTGCTAATTTCAGGAAAAATCGACAAACAAAGCAGATGGATACGTTTATTTATTTATTCAAAGATGTAAGATTAAATTACATATGAGTTTGCAAACGTTCTGAAGAATTGTAATTTCTTTTTTTTTTTTTTAAACTCTATATTTTTACTTTTAATCCAATTATATTTTTTATTATATCTTATTTTTCTATTCTTATGTTAACATACATGTTTTTTGTACATTTTTACCAGAATTAACTATTGAGTTATTTAATTAGTTTAATTCAATTATTTTACTCTAAGACTACAGAATAAATAAATAATTATTTGTATTATTATAATGCATAGTATATAGTAGCTCTTTTTGTCAATAAATTTCGAAAAATACGTTGCTTTAGTATCTCAGGGTATGTGCATGTCCTAAATATGAAATTAAGTCAATTTTTAATAGTTTTCCAGAGCATTTTTAAAATGTCAACTATAATCATTATGTGGTTTTTCCATTAATGAGAATGTTATTAGTAAATTTAATAGATTTTAAAAGCACTGAAATAACCGTTACTAAAATTTTAGGCTGTTAAATTTGTAAAGTATGTACTTGTCATGATATATCTGTGAAATATAGTAAATTTAATTAATAAATACACAATTGTCAGTCTGGCCAGAGACAGCAACCAGTGAACATCGCTCTCCTGAATCGTCCTTCAGTGTACATTGTTCAAATCATAGTGTTATAAACTTTGCTCACTTTTCTTTGTACTATCATCGTTATAAACAATAGTTTTAGTGTAGACTTACTCATTAATAATTTAATACTCTTTTTAATATACAGTGAAGAAAGGTTAGTGGTTTCTGTGATACACCTGTGGGAGCGTCATATAATCCTTATCCTCTTCACGTATTAAGACGTCAATAATAATAATAATAATAGGCTTAGCGAACCCGAAGGTTCGATGCCGATACCACCAAATTCCGCCTACACAGACTCGTCCAATGCTCACCATTCAAGCCCAAGCTCCCGAGATCAGCCTTAACGCAATCCTCCCATCTCCGCTTCGGCCTACCTTTCGGACGCCTACCAGTCGGATCAGCAAATACCAACTTTCTCGGAATCCGCTCTTCATCGAGTCCAACAACTTTACTCGCCCATTTGAGTCTCCGCGATGCAATCAGCTCAATTATATTCACAGGATGCAAGTTCCGCAATTCCGCGTTATGCAACCTTCTAAACTCCCCAGTGGCCTCATCTCTCTTTGGACCAAATATTCTACGCAATACTTTATTTTCGAAAACCTTAAGCCGCTGTTCATCCTTTAAAGTAAGCGGCCACGTTTCACATCCGTAAAGAACCGTTGGAAGAATAATAGTTTTATAAATTCTAATCTTTAAGTTTTTAGATAGAAGCCGCGAACTAAGTAACTTAGCAACTGAATAATAACACGCATTTCCCACCTTTAACCGGGACTTTATTTCTTCCTGGATTTCATTTTTTCTAGTTATAATTGAACCTAAATACTTGAATTTCTCTACGTGTTCAAAAGTATGACCTGATACATCAATATCACCAAGATCGACACCGTTTCTGCTACTAATCATATACTTCGTTTTATCGGTATTTAATTCGAGTCCTATTTCTTTACCGGTTTTTATTAACACACTATTAAGACGTCAATACCAGGTACTATTTATAAATAACCTCGACTATTTACAAACAATCCCGCCTATACTGTTTATTTTTATTTTTTCAACGAAACATAAAAATGGTTCTTTGCTCTCTATGTGACAGCGCCATCAACCATGACGATAAAAATAATGTAAGCTGCAGTAAATTCCGGGTTGTTTATCATAGAAAATGCTATGGCTTACATGATAAGGACATAGAGAATCTCAGAGTAAATAAAATAACCTTGGTTTTGCCCTAATTGTGATTTCGTAAAAAATCTATTTCGGCTAGTGAGAAACCTTTATCGATATCGAAAAGCAGCCAGCAGCAAGCGGGGGAGCCAACCTCATCCGATATTCTTGCGGCAGTGACCCATCAAGGAGCTCAAGTGCATGAAGAAATCAAAAGCATGCGGGATTCCTAGATAAGTACGGGGGACTGAGTTTCGAATTGAATGAGAGAGCCACCTTGAGGGTCAGACCAATTATATTGAAGAGCTCACTATGGAAAAGAGGACCTTAAAAAATAAAGTGGGAGATCTTGAGGTCCGCCTTAATAAAGCTGAACAGGGCCTACTTTGTAGGTCCCTGGAAATTCGGGGTATCCCGGTCCGCCGCGACTCCGGCGCAACTGGCATGAGATTTCTGCGGAGGATCTGGACATGGTGGAACGAAGAACAAAGCCTGGTGATCCAAGGCAGGCGCCCTGTCGTGCCCGCTTTGAATAGTCTAAAGCCAAATCCTATGAAAACCCAGGCCATTTTAATCTGTTCCAATTTTCTCCTTAGTTCTATCATCACCCTTCCTCCTCTTTGCTTGATCATCCCATTAAAACCTTTCACCTCCTCCGTCAAAAACCTTGACGTAATCCTTGACCAAAACTTATCCTTGTAACCCTATATTGCCCAAACTTCGAAAAGATCGATCAGCACACAAAAACTATTTCAGCGGTCCCGTCACCTTCTCCCACAATCCTCCCGGAAGCTCCTTGTACCCTCTCTTATTTTCCCCCATTTTGACTATAGTTGTGCGGTATATGGTGGGCTCTCGAGGTTGCTTGGGGCAGATTGAAACGAGTCATGAACTGTTTCTTAAGATTTGTCTTCGGTACCTCTAGACGGTCACATGTGTCCCACCTCTATATGAGTCAAATTGGCTATTTCCCTCGATTCGAAGGCAATATTTCCTTGGTTCCTTTCTCTATCAAGTCATCTGCTCCCACCGCCCCTCTTACATCTATAGTCTCCTGCAATTTAAATCCACTATCCATACTCAGGAAACCAGATACCGTCTTTCCGACCTCTATACGCCTTCCCATAGAACCAAAAAATATGAATTTTCCTTCTTAGCCCGGTCCACTTTCTTCTGGAATACTATCCCATCACACATCCGTCATGGTCCTTCACAATATTCTTTCAAATCTCTCCTTTCTAAACACCTTCTTGCTTCCCAATCAGATGCCAAATAATTTCAGTGCAGAGATTAAAGTGATGTGAGAAATGTCTACACTTCATACCATAAATGATAGTAAAGAATATTTTTAATTCTATTTTTAATTATTCTAATGTTTTTTGTTTTGTTTTTTTGGTTTGTTAGTTTTATATTACATTTAGATCTTACAGTATTTTTTTAATTTATATTTTTCATTTCTCTCTCTTTTCATCAATTAAAATAATTGTAAATAATTATTGCAATCATTAATATATTAGTTTTATTATATGTGGTTTTTGGCCAGTTGTAATCATTATTTTTTTTGTAATGCGTATTATTCTCAAGGGACTTAGTCTCAGAATAAAGTTCTTTTTTTCATTCGTTCATTCATTCATTCATAATGAAATGAAATAATATTTCATAAAAAAAAAAGTAAATAAAAAGATTTTATATAATCAACAGATCAGTCATGAAATCGAGCTCAATCTTCAGATTTCCTAGGCCTCAAAATTGTTACAGAATACGAAACCAAATTATCAGGACCTATCAGCTAAATTCTCAGTTGGACCTAGTATGGTAATTTTATTCCCCAGAACGTATTTTACAAAACGGCTAAAACTAATACTGTGAACCTATCGTGTTTTTCGCCATTATTCGACTGTTAAAGCAATAGTCACTTCAAAGTATTCTCTTTTGGCTAACAGATATCAGTACCAACTCAAAACCTGAAAATAAAAGACTAATCATGTTCTTTCTCTGAACTCTTCATACGTTAACCAGAATTAAATTGAAATTTAAGACGTTACTCTTAGAGTATCCCTGGTGGAATAAGGTGCTTAGTTGTGTGATTCCTGCTATTATGTTTATTTCAACAGACAATTTTTGACGTTTCCAGAGAAATTTCTTCTTAAATATTGACTAACCGAACCAGGTAACACTATAATTAACTATAGTTGCTATTATATATAGATATAGCAATAAAAACTTGCTAAAGTGTTTACAAAGTCAGAGCTATTGTGCAGTAGTAGTGGGGATAGTTCTGTTTACTTGCGCTAATACTAACAGGCTTTACGTAAATACACAGTTTATTATTATTATTACGTTCAATATTTTATTATTCTTTTACTTACAAATACAAATTTATTTACATTAAAAAAAAAGTAGAACTTACAATACAACAATTCAAAATGGTCAATTGTAAAATTTGCAACAAATCAGCCAGCCGAGACGACAAATTACGTTTGGCTTGTACGATTTGTCAAAACGTATTTCACACCAAATGTATTAAAATAGAATCCACGGACCAAAAAGGATACAAAAAATGGGTCTGCAGTGACTGTGAGTCGTCATCGCAGGCATCACCAGACACTGAGCCCAGTTCAGTGATCGATCTGCTGAGGGTGCTGACGGAAAAGCTTAAAGGAAAGAAGGCTAAGATTCAAGCAATATATGAATTAAAAGATATCAAGGAAACGCTTGAAAAACATTCAGAATTATCTTTCCGAAATATGGAAAGATTGCAAAAAATTTAAGGCTTTCTAGAACAACAAAAAAAATCAGGTAGAAAAACAGACACTGAAAAACCAAACATTGAAAAAAAAATTAGTCGATCATAAAGGGCGTGTAAATAGAGCTGAACAAAATCAGTTGAACAATAGAATAGAAATAAGAGGTATACCGGAGAGACCGTCGTAGGAACGATATTTAGCTTCTAAAACGGCGCGGGCCTGGGAGTTAAGAAAGATTTTTGTTTATTTTTTTTTCGTTATTTAAATGACATAAATTTTAGTTTGTTAATTAGGCCATTTTATATCTATAATCTTCTTATTTTTGTAATTTATTTACTTTATTTTATTCTTCTAAACGAGTTCTATATCTGTTATAAGTCTGCATTTTATTTATTTTTCAGAAACTTTTATTCTAAATTCACATTTTCTCATTCAAATTATCATTTTTATTATTACTATACAGATGTGTGTATGTGGAGCATATATATGTATATATTTTTATAATTGTAAATATTTTACTTTTTTATTTTGAAGTCTTAGTATTTTTTTTTTATTTTCTAATTAGTAGTAGATACCTAGATTATTTTTTTTTAAATAGAAGAATGACATTTTATTTTTTCATTGTTTGAGAAATTTTATTTTAAAATTTAAGACAATTTATCCAACAGTATCCAGTACTAGTGCTTTGCGCTGGTTTCAATCCTTTTTCTCCGATCGTTCTCGGTACGTACTAGTGACAGACCAGCCTCCATCCTCAACCTTGCCCCTTTCCTGCGGTGTCCCACAGGATTCTTTCCTATCTTCTACCCTATTCGCTATTTATATTAATGACCTGCCTCTCCATATTAATCACTCTAAATACCACCTCTATGCTGACTATTTTCAAATTTACCTTTCCTTTCCACCTTCCGATCAGCAACAAAAAGACTAGAAGAGGACTTAGATCGTATAAGTCACTGGGCTGTAGTCAATAAACTGAAACTAAATGTTGAAAAAACAAAAGCCATTGTAATAGGATCCCATCACTTCTTGAAAACTGTTTCACATATCCCAACCCTCTTCCTAAATGGTAACCCTATAAAGTTTTACCCGACCGTGAGGAATCTGAGAGTAACCTTTGATCAAACCCCCTATTTTAAGAACCATATTTCCGAAATTTCCCAACCCACCTTTTTCACCTTAAAGCGACTGAATTCCCTTCGTCACATATTCCCGTATGAAACCCGGAAGCTCCTCGTTACCTCTCTAATATTCCCCCGCTTCGACTACTGCTGTACCGAATACGGTTGTGTTTCTGGGGATCTCGAAGTAAAAATAAAACGCCTAATTAATTGCTTTCTTCGATTTATCTTCGGGGTATGAGGTACACCTCTACGAATTTTATAGCGAGTTGAAGTGGTTTTATCCTTCCAATCGTCGCAAGCATTTCCTTGCATAATTCCTGTACCACGGCCCACCAATCTGCACATTTTGAGAGATCGTTCCTTATCCGATCCTCAATCATATGAAATTCTATTCCTTTTTCTATCCGTCACTCCAACTCCTACATCCAAATACCGCTTATTCATTCATCTCATGACCATCCAGTCATAACAAAATCGTAAATAAGTCTCAATTTTATTTTATTTTCTACATATTTGCGTATGTCTGTTTTCTATTAGTTTTAGTTGACTTGATTATAAATAATTAATTACTTTAAGACACTGAAGCCCAATTTATATATTATGTCAATGTTACTCTAAAGGGACTTGTCTCAGAATAATAAAGAATTTATTTATTTACTGGATATGTTTTAAAAGCTAAGCAGCCATGGATTGTACCTAAGGCACTATCAAAAATTGCGAATATCCATATTGCTTCAGTGCAGAGAAGGGTTCACAAGTTTTTTTTCTTGTATTCTTTCAAGAAACAGGATCAAAACAGCAAGGGTGTTTCATTAATACTAATCATTTCTTATTTAAAACGTCTGACCCGATTTCAATTTTACTGTGCGCATGTGTATAGCAGTCATCTTTCAAATCGGCTCTTGGATTTCATGCTTTTTCAGTTTGAATTCTCTTCAGTGCAATCTTGAAAACATCACCAGACTACAGGATAACAACAGCAGTAAATATTGGAGCAAACAACAGTAAGTTTTGTTACAATTTACGGTGTAAAGTGAATGCTGGGTAACCTCTTCACATCAGCTGATTGCCAATAGCTAGGCAAGGCCGGGATTGGTTTTCTTTTCTTTAGTTATTGTTTTATTACCAACATCTAGTTATTTTATTATTATCTTCTTCACATGAAATGCGATATTTTCACCAAGTGATGTCCTCCAAAGCATCAACTAAAAGATCTAGATCTAGTGGTTCAATCACGTCTCCCATAAAACAAAGACCCCGCCGTGATACTAATAAAAAATTAAATCAACAAGCAACCCCTTCAGGTTCTAATACAGAATCTGAACCACAGCCTGGCACATCGTCACAGGGGATGACTGACGAATCTCCGTTTTTCACCCCAAATCCTTTTCAAATCCTACATAATGAAAAAGAAAACATGGAATCTGCTCCTACACCCAGTGAACCACGGCCTCCACCGATATTTGTCAAAAATATTAAAAATTTCCAGTTGTTATGTGCGCAATTAAACAAGATTACCGAATCCACCAGCTACTACTGTATGAGTAGAATCAATGACACCAAAATATCACCGACCACCGCCGAGGCATATAGAAAAATTGTGAAATACCTAACTGAAACTAAAGCGGATTTTCACACTTATCAGCTACGGCAAGAGAGAGCTCTTAGAGTTGTGATCAGAAATCTACACCCTTCAACACCAGTTGACGCTATCAAAGAAGAACTCATGGAGATGGGTTACAAAGTGCGACAAGTCACTAATGTCATAAAAGATAGAGTTCAACTGCCTCTATTCTTCGCTGACTTGGAACCATTAGCAGGAGTAGAAAAAATTTATGATCTAAAAAGACTGTATTATACAAGTGTAAGAGTCGAAAAACCTTATACAAAGAGAGAAATTGTTCAGTGTTACAATTGTCAGGCGTATGGTCATACCAGAAGTTACTGTCACCACATACCACGCTGCGTGAAATGCGGTGAACAGCACAAGTCTGTGGAATGTACAAAACCGAAGTCAACACCCGCTGTATGTGCTCATTGCCTCAAGGACCACCCGGCCAACTACAAAGGATGCCAAATCTATAAGGAGCTAAGGACCAGGTATCAAAAACCCCAAGTACGGGATGAAACAAGACAGGCTAGAACTAGAAGAGAACCCTCAAAATTAATCGATGCCAATGTATCATTTGCCCACTTACTTGGAGGTGGGAGCCAATGTACTGAAGCCGAGGCCCTGCCGGAACTACAAAATGTACCTCAATATCCTCAATCCATTCCACAAATACCTCTTCCTCAAAACGTAATCAGTCCTAAAAAACCTCATCCACAACTAATCTCTCATATTCCCCCTCCTTCAAATGCCACAGATCTTACCAGTTTGATGACATCCTTCATTTCCGAAATCAAATCCCTTGTCATGCCCCTAATAACAATCCTCACGAATCTTGTATCAAATCTTATTCCTAACTTAAAAAATCCATAAATGACCTCACCTAACTCCTTATCTATTCTCCTATGGAATGCGAATGGTGTTAGAACTCACACTGACGAACTTACAGCCTTACTCCAAGACAAAAAAGTTGACGTTGCACTCATTACTGAAACTAGACTAACCACTAAACAGTACTTCAAAATACCTGAATACACGACATACCGGACAGACCATCCAGACGGCAAAGCCCATGCCGGTACTGCATTCATTGTCAACCGATCCCTCTCCCATCACTTACACCCACTTCCCGCCCACGATTTCCTACAAGCCACCTCTATTATAATCAAGACCTTTTCCTTTCCGCTAGTCATCGCATCAGCATATTGCCCTCCTAAAAATTCTATTTCTATTACCCAATTTGGTTCCTTTCTCAACTCATTGGGGAATCACTTTATTCTGGGTGCAGACTTAAACGCGAAGCACCAACAATGGGGTTGCAGAACCACAAATACTCGTGGACGGACATTGCAGTCTGCACTCAACTCCAGACGCCTTAATCTCCTACCTCCCGATTCCCCTACCTACTGGCCAACAGATCCTAACCGTAATCCAGACATCCTCGACTTCTTCATCCACAGCGGATTAGGCTCCCTGAACTATTCCGTAACTCGCCTTGATGAACTATCCTCTGATCATAGTCCATTAATCCTAAATGTATCCATGACTCCTATTCCGAAACCTTTCCCACCGTCATTCATCAGAGGCCCCATCAACTGGAACCTCTTCCGCGAAATCCTCACCAATGATATCGACCTCAGAGTAACTCTCAAAACCCCTTCTGACCTTGATGATGCCGTATATTCCTTTACAACCTTGATTCAACAAGCTGCCTGGACTGCCTCCTTTCCTAAACAATCCCAAATTATTCCTTACAAATGCCATTTACCACAACACCTGACAGACCTCATCAACACCAAACGCCGAGCCAGAGCATTATGGCAACGCACCCGCCACCCAGAAGATCGCCGCTCTTATAACTTTTATTGTAGAAAATTAAAGCGGGAGTTGGCGACCTTTCGTTCCCAATCCTACAATTCCTACCTCTCCTCTCTCTCGATTCGTGACAATTCCCTGTGGAATGTCACGAAGAGAATCCTGAATACTCACACAATTTCCCATCCTCTCCTGCGCGGTGATAGTTCCTGGGCTGCTTCTGACAAGGATAAGGCCCAGGAATTTGCACAGCACCTTTCCAAAGTTTTCACTCCTCATCCTGAGTTGAATCCAAACCATACTTCAACAGTTGAACAGTTCCTTACTTCGCCAATACCACTCTCCTTACCTCCTAAAGCAGTTAATCCCTCTGAGGTCAAATATCTTCTTAAAAAGCTTCCTCTCCGTAAATCCCCTGGATACGATCTCCTCACGCCTCAGATCTTAAGACAACTTCCACAGAAAGCCATTACATTCCTTACATATCTTTATAACAGTATCCTACGCACTACCTATTTTCCTCTCTTATGGAAACATTCAACTATCATCCTTTTCCTGAAACCAGGCAAACCTTCCAACAGCACGTCATCTTACAGACCTATTAGCCTACTTCCGATCCTCTCAAAAATTTTCGAAAAGCTCCTACTAAAACGAATCCTAGATAAAAAATTTTCCTTCGCATCAGTTTGGATTTCGTTCTCAACATTCCACAGTTCAGCAAGGACTCCGAGTTGTGGATCACATTTCCTCTGCCCTTGAGTGCAAGGAGTATTGTTCGGGTGCCTTTCTGGACATAGCTCAAGCTTTTGACCGGGTGTGGCACCCGGGATTGCTCTTTAAGCTCAAAACCCATTTACCTCAATCCTTATACCTAATCCTCCGATCCTATTTATCAAACCGCTCCTTTCGAGTTCGCTGTGGTTCCGAATTTTCCAAACATTATACTGTTGAGGCCGGTGTTCCTCAAGGCAGTGTCTTAGGACCCGTTCTCTACATCCTCTACACCGCCGATATCCCTACCGATCCCGATACCTTTCTGGCAACATTTGCTGACGACACAGCCATTTTATCATCCAATTCCGATCCTGAAGTAGCATCTCTAAATCTCCAAAGGCACCTTTCCCTTGTCGAAGACTGGTGTAAGGCTTGGCGAATTAAGGTGAACGAAAGCAAATGTACACACGTCACCTTCACCCTTCGACGTAAATCCTGTCCAACAGTTAAATTCAATTCCATACCGCTTCCTTCCTCAGACACAGTCCGGTACCTTGGCTTTTTACTAGACAAAAGACTGACGTGGAACCCACATACGAGACTTAAAAGGATAGAACTCAACCGCAGATTCGGCCGGTTATACAAATTACTAAACAGAAAATCTCATCTTACAGTCGACAACAAATTACTAATATATAAGACAGTACTGAAACCTATATGGACCTACGGACTTGAACTATGGGGGACAACTAAACATTCTAACATCAAACGTATCCAATCCTTCCAATCCAAAGTCCTCCGAACAATAGTTAATGCTCCTTATTACGTTACCAACTGTACCCTACACCATGACCTTAATATTCCATTTATTTTAGATCTGGTACCATCCAAATTCTCCAAATTCCATCAGAACCTTCTTCATCATCCTAATCCTCTTGCTCAATCGCTTTCCAGCTTCACCCGTCCCTACAATCCTCCTCGAAGATTGAAACGGCAGTGGCCCCGCGACGTTTTGTAAACATTTATCTGGAGTTCTGACACTGGTCAGATCCTCCACTCATGTATTGTATGTTTGTGGCTATTCCGCTCTGGCTCGGCCTCCACTGGCATACACCAGTGAAGCGCTGAGTGGGAGGCGCTGGGATCTCTTGGATTCCGCTTCTCTCCCCACTTGTGGGGGGAGCAGCCGAGTCTAGGGTTCCTTTGGCTGATTGTATATATTGTATATAGTCAAGTATGCTTGTATGATTTTTATTTATTTCCCAACTTGTATTTACCTCTACTACAGGTTGTTGTTTTGATTTGTTTCTTGTTGCTTTTTTTTTGTATATATTTGAATTTATTTATTTCCGATTTTATGTAAATTGACTTTATCATTATTGGCTGTATATATTGTATGAATGTGTACTACATCTCTATTACTACTGTTCATTATGCAACAAACTGTAATATTTCTCAATAAAAAAAAAAAAAAAAAAAAAAAAAAAAAAAACTGTTAGAGTCACTAAACCGAGAACCTTTTTGAAAAGTGAAATGTAACTTGGTAACAAGGATCGAGTCGAATATAAGTACTAAGTTGACATTCAAAGAGACTTAGGTACTAAGGACTTACCTTAAGTTAAGGTACTCGAGGCAGATGAGATCGGTGGTCAGGTTGCTAACTGTCATTATCAGGTTCCCTCGCAGGTGGAGTACCCTCAGCTTGTAGAGCCCGTCTAGACCTTCCAAGCTTCGGATGTTGTTGTAGCCCTGAAAATCACAATATTTATACAACATGTTAGAGAAAGAGATTTGCACTTTATTACTATTTATTTATTTATAACGGAGGTAAGTAAAAGTCGTGTTTTTCGAATACATAATTTTTTTTAAAGAACTTTACCCGAAATATAACATTTAAAAAGCACATCATGACTGATTCCACATGTGCCGCCTCCTGTCCTGCATTTTGAGTATTGGATTTTATTATCCACTGAAAACTTTTACGTTTCCTCTTTTGCAAAGTGCCCTATGGGATCGGAATATATATACCTCGGAAAGGGAATATGGCAGGCCTGATATTAACTTCAAAGGATCATGAACAGAGGAGATAAAAAAAATAAAAAATAAATAAGATTCAGTAAGCTGTCACCAATGTCCTTCCATTTATTATTCTCGATGCTTTATGTCCTGAGGTTGACGTGATGGAAATGCGAAATTTGTTTCATGTCCATCAAAAGCTAGACCATTACGATCATATAAGATTTAAGGCCGGTCTCGAGGGAACAGCTTAATGTCTACTTTAAGATTCTAGTTTTATAGAGGAGAGTGAAAACTAGAAAAGAAATATAATTTATTGTAAAATAAAACGAAAAATCTCGTTCTTTAAAAAAAAAAAAAATTATTAAGGGCTTGAAGCGAAATTAATACATGTTTCGTTCATTACAATATCTCAATAACAATAGTTCAAATAAAGGAAATAATAATATTTATTTCTTAAACTTCACAATGATATTTTTTTTAAACCTTTTATTGAAATTTACAACTGTACATAATAAAATAAGTTTGTTTATTTATTTAACGTCACTTCATGCTACTGTGGCTAATCGGTAGATGCTATAGTGGGAGTCCTAAATTTTGCCTTTAGGTTTTATTAGGTTTTATAAACCTATTGCACAGGCTCGGGACCACCTTTTAACGTCCCCTCTGAAGGACGGCATAACTAATGATTTTCTACTCCCATTAAAAAATCCTAGGACCACCTGCGGGTTTAAATCTTTGTTGGGGTTGGGCCACCCAGCTACAGGTGATCCCTTATAAAATAAGTAAATGAGCTATTCAGAGAAAATTGGCTTGAAAAATCTTGAGAAGAACCTACCCAGCGGTAGCACTTCAATGTTTATTCGATCAGCAGGTCTCGAGGCCACCGTCTTTTCAGACGCCTCACAGGATTATCGGGAATAGACGTAGATGAGATGTTAGAAACAAGCGTGTTTGTATGGGCGGGTAATTTGGAATGAAAGGAGGTGCATCTTTTTGGGGATATTTCTGCAACTAGGGATATTCAGATCTCTATGGATGAATTTATTGGTAACAGAGTAAAGAGCGTCGAGGATTTTTCGAAGAATTTCGGATTGCAAGGTTTAGATGCGGAAGAGATCCGATGGTCTAGTGGACCCCCATAGCTCAATGCCATAAGTCCAAGAGAGAGTATTAGTTGTTTGTCAAGTAACTCTTTTAGTAGTCGGTATCTACGAGCAGTTTCTGGTCGTTTAAGTCTTGTATGAGGGTTCCAGGTAAGAAGTTCATCCAGAAAAAGTGCGAGGTATCGTATTTGTTCCACAGTGATGAGTGGGGTATGATTCAAGGAAACAGCGCACAGTGGTTCCAAACGCACTTTTTCGGGACAAAAGTCTTCAATCCTTGGCATATCCTAATAATTAAGATATATCACCCATTTTAACGTCATTTTGTTTCAATGTAAATTCACTTTCAATGGTATGATTGGAATATTTTTAGCTCATTTTTATATCATGAAGTTTTGTCGATTATTTCAGAGAAATGTCTCTGTAATTAATTATCTTTGTATAAATCTTTATATATCTATCTTTCCTGCATTACTCTTTGTACAGAATCGTTATTAAATAAGGAAACTTTGGGTTTCATATAACGACTTGGTGATTTTTTAAGAATTATGTCAAAAAAATTAAAATTAGTTTAAATATATCAATACCTACACAACAAAATAAATTGAAAAATACTTTCAATATTTTAGTTTCGTTTCTAGTTTATACCGACAAAATTTCAAAGCAGTAAATTGATTTCTACGTTTTTGGTAAACTAGAACGCATTATTGGTTATAAAAATTTGCTTAAATGGAAAGACCAGAAAATAATTAACATATAAAATTATTTTGAGGTCAAACTTAATTTTTCTAAATGATAAACCATAATGAAGTACTGCCCCGAATCGAGATACGATTATTAATGTGTTTTTGTGTTATTTATTTTCCTTAAATTCAATATATAAAATTTACCTATTTTACTGTTTACAATTTAAATGTTAAACTAACATTTCAGATTAGATCGAAGTTTCTGTAACAACCCGGCCGTATGGTTGTCTTAAATATGAAATATCAGTTTCGAACGACATATCGTTTTTGCGCTAGATTTACCACACATATACATATACACACACCAGACACAAAGACAATTTTTCGGGACTGGGTCATTTGGACTCAGGAGACCCGTCGAAAACGGGAATTCGAAAACTTTCAATATAACAATACTTCCATTTTCTATATATTTCATATACATTCTATATATTTCACTTCCCTGTTGAAAGTAAAAAGGTATGTGTGTATATACCTTAATTCTACTATTAAACGATTTTAAAAATTATTTTTGTACTAATTCAAAAAAAAAAAAAAAAATAAAAAATAATTTCCTGATTCCAGAAAACTTAATTTTCCACTCTTTAAAAATAAACGAGTATTGTTGAGTTTGGGGAAATCTCTTTTAAATTGAGACTAAACCACGTAAGATTTTGTTTTTAAACAATTCTCGTTGTACTGTTTCTGAAAATGTTAAAAATAATAAACCAAAATATTTTAAAAATATAACCTTCACGATTAAACCATATATGAACTTGAAATAGCATTACGGGCAAATTACTACTCATTTCCGAGTTCTAAAAGTTCGATTTGTGAAGATCGATTAGAGCCCAATTGTCGCTTTCCGGAGGCTCAGAAGTCAGGACCACTAAATAGAGCCCTCAAAGTTATTGCTCCTTAATTGCCTCAGCTTTCCAGGATCCTGGAAGCCTGGAGAGCTATTGCCTGCGGAGATGGGATCAGGGATTAGGAATTAGGGCTTGGATCCAGCCCTTATCGTTCACTATTTCCTCTTGAACGGGGATCAGTCGAGGGGGGCAACATCCTCCCACTTAACCACCCCCGCTAACACGAGTACGTCCTGGGAGGGAATACCAAGCAGTCGGTGAAATTAGGAGAAATCTCATGAGAAAAGAACACCTGCCGTACGCATAAACGGTTTGTCTGGAAAATAAAGGAGAGTTTTGACATTTTTTAAAAATATCCCTCAATATAACAATATTGAAATAAATTAAAATCTGGTGCCCGCAATACACGACTTTCACTTACCTCTCTTGTTGTTGTTTGTTTATTTATTTAACGTCACTTTATGCTACTATGGCTAATCAGACGATGCTACAGTGAGTCCTAAATTTTGCCAGTCTAGGTTTTATTAGGCTGGGGATCTTTAACGAGTACCTGACATCGCACTGGCTCGGGACCAATTTTCAACGTCCCCTCCGAAGGACGACATAACTAAGGATTTTTTACTCCCATTAAAAAAACCTAGGGCCACCTGCGGGTTTGAAACCGAGACCTTGAGCATAGGAGGCTGTTATGCTAGCCACAATGCTACAGGTAACGCCTTACCTCTCTTGTATTGGGTTGTGTCACATGAAATGTCCGCTTTCAAGGTAAAGGATTTTTAAAGATATGAAAACAAGATAATTTTATTCGAAGTATTTACCTTCTTTTTCTACATATTTTTCCCAACGTGACACCAACTTTTTTATCTCCGAACTGAAAAACTCTGAGCTTTAAAGTGAAACAAAATCTGAAAACGCACTTTTCACTTGATCATCATTTTCGAAAATTTTTTCTTTGACGAAGTTCTCTAAATTACTGAACAGGTAGTAATCTGTTGGAGACAAGTCGGGAGAATATGGTGGGTGCGGAAGAACTTCGTAGCATAGTTCTTTAAATTTTTGCACGGTATGTTCTGAAACATGCCGCTCAGTGATGTTGTGAGATACCCATGTATCGAGCTTTTTTACTTCCCCAATACACTTTAAATGTCTGGAAACGGTAGATGTACTTGCACTTAGTTGTGCTGAGAGTCCTTTTAACTGTTTGGTAAGGGTTTCCTTGGGGCAAGTTTTCCAAGTCGGTATCCCCAGCTGAAAACTTAGCAAACCAACGGCGAATGGTCCGTTCATTAACATTCCCTTCCCCAAACGCCTTGCAAATATTTCTAGCGGTCTCAGCTTCCTGAATGGCCGAGTTTAAACTCGTACAAAAATATTACTCGAAAATCGCGTGTTTCCATGTTCATATTTGGAAGTATACTAGAAAGTGGGTAATTGATTAGGAAGCTATTGTTTATAATACAAAGGTAGTGGATTAGTAACTGTTTACTTTAAATATGTAAACATTCGGAAGAAAACAACTGAGACCTGCAAAATCTTTTATGTATTTCAGAAACTACAAAAACAGACATTTCATGTGAAACAACCCAATAATAACAATAGAAAAAAGGTAAAAAAAAGGTAAATACTTCGAATAAAATTATCTTGTTTTCATATCGTATTTTTAAAAATCCTTTACCTTGAAAACGGACATTTCATGTGACACAACCCAATACTTTGCTCGTTTTTCCAGCATCGCCGAGAGGCCAACGTATACCATGTATCCATAGTCTAAGTGGGAGAAAATCAGTGAGGAAACGAGGAGGACTGTGGAAGAAGATGGCGAGAATGACTGAATAATTTGAGAGTACTTATTAACCGTCGAAAAAGTTTGGCTATGTCTTGTTTCAAAGATAGAGAAAATGATTGGTTGTTCATTCAGGAGTAGGTGGGAAGAGAAGATAAATATAACTACAGTGTTCAGTCGAGAGGGTTTACAAAAAACAACAAATTTATCATATATGGATTACTTCAATGATAGAACGAAGAGAGTGGTGACGAAGACCACTGCACTGTTAACGAGGCTGGACCCTTAAGACCCAGCTGAGCACTAAATCTCCAGCCAGGTAATCCTTAGCTCCGGACCCCCTCCGAGATTTAATTTCTTCCTGGACTGGAAAGGGAAGAGGAGGGGGAGCAGAAGGATTTCTTAATGAATTCCTTAACCTCCCCTCTATATCCTCACGGCGGAAATATCAAACTTTAATAAAAAGCCCTTTCTGAATCCATCTCTTTAATTTTCTTTTAGGAATAAATTCCATCTGATAATTTGTCGCTGAAAACAAATTCTATATAAAAAATCTTTGCGCGCGAAACACACTTTCACTTACCTCCGTTGTTAAAATTAATAAAATTAAGTAAGAATTTTTAAATACGCTTAGCGATGAAAAAATATCAAAGAATTAATTACAGTGTGCGAGTATGTATATAGAAGACTAACTAGATGTTTCTCGCGACTTAGTCCGCATCAATTTCTTTTATGATCGTGATTTAGAATTTTTTTTTCTCGGTTCTGCAACTTGCGTCACATTCCGAAACTTAGTACCTCTGAACGCCAGTGCTTCTTACCCCTGCAGTCCTCCTCCATCAAACCTCTGACCGCCATGTCCTCCTTCATACTCTCCATCCACGTTTTGCGGGGTCTTCCTCGTCTTCGCTTTTCTGCTGGGAGTACTTATCATTTTATGCGGCTATTGCGTCTCGTTTATCCTCATGATATGGCAGTACCACATGAGTCTCTTCTTTGATATTTAATTCAAGATGTAAGGCTCAGCATCTACTTTTTTCTTACCTCCACATTTGGGATTCTTCGCTTTCTGGATACACTGTAGGCTCTTCTCCAAAAGTCCATCTCCAGAGCCAGCAATCTTCTTTCAGACGATTTTAGCACTGTCCATGTTTTTGCCTCATATAAAGTGGTCCCTAAGAGGAAGGAAAGGTAATTTTTTTTCTCGCAAGAAGCGACCCCCGTGTGTGCTCAAGAGAACACCATTCAAGATACCTATGGTCCTTTTACCATTTAAAATTTTATTTTAGATATCTTTTGCCATCGTTCTGAAATGATCCACAGCTTCGCCAAGATATTGCTCGAGGGATTTTAAAAGAATACATTTTAAAGTACGTAAATGATATTTTATTTTATTTTATTTTGGCAGAAGAACATACTGATTTTCTCCGCAACCCGATCTTGACAACGCGACATATAGTTGACCGTGTGAAAAGCAGTATTGACGTAAATCGATTTCTACGAGTTTAAAAGTTTACCGCTGTGATTTATTAATTGTCATAGCGAAATATAACAACGGTAAATTGAATTATTTTAAAATTAAAAGGTATTTCATTTAGAATCATTGGGATGCGAGATTAATTTTCCCCGTTTTCCCACACATTTTCTACTGGTTCTTCGCTGCTATTGGTCGCAAGGTGATGCTAAATAGCCTTCCTCGATAAACGGACAATCTAATAAAAAAATAATTTGTTATTTCAAACCAGTAGTTCCGGAGATTAGCTCGTTCAAAGAAAGAAAAAACAAACAAACTCTTCAGCATTATAATATTAGTATAGATGTGTGACTATGTGTTGACCATAGAAGTGTGAGATTCTTACTCACTAAAAAAACCACCTCCCTAATCGCCAATTCATTATTTGTCCTCTTGATCTGCATTATGCTATTTCTATCTTACGAGACTTACCTTTCACGCTCTTGAAATCTGAGCTTCATTCCGACTTGCGCCACATATTCCACCACACCATTCCACTTCTCTTAGGTCATCATTAGGGCTGTCATGTTTTCAGAAACAGCCTTTTCTCCAAACAGTCTAGTTTGCCTCTCTTATACCTTCTTGAATGAAATGGTCTTATTTGATACAAATAGCTGCCCGACCAGAGTGTTCCTTAATCCAGAAACAGGACCCATTGATATCATACACTGTGCGCATAGTATGGCAACGTCTATATTATTCTCCCAAACTGTTAGCCAGAAGAGATCCTGAACAACTTAGCAATGATTTAAGTTGAGCTGTAAACATTTCATTTACTGCTCTTTGCTGCTGATTCCGAAACTCGCTGACCGGATGGGTAACTGAAAGTTTGTTTGTTTATTCACTTAACGTCACTTATGCTGTTGTGGCTAATCGGACGTTTCTACAGTGGGATTCCTGTTTATCCAGGTTTATTAAGATAGGGATCTTTAACGAGTACCTGACATCGCACAGGCTCGGACCACCTTTTAACGTTCCTCCGAAGGACGGCATAACTAAGGATTTTTTAATTCCATTAAAAAAAATCTCAGTGCCACTTGCGGGTTTGAACCCTATCTTAATAAAACCTGGATAGACAAAATGTAGGACTCCCACTGTGGCAACGTCTGATTAGCCACAACAGCATAAATGGACGTTAAATGAATAAACATTAGATGGGAAAATTAAATTTTTCAGTAATCAAATCATCAAAAAATGTTTTCTGAAATATGAGTAGTAGCCGCACAACATATACCATTGGAAAGCGCGTTTATTTATTTATTTAACGTCACTTTATGCTATTATGGCTAATCGGACAATGCTACAATGGGAGTCCTAAATATCGCCTACCCAGGTTTTATTAGGATAGGGATCTTTTAACGAGTACCAGACATCGCACAGGCTCGGGACCACTTTTTAACGTCTCCTCCGAAGGACGGCATAAATAAGGATTTTTTACTTCCATTAAAAAATCCTACGACCACCTGCGGGTTTGAACCCGCGATCTTTGGCATAGGAGGCTGTTATGCAAGCCACCCAGCTACAAGTGATCCCATGTGATTAAGTTATACGGACTTGAGATGTAGTACGCGGAAACTAAGAACCATTTTATAAGTAGAGATATTTCAAGTGTAATAAATACCTTGAATAATAAAGTGGTTTATTGGATTACCACTCCTAAATAATAATTAGAAGTTAAAAGCTTCATAATTAATAGTATTAGATTTCATTAAATAAAATATATTTTGTTGCATTATGTTTCTCTGATATCCTATAATTAATGTAATTTCAATTAATACTCCCCTTCAGGGAATTTACTCCTAGACATAGTTAATCAATATAATTAATTACTGAATGCGATAATGGATGTAGCAATATTGATCGAAGTTGTTCTATAGTGAACGAAATCCACGTTACGAAACTGAGCATAGACGATTCTCAATACATTAAAAAAAGAATACCACGTTGACAGTGTGACACCCCGATAGAAGTAATGATAGTGGATTCAACCTATTAAGCTAATTTACATATTGATAATTTGAAAAATGCTTTATGTTCTTATTCATGAATATTAAATATATCAAGTTTTACGCCAATAATTAGGTCTAGTTTCTCCTGGCATTAAGCACAACTATATTTTCAGGTGAGGACGTTACTCATCCAACTCCTTTTAAGCAACGCCAAGTTATGTTAGGTATGTCAGTTGTAGCCATGCTTTGAAAAAAAAATTGTTAACACGTCCGAGTAGTTTGTCATGAAATCGTTTGTAAGTCAATCGTAGGTGGCTTGATGTGGTTGGAACACGTAAGTCGATATGGAGGGTATCGTTTGAAACATACGGTGGAGAATTCGTTGCTAGTCTTAAAAATGTGGATTAAGAGGTTTGTATTTTTTGATTGTGTGTATTTTTAGCTGGTCTGTAAATTTGGCAAGCGTCAGTACATACAGGTTCTAGTAAATAAGTATACACTTTAAGCTTCTGTCTCATGGATAATTTAGAGTGTCAATGCAGTATCGAATATAATAGTCTGAGTCGAAAGTTTAGATTTTTACGTTTTGTCTTGACGTGTGGGCCCCATGTCAATCTTTTGTCAAAAATTAGTCCTAAGTACGTCACTGTGTTTTACTGCGGTAAAGGGTGATTGTCTATTCAAACTGAAGTGCAGGTTCCGCGTCTTAAGTATGAATGTAACATGTAGTGACTAGTCATGGTTAATTTTACTTTTACTTACCTATATATCAAATATATAGTAAGGCAAAGTATTGCGATCGTAAACATTTTCCAATTCCAGTTTTCAACGGAAATACACGTTTTAGGGTCCCCTGAGTCAAAATAACACAGTCCCGCAAAAATGTGAGTGTGTGTGTGTGTGTCTGGGTGCGGTAACTGTAGCGCGAAAACGAAAAGTTGTACGGAACTGAAATTACATATTTAAGACAACTATACGTCGAGATTTTACAGCAACTTTTTTAATAAATTCGGCTTACCGGAAGTGCTACTTTGTACTATGCATTTGGCACCTTTTATAATTTTCTCAACAACGGTTCTAACGATTTTGATTAAATTCGCTATATGGATAAAAAATTAAATGGGCTTTAATATGATTTAGGATTCATTCTGATTAAAATAGTATGACAGGGCTTAAATGCCGATATTTTAAATTTTCTTCATTTGAAGTACCTTTAATTGTATGGCTTGTATAAAATTAACTATATTATCTTGTTACCATTGGGAATTAACTGCTAGATATGCACGTTGAGCGAATTTAATTAACAGCTAAAGGAGAAAACTGAACAAATACTTTTTTATGCATTTTTTGTGTTTTTGAACACAAGAATAGTAATATAGATGTATTATATACCGTTGGATAGCTAAAGATTTTAGAAAACATATTATCTGATACACGGAATCGTAAAGACTAATAGAGAGTGATGTAATGCCGACAAAACTAACTGTCGTTTATGTTCCCGAAAAGGGAAATTCATGTTGATCGTGCTGCAACCTGACAGCTTGTCAAAGAAGCACAGCACGCTAATATTATTTTTGAACATAAGAACAGTAATATAGACGCATAAGATACCGCTGAATAAGAAAGACTTTAGAAAATATATTATCTTATGCACAAGCTTGTAAAATTGAATAAAGAGTGATAAAAAGCCGATAAAACTAACTGATTATTTTAGATAATAATATAATAGAGTTTTTAATAAAACACACGTTTCTATATTAATTAATTCTTTAATGGTTTCACTCGTTTTTATCTCTAAATTCTCGTATTAGTAAATTCTTTAACCAGTATTAAAAACGAAGGTATGTGAAAGTCGTGTGTTGCGTGCACCAGATTTTTTAGTTTCCATTTCTTTTTACCAGATTTTCCAGTTTTGTAAAATCATACTAGCCTCTGTAGGATCTGTGTTTCTCGTGATAACAGCAGTGTCTTCGGCATATGTCGCAGTTAGGATGCTTTTGTCAGCTGGTAAGTCGTATGGGTAAAAAAATAAAATAAATAAAACATAACCGTTTAACCCGCAAAAAATTCTTACTCCGCACTCTTCCGTGCACTCACTAAACACAAGATCTCAACTTACCGATTTATTTTTATTCTCTCATACAACTTTCACCTTTGAAAAGTCCTTCATCATCAGGCGACCGGATACCGGAACTCTTTACCCATCTCCCTTTCTAAAGTTTACTGATTTCACTAAAAGTTCAGATTCTTTTAAGTTTTGTCAATATTTTAGGTATTTTTTTAAAATGCTGTCATAAAAAGTTGAAGAACGAACCGAGCAAATCCCTAATGGACGGTGCTTTTCCCTAAGACATCATCGGCATACACACTGCAAATTTTTTAACTGTCTGCAGTGCAGCGTATTTTCTTTTTCGGAAATAAAAAAAAAAATTATTAAATGACGAAAATCAATTTTTTTTCTCTTCCGTTCTGAGCAAGCAAAATACCACTAAAAGATAAGGAATCTGTTGAAACTGATGCATAAAAGGACTTTTACTAATTTTTTTTTTAAATATAAAAATATTATTTTATAAACACAGAGAGGATTAAATTGAAATATTCAAACGCTAGGAACTTATTTTACAAGATAATATAACTGTCAGAGGTGGAAAACCAGGATCAGAACATCAAGCAGGGAGGAAGCGTATGCTTAGAATAGGATAGTTCCAGTGTACAAGATGGCTACGAAGGGATAGCGGCTAGCATAACAGCCTTCTATGCCTAAAGTCGTGGATTCAAACCCGGCAGAAGGCCTTAGGATTCAAGGCCGAATTAACAGCGATATTAGCTGCTCTGGATTATATAATACATAAAAACTTTAATAAAACTCTGATTCTCACCGACAGCTTAAGTGCCTTAAATAAACTTGAAAATCTAAATTTTAACTCCAAAACATCATATTAAATAATTGCAATTTTAGAAAAAGTTCTATTACTTAAAAAAAAGAAGGTAAAACTGTTCAATATGCCTGGATTAAGGGACACGCAGTCATTAAAGGCAATTTTTTAGTGGATGGATTTGCAAAGGAAGCGAGCGACGAAAGGGCAGGTGAATTGATCTCGAGTATTGTTTTCAGATCTTTTCGGAGAGTTGAAAATTTCCATGGGGATGGATTGGCAGGGAATTTATAGAGGAAAAAGGGATGTTTTATAAATCTCACTGCACGGTTGTGTCAATGGAACCATGGTTCGGTAACAGTAATGCGCCTAGATCATGGATAAGAGCAATGTGTAGGATAAGAATTAATCATGAGATCTCAGACGCCTACTTCCATATGATTAATAGAAAAGATAATGAATATTGTGAATTGTGCCAAGTTAGGGACGACCCGAAACATATAGTATTGTCATGCATTAAATATTCTGTCCAACGCTACTTTTTTATCAATAAAATCGGAAGTATATTAAATAAAAATAATCTATCGTATATCGACATAATAACAAATCCTAACCATGTTCTTGAAGCGTTAGGCCACTATATAAACTCTGCAGGTATTAAATTATAAAACAAAGCTTATTATCGATAATCATAGAATCAAAACATAATTTCAACATATTTTAAATCTTGGCTTATGGCGCCTAGCTAATAATAATAATAATAATAATAGTCTTACCGAACACAAATGTTCGATGCCGATACCACCAAACTCTGCCTGCACAGACTCGTCCAAAATTCACAGTTCAAGCCCTAACCTTTAAGTTTTTAGATAGAAGCCGCGAACTAAGTAACTTAGCAACTGAATAATAACACGCATTTCCCATCTTTAACCGGGACTTTATTTCTTCCTGGATTTCATTATTTCTAGTTATAATCGAACCTAAATACTTGAATTTCTCTACGTGTCAAAAGTATGACCTGAAATATTAATATCATCAAGATCGCCACCATTTCTGCTAATAATCATATATTTTGTCTTATCGGTATTTAATTCGAGTCCTATTTCTTTACCGGTTTTTATTAACACACTTGTATTTAGTTGGATAGTGTCCGTGTCTTCGCCTAGCAGTACCAGATCATCGGCATACCCCAAAACCGGAATCTTGTCACCCAGATTTAAACCTTTCTCGGCGCCTAGCTAAAGTCCTATTAAAAAAAAAAAAAAAAAAAAGGCCTTAGGATTTTCAACAGTAGTTAATAATCCTAGGTTAATCCGACAGTCGGAAGGAACATAAAATGGTGTTCTCGACCCTGTGTCATGCTAGGTACTCGCTAAAGATCCCAATTTTAGTTAAACCTTGATTGACAACATAGGAGTGCCATTGTAGCATCGTTCGATTAGCCACAGTTGCATAAAGTAACGTTAAATGAATAAACAAAGGAACAATATAAAATACTACACATTGAGCTTAAGTGAAAAATAAAAAGCACAAGAATAAAAACGTGTTCCGAGAAGGCTGCTCCAATATATAATATTTCCCTAACATTAATACTAGCATGTTTCTGATATACGATTGTATGTTCCACAAAAAGCGGAATATGATCACTTATTCTTAGAATCAGTATAGGTAGAACTTACACCTTGTATTTTCTCTTTTTTGTAGCTTTAGAATTTCGTCTTACATGGAGAGGAAATCTTTCCTCAAACTTGGGCTGACTCTTTTTTCCTGTATATTATTTCCGTAACCTATACGTCTCGTGACATAAGAAACCAGTTGCTGACAATAATAAAATGATTCTGAGAAATATCTAAAATAAAATCTTTATCAGAATCCATCGTTGTTTTGGAAAATTTCAATGCATTTTTTAGATTATAGACTTTAATGAAATTCTGCATTCTAAGATTAGACAATCACAAATAATCACAAAGGTTAACAAGTGCACGAAGAACGCATATTAAAAAGATAATCATCGTATTTATGATAAATGGAACTGAATCAAAAAATGATATAGGTAATTAAGGAGATAAAAAAAATCAAAGATAGAGAAAATATGTAATGTTTTTTCGGGATCATGACACCATGATGAACATGAAAAAACTCCGCAATTATTACACAATGGTTTATTATTTTCAAATCACGATATCAAGGTATAAAGTTTATATAGCTGCTAATATTTTCGATTTTTCTGTTTATCGTGTTTTACTGATTCTAAAACCCTAGGCATATCTTTCTGTATCTTCAAAAATAACTGAGTCATGAGCGTATTTATGGATAAAACAATTTTTTTTTTCTATTCTTTTTTTTTTTTTTTTTTATAATTATTCGCGTTTTTTCGGTTAAAAACATTAATAAATTGTTTCTGTATCTTCAAAAATAACTGAGTTATGGGCTTTTTTATAAGTATTTCCTTTTTTGTTTATTGCGCTTTACTGATTCCAAAACTCTATCCATATTTTTCTCTATCTTCAAAAATAACTGAGGGCGTATTCATGGGTGAAATTTCAATGTTTTTTTTTTTTTAATAGCTTTAAAAAGCTACTTTTCATAAAATAAGTGTACAACATCTTGGGCGATAGATCAGAGTTTAATGTCATACCTAGTAGAATGAAATTTAAAAAATGACACTAAAATAGGTTAACAAAATTTTACATATGGACGATGGTCGAATAACCAAAAATATGTTTTTTTTTTTTAAAAATGCTTGAGTGGCACCCTAACAGCCAACCAAAATTAAGTTTAATTAGATGTATGGCTTTTGGAAATATGCGAGGAAAATGGGCTACTTAAATTAGAACTAAAATCATTCAAAGCTAAAATCTACAACATACGATATCAAACAATAACAATGACAACGATATCAAAGTTGAATTCCAATTATAACAAAATAATTACTAACAATGCTGATACCGAACAATATTTTATAATAGAATCCCACATTAAATTCACCAAAACACTGGCTCAACTTCGTCTTTAAAGTAATTAGGTTATTGAAAATAACAGTTAATAAAAAATACATTTAATTAAGCCGCAAAACGAGTGCAATCATTAAAAACCGGAAAATCTTTTACATTTACTAGTACAATGCCCGATGTATCATCATTACAAACGGAATCACCTACCTCACATAAAATATTTCAAAAATTTACAAATCACCTAATTATTACCCACATACAATACTGAATCTATAAGAAATATCTATTCATACCACATAAAAAAAAATAAATAAATAAAAAAATCATAGGCTTGTGGCCGCTTGTAAACTAAAAAAAACCCAATTTATATATATCAAAAATTTTAAGACTAAGATTATTATCGAAAGTTAATCTTAACCGTGCAATTTATATTTATTTAAATTACATAGTTCTTCTTCTATAGCACTCCTATTTTGACTTTGATTATTGAATTTTTCTATTATTATTTATTTAGTATTTTTTGTTTATTTGGAGCAAAATATTGTGTATATATGTATTATTATTCTCAGAAAATACCTGTTTATGTTTATTTCCTTTTTTTAAATGAATGGCAGAAGCAATTCATATATTTATTAATCTATTAAATAAGTCATATGCTACTGTACAGTATGTACTAAAAAGACATAGAAGATTAAAATATGTGAGGATAGACCACGTGCTAGAATATCTAGGAAACTGGACAATCACCACAGGCGAGTCATGGATGCAGAATTCTATAAAAATCCTCACACTACCGCTACCTCAATAGCCATCAGAATAATTAGGGATTATTGCATTCAAGTCCACCCAGAAACAGTCAGAAATATTAATAAGAAAAGGATACAGTGGTCGAGTCGCAAACAAAAAGAAATCCCTTCATCAGTATGATACACCGGAAGAAGCGGCTGAAATTTGCCAGGGAGTTTGTAAATAAACCCAAAAGTTTCTGGGAAAGTCATATTCTCTGACCAATCCAAATTTAATATTTTTGAGGAAATGGAAGGTCAAAAGTTAATTTCTCTAATTCCTTTATTTGCATTCATCCAATTATATTTGGGTGTATAGACAGTTTTTAACGTAAGTGTATATATTCATTTTTGTTTTATTTTTACGCTTTCTTATTCAAACTTTATTGAGTATTTGTTTTTTTCTTCATTTGTTTTTTTAAAAATTGTATACACATTTGTACAAACCTATTATTATATTTTTTACATAAATAACTATATCAAGACAGTGTATAACTTAGTATTTCAAACAATGACCAACTGTATTTGTATGAACGATTTCCACAGACAAATAAATAATTATTATTATTATTGTTATAAACGATAGTGGACCCCACGCAATAGTCCTAAAATAATTATTCATTTTTGTCACAGAAAATCTAAAAATAAGATCTCTTTTCTTCTCAGAACGTTGATCACTCTTAAATGTTTCGAGACTTTTCTAGAGTATTTTGTGGGGATTGAATATTTGCTTTGTTATTACATTATTTATTGATATTGTTATATTCATTTTATTTTTAGACATAGCGGTCTAGTGGGTAGAGCGCTAGTCTACTCTGGGTCCTGAGTTCCAATCCCGGCTGTGGCAGAATATTATTTATTCTGTTGTTTCAGCCGGGGAGCGATCCTGGGGTATGAAGACCCTCCTGGGGCAGACCCAACCTCTTTAAAGTGGTTACCCAAAATGGGGAAAAAACCTGGCGGCTGAACGTGATCTCGGCCGAATCGCCTCATTGCAAGGCCGCTGGCCTAGAAACAGTACGAATCTCCATATGTACTGAGCCCAAAACTCTTCATGGGTTGTAGTGGTACAGGTATATTTATGAATATGCTAGAAGAAAGTAATCATAAAAAAGCAGCACCGTTATGCTTATTGTTGTATATGTGTTTTGTTGTTTTTGTTTTAAAGATTTATTCAATTTGTTATTAATAATGTACATTTGCGGGCGCCAGATTTATTATTTGTGCTGTGCCAGCCAGCTCTATTTGTATGGGGATTGCCCTAAAGACAAATAAATAAAATTATTATATTATTATTAAACGATTGCGTACTAATTTAAGTGTTTTTAAGCTTGATTTTTTTTTTTTTAACTTTCCTAACAACATAAGAATACTTTCAAGGCTGATGCTTCTTACAATTTATTAAAAAACCTCTTGCATTTAATTCAAGTTGTTTAATTGGCTAATTACCGGGGCTCACCTGGTCTGTGACAAGTGCTGCCCCCAGCGGGCTACAAGTTTAATTGACTCGGCAAAGTTGGAAGAGTAGCGGCCGACGGATATCCCTTGGTAAACACCAATGCTCTTAATTATCCCAGTTTAAAGCATTCAAGGTTCTTATTATAAGTGCTTCAGAGATAAATTGTATCATTTTTTTTCCTCGACTATTTCTTCTGTCTTTCTTAACAACTATAAAAAGAAAAAAACATACCAGCAAAAATTAGCCGACGTTAAAGTAGTTCCTCACCGATAGAACTTTCAAAGTAAACCGTATTGATCCATTCTTCTTCATCTCATGCCCTAACCGTACTGAATGTTGGAGACCGTCATAGCTATTCGAACTTTATTAGAAGCAAATATGAATAATTCAGCTTACGTGTTTAGGTAATGTAGGTTTCATGCTGATTTAAATAGTATGATAGGGCTTAAATGTCAATATTTGTAGATATAAAAACATTAACCATATCGGCTGATTAGTATTGCTAGAAAACAGGTAAATATATAAGTTAAACGAATTCGATATCCAACTAAAAGAGGAAACAGCGAAAATATTTTTTTAATACTTTTTTGTTTTTGAACTTAAGAAAAGTAATATACATATATAATACACCGTTGGAATGCTAAAGATTTAATACAAAATATTATCTTATACATATTATATAAGTAAAAGTTAATAAAGAATGATGAAAAGCCGATAAAACTAACTGATTGTCGTATATATTAATAAAATAGATTATTTAATAAAACACAGGTTTCTATTAAAATCAAATTTAAAAAAATTTAAAAAAAAGTCGATAAACAAGCTTCATTATTGAAAATAATAAACCAAAATGGTAATAAGAACAGTCCTAAATATGATAAAAGTAAATAATAGAGTAAAAAATCTGGTGCGGGCAACACACGACTTTCACTTACCTCCATTTTTAAAATCAATGAAAGAATTTTCAAATACAGTTACAGATAAAAATACGTAAAACTATTAAAGAATGATTTAAATTGAATTTCTATAGAAACGTGTTTTATTAAAAAATCGATTATATTATTATCTAAAACAATCACATAATTTTATAGGTTTTTTATCACTCTCTATCAACTTTTAAAAGCTTGTGTATGAGATATATTTTTTCTAAAATCTTTAGCTTTCCAACGGTATATCATACATGTATATTACTGTTCTATATGTTCAAAAACGAAAAATTGCATTAAAAAATATGTTTTCTGTTTTCTCCTTTAGTTGGTTATCGAATTCATTCAATTTATATATTTACCTGTTTTTCATCAGTGGTAACAAGATAATATAGTTATTTTTATAGAATCAACAAAATTAACGGTACTTTATAGAAAGAAACTTTAAAATATTAGCATTTAAGCCCTGTCAGACCATTTTAATCAAAATGAAACCTACACGATATTAAAGGCCATTAAATTTTACATCGATAAAACCAATAATAGTAAATAATTAAATTTAAAAAAATTAAATAAAAAAAAAAAAAATAATAATACTAAATAATAGTTTAATCAAAATCGACGACACCGTTTTCGAGAAAATCGAAAAAAGATGCTAAATGCATGGTATAAAGTGGCTCTTCTGGTAAGCTCATTTTGATGAAAATAACGTCTCGGGCGTATATAAGTTTTAAATATGAAATTTTAGTTCCATTGAACTTACCCTTTCCGCCCGGGAGTTACCACACACACAGACCTTTTTGCGGGACTTGGTTATTTCGACTCAGGGGACCCCTAAAATGTGTATTTCGATCGAAAACTGGAATTGGAAAATTTTCACGATCGCAATAGTTTTCCTTACTATACATAGTAAGTGAAAGTTTTGTGTTGCGCGCACCAGTTTTTTTACTTTTTACTGACATCCTCTATCAAGCTAAGTGAAAATAAAAATTCGAAGCTATATAGCAGCTTATAGAGTTGATATATAACTGACATATATATATATATAAAGGGCCTGATTCGGCAAAGAGACCCACCCTTTGCAGGTCGCAAAAAACCCCGAATACGATACAGGTTTGTAATAAGCTCCCAGTTAATGGGTAGGTCGGGAGGGGCTTTGAAATGAAGCCCGGAGCCAAAGAGGTACGAGGCAGAGGTAGGAACCTCAGTGAGGCAACTTCATTAAACATATCCTTCATCATTCATTAGCTGAGGGGCCTACCGCTGTAATGACATCAGCCCCGTCATCATGCCCTAACATCATCCAGCTCTCAGCAACGCCGGCGGCCGCAGGGGTTAATAAGGCGGCCGAGAAAAACAAATTATAAATTGGCCGCTCGGAGTGGATACAGGGAATATCGGTGCTTAGGAAAAATCTGGTGTGCACACGAAACATACGACATTCACTTACCTCCATTGATGAAATCAATTTAAGAATTTTAAAATACAGTTAAAGATTAAAATAATGTAATATTTTTGTACGAGTATAAAGTGGGCCATTCAGCAGCTGAGGCCGCTAGAAATATTTGCAAGACGATTGGGGAAGGGAGTGTTAATGAACGGACCATTCGCCGTTGGTTTGCTAAGTTTTCAGCTGGGGATACCGACTTGGAAAACTTGCCCCGAGGAAGACCGTCCGTAATAGACAACGATGTCCTCAAACATACAGTAGAAGGAAACCCCTACCAAACAGTTAAAGGACTCTCAGCACAACTAACTGCAAGTGCATCTACCGTTTCCAGGCATTTAGAGTGTATTGGGAAATAAAAAAGCTCGATACATGGGTACCTCATGATCTCACTGAGCGGCATGTTTTAAAATATACCGTGCAAAAATTGAAAGAACTGGGCTACGAAGTTCTTCCGCACCCACCATATTCTCCCGACTTGTCTCCAACAGATTACCACCAGTTCAGGAATTTAGACAACTTCGTCAAAGGAAAACTTTTTGAAAAGGATGATCAAGTGAAAAGTGCGTTTTCAGATTTTGTTTCACTCCAAGGCACAGAGTTTTTCAGTTCGGGAATAAAAAAGTTGGTGTCACGTTGGGGAAAATGTGCAGAAAAAGAAGGTAAACACAATTATCTTGTTTTCATATCGTATTTTTAATAAAAATACTTTACCTTGAAAGCGGACATTTCATGTGACACAACCCAACATAATTATTTTCCATTTGTCAATTAACTCAGAATGACATATTAAATAACTTCTTAATTAATCCATATTAGGATATTAGTCAATATTTCTTCTTTTTAATATCACTTGAGGAAAAAAGTTAATTGGAAAAATATCTATCCTCTTTTCTTCTTTAGTCAATTATGAACTGCTATCATATTTCATTTTTATTAATACTGTATAAAACGAGAGGTTTATTATTTCAAAAAAACGAAATAAAAAATATTTTAATTGAAAAAAGAATTAGGCGTTTATGCAATGACAAATGATAATAATAAGGAAAAAACCAACCTGATATTAAATCTCCTTTCAATTATAATTTAAATCCGTTTCCACAAAAATATATAAAATAAATAATATAAAGTATTAAATGTAAAATATGTAATTATTCTACGTGATTACAACTGAACGTTCGGGTTGGGTTTTACTTCCAATTGCTATTGGGCTGTCCGGAAAGTCGATAAACAAGCTTCATTATTGAAAATAATAAACCAAAATGGTAATAAGAACAGTCCTAAATATGATAAAAGTAAATAATAGAGTAAAAAATCTGGTGCGGGCAACACACGACTTTCACTTACCTCCATTTTCAAAATCAATGAAAGAATTTTCAAATACAGTTAAGAGATAAAAATACGTGAAACTATTAAAAAATTAATTAAATTGAATTTATATAGAAACATGTGTTTAATAAAAAAATCTACTATATTATTATCTAAAATAATCAATTAGTTTTATCTTCTTTTCATCACTCTCTATTAACCTTCAAAAGCTTGAGTATCAGATAATATTTTTTCTAAAATCTTTAGCTTTCCAACGGTATATCATACGTGTATATTACTGCTCTTATGTTCAAAAACAAAAAATTGCATTAAAAAATATTTTTTCTGTTTTCTCCTTAAGTTGTGTATCGAATTCATTCAATTTATATATTTACCTGTTTTTCATCAGTGGTAACAATATAACATAGTTATTTATATAGAATCAACAAAATTAAAGGTACTTTAGAGATAGAAAATTCAAAATATCGGCATTTAAGCCCTGTCAGACCATTTTAATCAGAATGAAACCTAAATTATATTAAAACCCATTAAATTTTACATCGATATAGCGAGTTTAATCAAAATCGTCGGAACCGTTTTCGAAGAAATCGAAAAAAGGTGAAAATTCATGGTATAAAATGGCTCTTCTGGTACGCTAATTTTGATGAAAAAGGTTTTGTAACATCTCGGGCGCATATTTGTCTTAAATATGAAATTTCAGTTTCATAGGACTTACCGTTTCCGCCCGGGAGTTACCACACACACACATACACATACACACACACACAGACCTTTTTTCGGGACTTGGTTATTTGGACTCAGGGTACCCTAAAATGTGTATTTCCGCTGAAAACTGGAATTCGAAAATTTTCACGATTGCAATACATTTCTTACTATATATAGTAAGTGAAAGTAAAAATAGCAAATTTTTTTTTAATTCGGTATTTCGATAGGACATTAATTTCCCGATAATACTCGCCTACCACTACTGGTAGAAATTTATTACGGACATATTCATAAATAAACATTTATAACCCCTCGGCTATTGATTCGAATAACTGATCGTTTGTTTGGATTCCTTCCAAAGTTCCTAATATTCCCAACGGTTATTTATTTAGTATTACATCAATATTAGGCTATAAACGTTTTTCATAATAGCAGGAAGGGGGAAGCAGAGGACAAATACAAAAATTAAAATCTAGGCCGTCATAGGGAATGTCGATAGAAGTAAAAATCTTTTTGGAAATTCTCGATTTTCGCTAGGATTTCGCTGGAGAGAAGAATTAAAGTAGATTATGTTGTTATTATTGTTTCATTTATTATTAAAAAATCATTACCTTGTGGAGATATATCATTTTGAATTGTAATCTGAATGTGACTGTCAAATGCATGGTTCATTTTGTAATGATAAATCCAAAAGTATATTGATGGTAAACATAGCACATATTTGTTGATGGACCCACCAATTGTGTCACGGAAATTCGAATATGCTTTATAACTGTTTAAAAAAAATGATCTATGTGTGAAAGAATTAAGTTAGGCGCGCTTTTTAATTTTTACAGTTACTTACTTCAGGCCCTTGAGTCCAAATAACCAAGCCCCGCAATAAGGTCTGTGTGTGTGTGTGTGTGTTGTGTGTGTGTGTGTGTGTGTGTGTGTGTGCGCGTGTGTGTGTGTGAGGTAAGTCTAGTTCGTCAACGATAAGTTGAATAAAATTGAAAATTTGATTAAACTATACACAAGATGTTACAGCAACTTTTTCATTAAAATCGGCTAACCAGAAGAGTAAAGTGGCTCCTGCATCCTACACCTTTTCACGATTTCCTCCAAAACGGCTCTATTGATTTTGAATAAAAAGTGACACACACACACACACACATATATAGTGTTCGAGAAAATCGTTAGAGGCGATTTTGAGAAAATCGTACTGCCCCAAAACACAAAAAATTGCATGATAACATATTTTTGCTCTTTTCTCCTTTAGTTGGTCATCAAATTCGTTCAACTGATATATTTTGCCGTCTATTATCAATGTCATTAAGATGAATGGTTAATCTTTTGGAATGTACAAAATTATATGTAGTTTAGAAGAAGAAAATTTAAAATATCGCCATTTAAGCCTTGTCAGACTATTTCAAACAGAATGAAACCTACATCATATTAAGACCGATTAAATTTTACATCGATATGAGGAGTTTAATCAAAATCGTTAAGAGCCGTTTATGAGAAAGTCTTTAAATTTAAATTCATTTAAAGATACAAATAAACTGTTAAAGAATTAATTATTTTGAATTTCAATAGAAACATGTGTTTCATTAAATAGTGTATTATATTTCAATCTACAACAATCAGTTAATTTTATCTCTCTCCATAAACCTTTATAATTTCGTATATTTGATAATATGGTTTCTAAAATCTTTAGCTATCCAACGGTATATTATACATCTGCATTACTATTCTTGTGTTCAATAACACAAAAATTGCATAAAAAAATATGTTTCCACTTTTTTCCTTTAGTTGTTTACCAAATTCGCTCAACTTGCATATTTACCCGTTATTTATCAATGCTAATAAGAAGATGTTCCAATTTTTTTTTTTTTTAAATCTACAAAATTAAAGCTACTTTAGAGGAAAGTGTATCAATTATAGGTTAATGTTTTGATTTGTTTTGTTTTTATATTTATTATTATTTAATTCTATATATATAATTTATTTGTATTTATCTCAGTTATAGGTTGTTGTTTGTTTTCTTATTTTGTATATATATTATATTTTATTTATATGACTTTATCATTGTATACCGTATATATTGTGTGAATGGGATCTTATATCACTATTACTAATGTTCATATAGAAACAAATTGTAATATATCTCAATAAAAAAAAAAAAAAAAAAAAAAAAAAAAACTTTAGAGGAAGAAATTTAAAAATGTTTGAATCAGAATGAAACCTACATCATATTGAAGCCCATCAACTTTTATATCGATGAATAGAGTTTAATCAAAATCGTTAGAGCCGTTTTTTTAGAAAATCGTAAAAAGGTACGAAATGCATGGTATAAAGTGGTTCTTCTGGTTAGCTGATTTTCATGAAAATGTTTTTATAACATCTCAGGGATATAATTGTTTTAAATATGAAATTTCAGCTTCATAGGACTTTTCGTTTTCGCACGGGTGCTAACACACTCACACACACACACGGACCTTTTTGCGGGACTTGATTATTTGGACTCAGGGGACCTCCCTAAACTGTATTTTCGTTGAAAACTGGAATTTAAAAAAATTCACGATCGCAATACTTTCCCTTACTATTTATTTCATATATAGGTAAGTGAAAGTAAAAAGTTTCCAAAAACCAATAGCTCATTCCTTTCAAGGGAAGATATTTCCTTAATGCTCCCAAATCGATATCCATTCATTCTGCGACACTAATTAATTTCAGCTGTCAAACTTAGGAGAATGTTATTGTTCTTGGCAGGTATTGCTGTCCGACTCCGGGGCTACCCCAGGTTAATTTGGAATGTCCGATCATAGCGGGATAATAATAAAACTAATCAGTTTCATTAATAGAATTGCAGTTTCATTCACAAAAGCCAAAAATATTGAAGATTATAAATAAATAATTTGTTATCAAAATGTTATCTGAGTAATAAAACTATATATATTTTAAAAAATCTGGTGCGCGCAACACAGGACTATTACTTACCTTCGTTGTTAAAATTAATTCGAAAATTTTTAAATGAACTTGAAAAAAGAACAAAGAATTAATTACATAAAGTCTTGATAGACACATGTGTTTTATTAAATAATCTATTATATTTTTATCTAAAATAATCAGTTAGTTTTATCTGATTTTTATCAATATCCATTAACTCTTACGATTTCGTGTATTAGATAATATTTGTTTCTAAAATCTTTAGCTTTCCAACGGTATATTATACATCTATATTACTATTCTTGTAAGCGAAAAAAATGAACTTTCATAGGCCAAATAAGGATGCGAGGCAAGATTTTTTTTTTAAAATTATCAATAAGAAAATGTGTACTACTAGATGTTTCATAAAAGTCTAAGAGTATTGTGAGAGCTGGTACTAGTGGGAAATTTTGAACGTTTGTCAAGTAAATGTTGTAATAAACGATACCTGCCGGCTGTTTCTTGTCGTTTCCGGCTGGTGTGAATATTTCAATTAATTCGTCTGTCAAGATGTAGGGTAATGTACCGGATCTGATTTTTTTGACAAGCTTTTCTCCATCTTCAATAATTACTGAGTTATGTAATATTAGGGGATTGAATTTCAATTTTTTTAAAATAATTATTCGCGTTTTTTTTGTTAAAAAAAAATCTCTATTTTTAAAAATAATTGAGGTGTTCAATTAAATCACTTTTAATCGGCCGCCATTTAAAAAATAACCAGCCGATATCAACGTCTAGGTTTTAAGATCACCGTTGTATGCCCTAGTATTGTTTTGGCGAATTTCAAAAAAATTGGTCGATTGCTCCCGGAGAAATGACGCGGACGGCGGACAGACGGTTTTAATTCGTTATTCGGATTAGTGGATGGCCTAGAGATCTCTTATAACTAAGCAATGCTGAGTTTTGGCAATGGCCAGCTTCTCCACTCATGCCTGTGAGTCTGTGGCTCTAGCGCCCTTTCTGTCTCCACTGGCATATTAGACCGGTGGCGCGACTAAGAGGCGCTGGGATCTCCCTGGGAGGCCCCTGAGGGTGTCGGGGTTTGATTCGGAGTTCCCAGGGGCAGTATGTAAATATTGCATATACGTATGAATGTGTGTGGCCAAGATGATTATAATTTATTTCATGTGTCTCTTTATTTAGGTTTATTTATTCTTCTTTGTAATTTCTACTTTCACTTATATATGAAATATAGAGTAAGGGAAAATATTGCGATAGTGAAAATTTTCGAATTCCAGTTTTCAACGGAAATACACGTCCCGCAAAAAGGTCTGTGTTTGTGTGTGTGTGTGTGTGGTAACTCCCGGGCGAAAACGAAAAGTCCAATGAAACAGTAAATTTCATATTTAAGACAACTATACGCCCGAGATGTCACAAAAACTTCTTCATCAAAATCAGCTTACCAGAAGAGCCACTTTATACCATAAATATTTAATCTTTTTACGATTTTCTCCAAAACGGCTCTAACCATTTTGATTAAACTCCCTATATCGATGTAAAATTTAATGGGCTTTAATATGATGTTGGCTTCATTCTGATTGAAATAGTCTGACATGTCTTAAATCCCGATACTTTAAAATTTCCTCCTCTAATGTACCTATAATTTAAAAAAAAAAAATTGGAATATCATCTTATTAGCATTGATACGTAACGGATAAATATGCAAGTTGAGCGAATATGATAGACAACTAAAGGAGAAAAGTGCAATCATATTTATTTATGCAATTTTTGTGTTTTTGAACACAAGAATAGTAATATAGATGTATAATATACCGTTGGATATCTAAAGATTTTAGAAACAATATAATCAAATACACGGAATTATAAAGGGTTGTGTAGATTATAACAACGAAGGTAAGTGAAAGCCGTGTGTTGCGCGCACCAGATTTTTTGTACTGTACATCTGTAATGAATGATTTCTTATAGCACTAGTTCTCATTGTCCAACATTGTATTATGTCTAAATAAAACAATTTAAATCGATAAAAAAACAAAAAATCCGCACTTTAGAAGAAATGCCGAGGACGGCGGAGAAACGTTTTTTTTTAATCGTTATTAGGATTCCACGTATCTTGAAACGCAATTCCTAAAATCTAGAGGGGGGATGGTGTTTTTTTTTTTTTTTTTTGTCGATTACAAAGGTTCATTCTTGAAAATAATACACCAAAAGTAAAATATTAAAACGTCAGTAAATTCCGAATATCTTCTAAAAGCCTAATCATTATTAAACTAAGGAAAAAGAGGAACAATGATAAAGGAAACTGAGGGATCTCTTTTCATGAGAGAAAATGTTTTTAAAAATTGGCCTTGTCATTATTTCTATCCCGTCATTCTGTAAGGAGACGATCATTTTTCCAAAGCGGGGATGAGACGATAATAGATGGGGAGGACTACGGGATAAGGTGGAACTGCTGATGGGGAATCCCCAGAAATGGAGGAGGAGCACGCCTCACAATCATTGCGGATTAGCAAGGGCCTTCTTGCATATATTTCCAGCATTAGTCCAAACATGCTCTTCCCATTCCACTTTTAGCAGATCCCCGTTAGTGTTAAATCTTCAGTTATTAATAGTCCATCTTATCTTTTGGGAGGGGTCCTAAAGGCTATAAACTTAACTAGTAATTGTGGATGTAATTAGTTGACCGTTGAGAATTACTGGAAGGAATGTGTCCGAGTGGCGGTCATTAAGTGAAACAACTAAATAGTTTCTACTATTTATTGTTTGTCAACCTTTCGAACCTCTTTTTGGGTCATCATCAGGGCTGGATGTGTAGAAATCGCAAGCAGGACATGCTATCTACATCTTAACAAAAGCAGGCATTCTCACCTCAGCAAACCATCATTTCTACACATCCAGCCCTGATGATGACCCAAAAAGAGGTTCGAAACGTTGGCAAACAATAAATAGTTGAAACTATTTAGTTGTTTCATTTAATGACCGCCACCAGGACTAATTCCTTCCAGTTAACTAGTAATTTTATAAATATTGAAAATAATAGTGACCAAACCCTACTTTTGGAAGGCGTCCAAATCAACTTCAGGCATCCATTACCTCAATATAGACGGTGAAACTTCAGATGTAGTGGCGTGAAAATTTTTCTCAAAATTCTTACTGTCACATACATATATATATATATATATATATATATATATATATATATATATATATATATATATTTTAGATATATATGTATATAGATACTTAGTAAGCAAAGTATTGCGATCGTGAAAATGTTCGAATTCCAGTTTTTTGTGTGTGTCTTGGGTCGGTTTGTCCGTGTGTTTGTGGTAACTCCAGCGCGTAAACGGAAAAGTCCTATGAAACTGAAATTTAATATTAAAGACAAATATACGGCAGAGACGTTCGTTATTAGTGCTACTTCATTTTGGAATTCCTTACCCATGCCCATTCGTACATCCCAATCCTTAACTTCCTTCAAGCATAAACTATTTATCCATCTCCTTGAATATCAGTCTACCGCGCCTTTATAAGTTTTGACTATTTATACGCTTTATTTATTTTTATTTTTTTAATTATTCAATGTTTCAGTTTCATTTATTAATCATAAGGTTGCAATATTACCTTGTACATATATATGCGTGTATTTAAGTGCATGTATGCATTTTTTTATTCATAATATGCAGTATAATTTGTAATATGATGTATATTTTGTAGACGTAATAGCCAGAAAATTAATACTTTAATGTAAATTTATATTATTCTTAGGAGACTAGCTGTCCCAGAATAAAAATTATTTTTTATTCATTCATTCATTCAAGTGCTATGGATGATGTCTGATGATTAATGGGTACAGCGTTCATATTCATTAAATTAACTTTGAAACGTGAAGAATGAACAGCGGTTTAAGGTTTTCGAAAATAAGGTACTGCGTAAAATATTTGGCCCAAAGAGAGAGATGAAGCAACTGGGAAGTTTAGAAGGTTTCACAACGCAGAATTGCGAAGCTTGTACCCAGTGAATACGTGTATAATTGAGTTGATAGCAACGCGAAGACTCAAATGGGCGAGTAAAGTTGTTGTAAACGCTGAACCGACTGGTAGGCGTCTGAAAGATAGACCGAAGCGTCGATGGGAGGATTGCGTTAAGGCTGATCTTGGGGGCATGGATTTGACGGTGATCATTGGACGAACCTGTGTAAGCGGAATTTGGTGGTATCGGCACCGAACCTCCGGGTTCGGCGAGCCTATAATTATTATTATTGTATTTTACGAAAAGGGTTGGGCAAGTGAGAGGTTGGGTTGAATATTGAGGTAATAGTAGCTAGGAATTGATTTGGGCGGTTTTCCTTGCACATCGTCCTTCGTCCCGGGAGAAAAAATATTTATAACCCATCTGTCACCTCACCACCACATCTATCTCCTCCCCTTTAATCCTCTAAGGGTGATATATACCCAGCTCTGTATTCTCAAAGATAAATAATTCATAATCTACTTTGAATATATTCAAGTAAGTATATACCGGCTCAATTATGTAAGGCCGATAAGCCGCGGAAGAGATAAGGGGCAGGAATATCTATTAATGCTAAGCCTTCAATTCCAATAATGGATGTCTTCTTCTAAAAGGAAGTGATGTATCTTCCGTTTAAAAAATTTTTTTTTTTTTTTTTCTAACATATTTATTGATATTTACAACTGTATAATTATATACAACAAGTAAATGTGATGGATATAGTAATCTAACATGAAATACATGAAGAGATGCCACCCATCGGCAGCACTCTGAAAATATTTTAAACTAGAAGGTCTCGGGGCCATCTTCTTCTCAGACGCCTCGGAGGATTATCAGGAATCGAAGAGGATGATAGGATAGAAACTAGTGGATTAGAGTGGAAATGGAGTTTTTCATGGAATGTTTGATATCTTGTTCGGGCTAATTCAGTAACATATGGGATATTGAGGTCTTTATGGATGAGCTTATTCGTGACAAAGTAAGGAGCGTTAAGGATTTTACGAAGGATTTTGGACTGTAAGGATTGGATACGAGAAGAATTTGATGGTTTGGTAGAGCCCCATAGCTCAACTCCGTAAGTCCATATCGGTCTTATGATGGTCATATAAATAAGTCTTTTGTAAGTAAGTGGAAGATTGGAACGTTTGTCCAGTAAGTGTTGGAGTAGTCGAAAACGTCGGGCAGTTTCTTGTCTCTTCAGTCTTGTATGGGGGTTCCAAGTCAGACGTTTGTCAAGGTGGAGTCCGAGGTATCGAATCTGTTCAACAGGGGCTAGTGGAATGTCATTAAAGGATACTGTGGGGCAGGAAGTCATTGGTTTACGGCGTAGGGTAAAGGTTATTTGGTGGGATTTGTTAGAATTAATTTTAATCCTCCATTTCTGACACCATACTTCAAGGTCTCGGATGTGGGATTGAAGAGTGTGGGAGGCAGTAAATGGATCACTATCTACCGATAACACACACGTGTCATCAGCATAAGTAGAAAGGAAAGTGTTAGGATGGGTTGGGATATCAGCTGTATAGACTGTATAAAGGACAGGCCCTAGGATGCTGCCTTGGGGAACACCAGCAGATTGAGAAAAAAGGGAGGAATAGGAGCTGTGGTGATTTATTTGGAAAGATCTATCAGCAAGGTAGGACTGTATAATAAGAAAATAAGTAGGAGGGAGAAATAGACGGAGCTTGTAAAGCAATCCCGGGTGCCAGACTCGGTCAAAGGCCTGTTCTACGTCGAGAAAGGCTCCCGTGCAGTACAATCCGCGCTCCAACGCAGAGGAGACAACGTCCACCACACGATGACATTGCTGGATAGTGGAGTGAGATGTACGGAAACCGAATTGATGATCTGGAATAATATGATGGGAATCAAGGATTGGGTAGATTCGTTTCAGAAGGAGTTTTTCCAGAATTTTTCCCATAATACATAAAAGTGATATGGGACGGTAGGAAGATGGATTTTCAGGTGACTTTTTGGGATTAGGGATCATTTTTACTATGGATAATTTCCAGGAGGCAGGAAAATAAGTAGTACGTAGTACGGCATTATAGATGTAGGTGAGGAATAGGATGGCTTTTTGAGGGAGATGTTTCAAGATATAGGAAGTGATTAAGTCATGGCCAGGAGCTTTTCGGGCAGGTAATCTGTGAATGATATTGGATAATTCTGAAGGATGGAAAGCTTTAGGTGGAAGGGTCATTTGGAGGGGAATAGTTAGGTCTTCTTCTGTCCTTTCAAGGTGTTCGGGATTAAGGATATCTGGATGGGGAGTGTAAGTATTGTAAAGATGTTGTCCGAATATCTGGGCTTTCTCTTCGTCAGATCTTGTCCAGGTTTTGTTTTCAGTCAGGAGTGGATGGTTAAAGTCTTTGAATTTAAGAAGTTTTTTTGTGGTTGTCCATAACGATTTGTCTGTTGTAGTAAGATTTTCAGTAAAGTTGAGTAAATTTTGAATTTTGTATGTCTTTATTTCTGATTTGAGTTTGTTAGTTAGTTTGGTATAGTAAGTTTTGTCAGCTGGGTATCGTGTCTTATGCCACTTCGATCTCGCTTTGCGTTTTTCTTTTAATAATAATCGAATATGCTGTGGCAGATCAGTACGTTGAGTGTCATTAATCTTGGTGGTCTTTGTGTTTTCAGTTATACTGCAAGTTATGGAGTCAGTCAGTTTTTTTACAGCTGTATCAATATCATTATTTGTCTTGAGTGGAGTGTTCAAGTCCAATTTGCTTTCCAAGTCCAGTCGAAATACGTCCCAGCTGACTCGTCCTTTGATCAATGTAGGAGGAAGGGGTTTAGGAACAAAACTGGAATGCAAGGAAAGCAAAACCGGGCTATGGTCTGAGGAAAGGTCGTTCAGTGATCTGATTATTGTTTGGGAGGAGGAAATTTGAGAGGAGATAAATATATCCAGGATGTCAGGTTTTTTTTTTTAGAGATGTTGGCCAATATGTGGGATTCATGGGTGAGAGGACAGTATAGGTATGGGAAGTCAAGACACTGGAAAGGAGATTACCTCGGGAGTTGGTAGTTCGGCAACCCCACCGTTGGTGTTTAGCATTATAGTCTCCTCCAGCGATAAAGCGCGGTCCGAGGGATCGAAACAGGGTTTCAAGTTGGTTAAAGGAAAGGGAAATACCAGGAGGACTGTATACAGCTGCGAGGGTGAGATGGAAAGGACGAGTGGAAATGGTCACTGAGGTTGATTGTATGGCGTCAGTTGGAGTAGATGGAATAAGGGAATGAGGTAAGGACTTATGGATAAGGATGCATGACCCGGCATGGGAAGTGTTGTCTGGGTGGTCCGATCTATATGTGATGTAGTCACGTATGTAAAAAACGTGTTCGTCGTGTAAAGTGAGTTTCAGTCAAAAGTGCTATGTCAATATGGTTGTCATGGAGAAATATGTCCAATTCGTCACGGTGGTTGAGTAGACCGTTAGCGTTCCACAATAGGATTGCTAGGGGCTTTACACTCATTGTGAGAAATTGAATGGGATTTGGGTAAGGATTCTAGTGAGAAGGGTGATTAGTTGTAGGATAGTTTCTTTAAGATCTGAAAGAAAGGACTGGAGAATGGAGCATATGTTGAAAGGATCTTGGTTGGGATACGGCTGTGGGTAAGAGACTTGTGGATGATTTGTATGGTCAGGATTGTTGGCTTGGGGCTGGGCTCGCCGTGGGATAGGATGATGTTCAGTCCGCTGAGGTACTTGAGGCGAGGGGTTTGGTTGAGTCAGCTGAACAGAAGGAGATGGTATGTGGGGAGGTTGTTCAGGAGGCAATTTTACCCGTAAGGGTAGATGGTGGGGAACGGGTCGATGTGCAGGTTGTGGGTTAGAATGGGAGGCCGGAGGCTTGGTTTGGGCTTTAGGAGGCGCCTGTCGCCGTGGCTGTTGATTCTTGATGGCGATGATATCGGAGGAAGGCTTTTTGGTGTGCTCTGTGAGTTCCTTGACGGCAGTTATAGTTGGCAGCTGTTGAACGACGATACCTGTTTGTTTCACAATTTCTGGAAAATTAGTAAAATCCAAATCAGGTACCTGCGGGCGAATCTTCTGTTCCACTCGTGGTTCCGCTAGGTGCTGTGTCCTCTGCCTTAGTAGATTTTTATATACGCTACAGCCCCTATAGCTTGCTGGATGGCCTTCTCCACAAAGTGCACACTTTGCAGGCTCATTAGGGGATTTGAGGCATGTATCAGAGGTGTGTGGCCCGGCACACTTGACACACCTAGCAGGGTGATGGCAGTAGGACTTTGTGTGCCCTAAAGTTTGACATCTGGTGCACTGGACGATTATTGTTCTCTGTCTTGGCTCTTCAAACCGAACTGTCGAATATACCAGCCGTCTTACCTGGAATATCTCCATGTTATTCCTGGCTGGCTCCAAATCCACAAAAAACAGGGGCAACGCATATTTTTCTCTTGGGTGCGTTACAGAAGAGATGTTCCTAACGTTATGGCCAATTTCTTCTAGGCCGCTTTTGATGGCTTCAGTAGGAGTGGATGAGTGGAGCCCTCTCAAAACTACTCGATAAGGTTTATCTTGTTTTAGTTGGTAACAATGGAAATCAAAATTTTTTGTACTTAAATAAGTGATCAGTTTTTTGTAACTTTCCTTATTAGTAGTATTAATTTTTATGTCATTTATACGTGAAAAACATTGAAAGTTTGGCTGGCCTATTAGATCAGAAATTTCTTTACCGAACGAGAGGAAGTTATTTATATTGGAGACATATATTGGAGGTGGTTCGGGGTCAGAAAATCCTTGTGGTTCCGGGAGATGGTTTATAATGTTGGCGTTAGCTGAAGTGCTAGAGGCAGAAGTAGAAGCAGTAGGTTTTGAAGTAGATGGCGCCGTTGTCTCATTTAGGTTGGCTGCAGTGGTACTGCGAGTTTTAGGCGGTGATGGCATTGTTTTCGATTGCTGTTTATTCTTAGCCGCTTTGTTTTTTTTTTTTATTTGGTGAATTACCAGCGGAACCAGTGTTCTTTCTCTGGCGTTTCTGTAGTGTCCTAGGCTTTAAATACTGTGAGTCTGACTCGCTTATTTCAGAAAAGGGAGTCTCCTCCTCCGAGTCGTCACAAGATTGGGTCTGATCTAGATCCATAACTTAATTTAATAAGAGAAAAAAAAAACAACTGTAAAAATGACATATATATGAACCTAAAGAAATTAAAGAGACCTCTCTTTTGTGTTCGGTAAAGTATTCAATAGTGCAATATCTCACGATTCACAAAGTTTGAAGGATATTCATGCGGTAACACAGTGATGAGAAGGTAAGAAACATAGAGCTATACGTATAGTGAACTGTACTCGCAGCCATGACACTTGTAAAGCTTAAAAAAAAAAAATTAAATTAATAATTTTTACTTTCAATCCCAATCAACTCTTTTATTCACCTTCTTCCTACCGTTACCAGGCTAATCGCAGACTTAAAAGATAATAGCGGAGATGTCTACTCAACTAATTATCAATTGAAATTCATTTGCAGGACCTTGCTCACGAAAAACACTACACATCATATTCGCTTGGTGAGCAGCAACGAAGTTAGGGATATGTATAATAATATTTTTTTCTTTGTTTTATGGATTGAATTGTTTTTTTGTTTCTGTATTTGACATCGCTTTATGCTACTGTGGCTAATCAGACGATGCTATAGTGGGAATCCTAAATTTTGCCTATCCAGATTTAATTAGAATAGGGACCTTTAAGGAGTACCTGACATCGCACATGCTCAGGACCCTCTCCGAACGACGGCAAAACTAAGGATTTTTAACTACTTTTCTTTCTTTTTTTCCTCTTCAGACCTTTATTCACACCTGTCAGAAGATATCTGATAATCAGCAAATGTAAGATCAGACATGGTAGGCATGGGGAAGGAAAGTGTCCAGTAGCACCACTTCCTAGGCTTTTAATTTAGCAGAGGAGATCTCTCATCCAGCTTCTCTTTAGCCTTCTGACTGGCATTTCAGCTATTGACATGTCGTTAATCAGTCTATTGGTGAGTTCGCTATGTTTACTGTAAAAACGAGAATGGAATGTTCGTATATGTTGGTCAAATGGTTATTGTAAGGCCGTATGTAGGGTTCTATTGTTAACGTACCAAGGAGTTGTCGTTGTGAGTCTTAAACTTTTGGATTGAAATTATTGCAGTTTTTTTATATGATTTTTTTTTTGCTGAACAAAAAATCTGTGAAGTCTAAGTCCAAATTGGCTTAAGTAGGCATGTGAATGTATTCAGTTCCTGTCTAATTTTTAATTTCGATGATTTAGATAAAAGTGAATACAGTATTTCAGTCGGTGTTTGAGAGTATGTCTTTTCATCTTGACATGTGGGGCCCAAGTTATCCTTCGATCGAGTGTTAGCCCTAGGGTAATGCACAGAGTTGGTCAGAGGAATTTGGTTGTTGTCGATAAGAAATGGGTGGCAAGTGTTTTGTCGCAGTGTGAACGTTACGTGTTTTGATTTGTCGTGATTTATTAAATTATTTTGCCATGTACGTCGTCAGAAGTATTTTTATTCTATAGGAGACTCTAATCCAAGAAAATTTATAATAAAATATTTTTTCATCTCATCCTTCGTAATCTAATTATTTTATTAAATAAAATAATCAGAATATACTAATATAAAATAAATAAAATAATCATTAAAATCTATTTATTTTGAATTATCCCATAATCAAAACAGCGACGATTTAATGTTGTTAATATCTGTGTTACTTTAATTTGTTCTTAATGAATAACTGCCAAGATTTAACAAGACGCATTAATATACAGGAGAAATGAAGTAAATCTTAATATCTCGGATGAAATCTGTTTTAAAATTAAGCTTATCTCTTTCGGAGAGGATGTATTTTTAATCTCCATAATAAACAAAAGCAAGATTAAAGATATTAAGGGAGGGAATGAGAAGAGTTGAATAACATTTCCATGTTAAAAGGCCTCCTCAGATGTGAGCCCTGTTAAATAATATTTATGTACGAAATAGTAATTTTTCTTCTTTGAGCTAAAGCAGCAAGATTAATTCTTATTTTAATCTCCATTCAATTATGACTCAATCGGAGTGTCCATGTCATACCTTGTTAATTATGGAATTTTAAAGAAACTTTTTTTTTTAATCTCTCCAGATGATTTTCTGAGGCGTTTATAAATTGCCAGCTTAGCAGAGGGGAGGGAGATGTAATTAGTTTTTTTTTTTTAAAGATTTTTTAAGTTAACAGGACCATATCAGAGGGAATGATAATGATAAAACGTTTTTATCCCTTCCATTATCCCTTTACGAGGCATTTTTTTTTTCAGTGGCGCGACAGGCCATGCAGGCCCTGGGCCTCGCGGTGTAATAATCTCCTGGAGTTTACACACGCGTTTCACGATGTAATTTATAGTGTAAGGTCAACACTCCCTACGCCTAATTTTGTGAGTGGCCACCATTTGGCTGACGGGTCTTACACACCCGGGGAAAAGGCTGCGAGTGAATCCCTCAGCCATGGGCTCCCCCCTTTACGGGGCATTTAGCATTCAATAATATGACGGGGTTCGAGACTTACATGAAGTACAAGTTTAACAGCAATTAATATAAGGTCGTCACACACTAAATTTTCTAATTTATTTTTACGTACTATGAAATATGCAGTAAAAGAAAGTATTTCCATTGTGAAAATTTTCGGATTCTACTTTTGAATTTGCACATTTTGTTGAAATACAATTTTCAGGGTCTCCTGCGTCCAAATTACTAAGTTAAGCGAAAGGCTCTGTGTGTATGTGCGTGGTAGATCTAGCACAAAAACGAAAAGTCATACGAACCGGCAATTTCATATTTAATACAACTATGAGTCCAAGATGTTACAGCAACGTTTTCATCAAAATCGGCAAACTAGATGAGCCACTTTATACCATGCATTTTGCACTTTTTTAATATTTTCTCAAAAACCGATTATATGATTTTGATTAAACTCGCTAAATCGATGTAGAATTCGATATGCTTTCATATCATTTATGTTTCATTCTGATTAAATGCCGATATTTTCTTCCACATGAGTATCTTTAATTTTGTATATTCGAAAAAATAACCATATCATCTTGTTACCACTGATGAAAAACGGCTAAATATACAAGCTGTACGAAATCAATATTCAACTAAAGTTGAAATTGATTTGAAATTTTTGAACATAATAGCAATTTAGACGCATAATATACCATTGGAAAGCTAAAGCTTTAAGAAAAACATTATTAACATTGTAAAAGTAAACGGAGCGCAATGAAAATCCGATAAAACTATCAGAATTTTGTAGATAATAATAAACGGATTATCTAATAAAACGCATGCTTTTATCGAAACTAAATTTAATTAGTTCTTAAATTTTTACTTTCACTTACCTACATATTTCATCTCTGACTGTATATAAAGACCCTTAAATTGATTTTAACAAAGGAGTTAAGTGTAATTCGTGTGTTGCCCGCACCATATTTTTTTAAATATTAAAATTTAGGAATAATTAAAAACGTTACTTTTGATTTTAAGCAAAATATTTACCGTACATATATATATATATATATATATATATATATATATATATATATATATATATATATATATATATATATATATATAAAATGATACTTCTTAACAATAAAACGGATTTTGATACAGTATTTACAATCATTTAGGAAATTCTTACCTGAAGGTTAAATAGTAAAATACATTTAAAGGTTTTTTTTTCTTTTTTTTAAATTGAAAATTACATCTCCTATAATCAACAGATTCCAGAAATATGGGTATTAATATAGACACGTACTTTACATTTGGAATGCGCAAAATTAAAGAAACAATAATATATGAATAATATAATTAGTACAAGTTATAAGCCCAGTACTGAGAGAGATTATACCAGGATTTAGTCTTACCACCGTATTGTACAGTTTATATTTTTTTATACTATGCGCAATATTTTAGAAAAATAGTACGAACAAAATTTTGCATAAGTTGCTACAATAATTAGTAAGTAGTTATAAGTTAGAATTTTTGTTTTTTCACTTTATATCTTTATCCTGTCAGAAGCCTAGGCTTTAATTTAGCAGAGGTCTCTCATCCAACTTCTCTTTAGCCTTCTTCTGACAGGCATTTCAGCTATTGATATATCATTAAATCAGTCTATTGTCGTGTCCGTTAAGTTTACTGTGAAAACGAGAATAGAGTGTTCGTATATGTTGGTCAAGTGGTTTTTGTAAGTCCGTATGTAGGGTTCTGTTGTTTACGTACCAAGGAGCTGTCGTTATGAGTCTTAAAATTTTGGATTGAAATGATTGCAGTTTTTGTATGTGAGTCTTTTTTGCTAAACGAAAAATCTGTGAAGCGTAAGTCCATATTGGCTTAAGGAGGTATGTGTACGTATTCAGTTTCTGTCTAAAATTAAAAAATTAACATTGTTATTAATTATTTCATGAAAAAAGACGTTTCACTATAAAATAAATGGGACCCATGTGAAAACTAAATTAAACCTTTAAAATGTATTTTAAATAGTTCAATTTAAATATAATATAGTAAAAAACCGAATAGAATAGATACCTTTGCTACTTTAAAGTTTTTTTCAAAATACACATGCCATCTTGTTTTCGTTAGATGGGAAAATTAAATTTTCTATAATCTATACTTTATTTTAAAATAAACTTAACAAATTTTACTTTATTAATAGTTTTTCTCATATTGCCGATTAAATATATATTAATGAATAATAATAATAATAGGCTTACCGAACCCGAAGGTTCGATGCCGATACCACCAAACTTCGCCTGCACAGACTCGTTCAATGTTCGCCGGTCAAGCCCAAGCCCCCGAGATCAGCTTTAACGCAATCCTCCCATCGCCGCTTCGGCCTACCTTTCGGACGCCTAGCAGTCGGATCAGCAAATACCAACTTTCTCGGAATCCGTTCCTCACCGAGCCCAACAATTTTACTCGCCCATTTGAGTCTCCGCGACGCTATCAACTCAATTATATTCACAGGATACAAGTTCCGCAATTCCGCGTTGTGCAACCTTCTAAACTCCCCAGTGCCCTCATCCTCTTCGGACCAAATATTTTACGCAGCACCTTATTTTCGAAAACCTTAAGCCGTTGTTCATTCCTCAAAGTAAGCGGCCACGTTTCACATCCGTAAAGAACCGTTGGAAGAATAATAGTTTTATAAATTCTAACATTTAAGTTTCTAGATAGAAGCTGTGAGCTAAGTAACTTAGCAACTGAATAATAACACGCATTTCCCACCTTTAACCGGGACTTTATTTCTTCCTGGATTTCATTTTTTCTTGTTATCATTGAAAATAAATACTTAAATTTTTCTACGAATTCAAAAGTATGCTCTGATATATCAATATCACCAAGATCACCACCATTTCTGCTACTAATCATATATTTCGTTTTATCGGTATTTAATTCGAGTCCTATTTCTTTACCGGTTTTTATTAACACATATATCAATGAATTATAATAATAATTAACATTATAAATACGCATATTTTCTCGCTAAGTGCACTTTTCGTAACGATGGACTAAAGCGATTAAACATAAATCGGTCAAACAAACCTTTTTTTTAAATAAATGCCATCCTATTCAAACTGCATCCGTGCGAGGCAGAGGCGAGCCCACTAGTCTATAATAATCACATGGTAATATCTAGTTTCTTACACACCCCACCATAGAGTGGTTGATTGCATTCCTGTAACATTAGAAAATAAGGAATACTGAACAGCAGCGTTCTTAGACGTCGTACAGGCATTCGATAAGACGGTCTCTAGTTAGTAAATAACAATACATTTTTTCCGCATACCTTAAATATAGGCTTTTCGTCGTTAATCAAGAGAGTAAGAATACGTTACTATTGTGTTGGTGCGGGAGTTCCGCAAGGCAGTATTTTAAGTTCAGTTATGCATACTATATATAACACTTCTGACATTCCACAAAAAAATGCAGAAGATACTATGATACTTTTCATAAGTAATGAACCGACCATAGCTTCCTACAAAGAACCTGAAGTTGATACCACCAATCTTTGCTTACACAGTTTAATCCAATGAATCACGCCCAAGCCCAAATCCCAAAGTTCCGACTTGACACAATCCTCCCACCTATGCCTTGCCCTACCACAAAGACTTACCCGTTAGTTCAGTTCATATTACTGCTGCGGTCAAGACAATGACAGGTAAACCACGCCTAGAGGGGTCCGGATTCGGTTAGAGACTTCTGGACCTGGACGGTCCTCCAAGTACCTAGAACGGCCCATCCGCCTCTCGGCCCTTACCTGCCTGCGGTGTCTAGAATATTCGGTGGTGGTACAAATACCGGTCCACTACGCCTGGGTCAGTCAGTCTTGATCTTGCTCAAGTGGATGTATCAGTGAACAGTGACAGTGAACAATTCGAGACAGTGTGGTGAAACTGTGTGCCAGTATTGTGATAACCGGTCGGTGGGAGATTAGAAGACTGTAGGTTATAAGTTTTAGAATAAGTCTAGCAGATTGTATAAATTCACGTAAATAGTTTATTTGTTAGGAATACCTCATTTTATATGTATACTGTTTAGTAGTTGAGCTAGTAATTCAATTATTATTGTAACTATAGTGGTTAGTAATCCCTTTGTATTTGTACATTCTGTATTTAATAAATATTTGCAATTTGTAAACTGGAGTAGTTCATTTCTCACACCCCGTAGCCCGTAACATTACCTTTTTAGAAATCGGTTTTCTGCAAAGCCTAACAACTTTGGATGGCCATTAGAGCCGCTGCGATGCTGCAACGTTATTTATACTAGAGTGGTACAAGCTGTGTGATACAGCATTGTACAGTCTTCTAAATTCTCCGTTGATACCATCTCTTTGAAAACCAAATAATTTACGCAGAATTTTATTCTCGAAAACCTTGATGAGCAGTTCATACTTCAAAATAAGTGACCACGTTTAACACCCGTACAGAACCGTCGAGACCAAGAGAGCTTTGTATATGCTAACCTTGATGTTTTTTGATTGAAGCTTGAATGAAATAGTTACGTAACTGAATAATAAGCGTTTCCCGCATTTAACCATGTATTTATTTATTCATAAATTTCGTTATTTCTAGTTATCAAACATCCTAAATACCTTAATTTAACGACACGTTTAAACGTATATCCTGATATTTCAATAGCACCGATACTATCACAGTTTATATTACTGATCGTATATTTTTAGTATTATCCGTTTTTAATTAAAATATTTTTAGGTTCAAAAATAATTTCGTTTTATAAATCCTCCTCACATTCAGATCCACGTTGAAGGGTATTAAAAAAGTGAGATGAGATATCAAACAACGAAAACAGAGATAGATCCGCTATTGTAAAAAATATATATATTATTTCCCCAGCGAGATCAAAACACTGGGATTGGAAGGATTTTTCTGTCAGACACACACAAAAAAAAAAAAGCTCTCTCTTGTGGGTGGAATGGCTATAGAAAATAAATGAAGCACATAAGTGTATACACACGATTTTATTCATAGTGGTTATATATTAAAGACTATTTGATTTTCTAAGGTAATAATAATCTACCTATCTATATATATTGGGTTGTAAGCTAACTTCGTAGCGTTTTTTAGGGGTGATTTCAATTAAATTTTGGAAACACTTCAAATGAATTGAATTAATAGATTTCGACGGAAAAGTTGCTGTAACATCTCGGGCTCATAGTAGTCTTAAATATGAAATTTCAGTTAGGCACGGCTTTTGGTTTTTGCGCTGGACTTTCCACAGACGGATACACACACACACACACACACACACAACACACACCACACGACAGACCTTTTTGCGGGACTTGGTTATTTGGACTCGGGGGACCCTAAAACATGTATTTCCGGTGAAAACGAATTCGAAAATGTTCACGATTTTTAACATTTTCAACACGAAATACAGCCTTTTTCTTTTATAAATATAGCATATAGTGTTATGTAGTTGTTATCAATAAAAAAAAAAAAATTACATCTAAAAGAAGATATATATAATAATAGCTATAATACATTATATGTAGGTGAATAATATGTAAGTAATACTTCATAACTTTACGATCCTACGGCTCTATTATCCCTACTCTTTAGGCGAGACCAGTTACTGCTCACGGTCATGGCATCATCGGCTGGACCAATTTTGCTTATTCTTTCTTTTTTTGGGGGGGAGGGGCTGGTTATGATCAGGAGAAGGTTAAATTTTTAATGCTTAAATTAGCTTTGTGGCTGACTTAATGACCAAAAGTAGTCAGGAGTGTATTAAAAAAAGTTGATGGGAGAATGGCAGTGTTAACAAAATATTTTAATATTGTAGTTACATGTTGGTACAAATAATTCGATATACAGTATCCCTGATTAGATCTTTTCATTATTTCTTTAGATTTAGGGTCAAATATACCACCCAACAGGTTTCTTATTGCCAACACCGGAGAGTGATATCCATAAGTTAAGAAAGGGCATATTCCGTCAGGGCAGCTAATAAGAAAAATAAATAAATCCCAGTGGATCAAAAAAGGTGAGACGGATCTTCCAGAACTTAATATTGAAGATACCATCAATGATAGAAGTCGCTACCGACTGACCATTCAAACAAGGCCTTTCTTCAAGTCCATTACAAAGGTTAGGTACAGCGCGTCCAAGAAATGGTCCGAGGAACGTAAGGTAGGGTTCAGCAGAAAAATGAAAGAATACAGAGCCAACAGAAAAGCTAAAGGTATCGGCAGAAAAGCAACTATCCAACATGGCTGAAGTGGAAGACAACATATATAAACACAAGCACTATGGTCCTTAGATGGCCCAAACGAAATAAATAAATAAAAACAAGGATACTCTCAGAGGTTCTTAAGAATAATTTCGCGAACCCCTTCATCCAATCAATACAATGGCAAGGACTTCCTAAATTCAAAAAATCGCCCGTTAGAATATTGCAGTTCTCTTTGAAAGTTGGGAGCGGCGTGGTCTCGTGGGTAGAGCGCTAGCCTACTGTGCTCCGGGTCCTGGGTTCGAATTCTGGCTGTGGCGGAATATTATTTATTTTGTTATTTCAGCCGGGGGGCGACCCTAGGAAATGGAGACCCTCCTGGGGCACACCCACCCGCAATCAAGTGGGTACTCAAAAATGGGGGGAAAAACCTGGCGGATGAGCGTGATTCGGCTGAATCACCTCATTGCACGGTAGTTTGCCTAGAACAGTACGAATCTCTACATGTACTCAGCCAAAACTCTTAACGGTAGGTTATAGTGGTACAGGTTTTTTCTTTCTTTAAAGTTACTAAGTTAGTATTTCATTTCATTCCAAAACATCTTCCATAACGCTAAAAACAAGGCTAGATTTAAATTTAAAAAGAAAAAAAAATTGGTTGTCAAAAATAATATTTTAAAAATTATAAAGTATAGTACCTATTCCAAAACATTGTATTCATTTGAGGGTTATTATAATTAACCTTACTTTTAAATCTTTTGTTGTTGGAATAATCGATCAAATATTTAGTAACCGCAGTTGAAATAAATTGTTAAGATTAACCCGAGATGGTATATGCTAAACGCAGGCTCTAAGAACTGACTGCAATCCGTTAAACATATTCTTAATGAATTACTAAAATTTAAAAACACAATATAAATATTATGTACTATATTTACCTCGATTCAATGAGTCTGGGCAATGCGTGAGTTATTTTTTCTACAAGCCAAATCTTGCAACCGGTCGCGGTTGTCGACACCAGTTAGCAGAACCTACCCTTTGTAACCTACACCTTACCTATATTTCCTTATTCCAGAACAAACTAACCCAGCCCTTCTCACTTGAGCTTAGCTGGAAATAAAAATTACCTTATTTTATGACAGGTTATGTACATTTTTATTTTTCCTTATTATCACAAAATGGAAGAAGCTTTGAATTTTGAAGAGGTTTATCCTGGTCTTAGTCATATAATAATTTTTTTTTTTTTTAAGGTAATTTATTACAATTTTCCAATTGCATCTCGCAGGACACCATGGACTAGTTTGGAACTACTGCTCTAATTGATAACTTCATAAAGGCAACGATTCTATAAAAATCTGGTGCGCGCAACACACGACTTTTACTTACCTTCGTCCTTGATATCAATTTAAGAATTATAAAACAAATTTAAAATAGAAAATAAATTATCAAAGAATTATTAACATTAGATTTTAAAAGAAACATGTGTTTTATTACATAATCTATTACATCATTATCTACGCAATCAATCAGTTAGTTGATCGGCTTTTCATCACTATCCGTTAACATTTACAATAGTATGAATAAGAGAATATTTTTTTTAAAAAACTTTAGCATTCCAACGGTATATTGTACATGTATATTACTGTTTTAAGTTAAAAAACAAAAAATTGCATTAAAAAAATAGTTTGCAATTTATCAACTTATATATTCACCTGTTTTATAGATTTAATAATCAGATGATATAGTGAATTTCATAAAAACTACAAAATTAAAGGTACTTTAGAGGAAGAAATTTTGAAATACCGGCATTTAAGCCCTGTCAGACGATTTCAATCAGAATGAAACCACTGGGCATCGGCGATGACAGCGCTATCCAGCGGCCAAGCGATGAACAATTACATTAAGAAAATATTCTTATGTTCAGAAACTAAAAATTTCAATAAAAAAATTGTATTTCAGTTTTCTCCTTTAGTTGGATATCGAATTCATTCAACTTATATATTTACCTGTTTTTTATCAATGGTAATAATTTTCATAGAATGTACAAAATTAAAGGTCACTATATAAGAAGAAAATTTAAAATATCTGCATTTAAGCCCCATCAGACTATTTCAATCAGATTAAAACCTACATTATATTAGAGCCCACTAGATTTTACATCGATATAGCGAGTTTAATCAAAATCGTTGGAGCTGTTTTTGAGAAAATCGTAAAAAGGTTCTAAATGCATAGGATAAAGTAGGACTTCCTGTAAGCCGATTTTAGTGAAAAAGTTGCTGTAACATTTTGGGCGGTATGTAGTCTTAAATATGAAATTTCAGTACGATTATTCGTTTTTGTGCTAGAATTACCACACACGGACACACAGACCTTTTTGCGGGACTTATTTTATTTATTAGGGTTATTTGGACTAAGAGGACCCTAAAACGTGTATTTCCGTTGAAAACTCGGAATACTTTTCCTTACTATATATTTCATATATAGGTAAGTTAAAGTAAAAGAGGTGCATATTTAAATGTTCAAACGTTTGGGTGTTTAATGCTTACCTCTATGAGGAGTATAGGAGTGAATAAAAAGAGAAGTATTCCAAATGGTTAAAGGTAGAGAGAAGAAATAGCGGGATATTGGGATATAAAGGAGAAAGTGTAAGGAAAGAGGATTTGGGGATTAGGAAGCATTGCTAAGGTAAAACATTTTTTATTTCCCACAGCTCATCTCAAACTCAACCAATATCAAGTACATTTGGAGAAAATATTATTTTTTATTATTATACAATGGTTAATTATTGCCGAATAATTATATCTTGGTATTATAATTTACATAGCTGTGTTTTTTAACCTAAAAACCGCAAATAATAATATAAAAGTGAAAAAAAAAATTGAAATTTTACACATAAATACGCTTATAACGCAATTATTTTTGAAGATAGAGAAAAGTGTGTATAGTGTTTTAGAATCAGTAAAGCGCGATAAAAAAAATATATATTAAAAATTAATATGTATATTCAAGTAACAAATTATAATAGACTAGCTGTTGCTCGCGACTTCGTCTGCGTCAATTTCCGTTATTATGATCGCTATTAAAAGAATATATTCGGTTGTCCGGGATGTTGGTAGAGATATTAGAGCAAAATTAAAATTGATGAACAGCTTAAAATTTATTCATTTAATCTGCAAAATAGTTATCACCGTTAGCGATTGCCCTTTTCCAATGGCTTGCAAGGTCCATTATCCCTTTTTTTCTAACTATCACTGTCCTTACTCCTGAAGAACTATAAAAAGACCGTTTTAACGTCATCTTCTAAAGTTTAGGATTTCGCTAGTAGGAAATTTTCGAGAGAACGGAAAATATAAAAATCCGAAGGAGCAATGTCAGAGTACGGCGGGTGAGGTAATATTAGGTAACAACCCAATATTTTAAAGTACTTTATTTTATTGTGGCAGAATATGTGTAAATGATTTTCTCCGCAACCCGATCTTGACGTAAATCGATTCCTAAGTGTTTAAATATTTGCCCATGTGATTTATTAATTGTTTCGGCAAAAGATAACTTAACGGGAAATTGAATTATTTTAAAATGAAAAGGTAAATCATTTGGAATCATTGGGATGCGAGGTTAATTTCTTCGTTTTTTCCTAGATTTTCAACTGATTCTTCGCTCCTATTGGTTGCAGCGTGATGTTATATAGCCTATAACATTCCTCGATAAATGGACTATCTAACACAAAAAGAATTTTTCAACTTGAACCAGTAGTTTCTGAGATTAGCGCGTTCAAACAAACAAACAAACTCTCCAGCTTTATAATATTAGTATAGATGTAATTCCACCAAAAATCGGTTATTATTAAAGATAGAGAAAAATCGATAAGATTTTCGAGATCAAGACAATGCGATAAACAAAGAGCATAACAAAAAAAAAAAAAATTCTTTAATCATCTTATATGGTCAAGAAACAATTTTTAGCTGATAACTTGCTTATTATTGATAATAAAGATAAAATGAAAGGTGTTCTGAATCAGGAAATTTTATTTGAATGAAAATCGAGAAAGAAAAAAGGAAATAGTAACGCAGACCTGTATGCTTTTGTTTTATTATTTTCAATAGTCTACTTTTGTAATCGACCAACAAAAAAATACTCCAGCTCAAAATCTGAGAGCTTACGTTTCGAGATGCGTAGAATCCGAATAACTAATAAAAAAAATAGGGTCTCCTGAGTCCAAATGACCAAGTCCCGAAAAAGGTCTGTGTGTGTGTGGTAAGTCGAGCGCAAAAACAATTAGTAGTACGGAACTGGGGAGCCCGTGGCTGAGTGGCTAGCGCGCTAGTCTCTCATGCTAGAGGTTCCGATTTCGAATCCCAGTCCCGGCGGGGCTTTTATAAGGATATAAATAAGTAGGGATTCACTCACAGCCTCTCCCCCGGGTATGTAAGACCCGTCAGCCAAATGGTGGCAAATCACAAAAAATTGGCGTAAGGAGTGATGTACCTACTACCCTGTTAAATAACATCGTGAATCGTGAGTATATTCTCCCAGGAGATTGTACCACGAGGCCAAGGGCCTACACGGCCTGTCGCGCCAGAGAAAAAAAAAAAAAAAAAAAAAAAAAAAAAAATGTACTGGTACGAACTGAAATTTCATATTTAAGACTAGTATACGCCCGAGATGTTACAGCAAAAAACTAAAAAAAATTAAAATCTTATATGGTCAAGCCACAACTTATTAAGATGTAATTCCCTGATAACTCGCTTATTATTGATGATAAAGATAAAATGTAAGGTTTTATGGAATCAGGAAATTTTATTTGAATTATTTGAATGAAAATCGAAAGAAAAGAAACTAAATAGTAACGCAGACCTGTGTAAATACTTTTGGCTTATTATTTTCAATAATCAACCTTGGTAATCACCAAAAAAAAAAATTACCCCTGCTCAAAATTTGAGGGCTTACGTTTCATGATGCGTAGAATCGGAATAACGAAAAAAAAATTCTCCCAAAAAATAAATACAAAAAATATTTGTATTAGTGCCATTTGAAGAAAATTTAATTTCGGACCAAATGAAATAAGAATCATTTAAATTGGTTAACAACTAGCTTAGATATTGCGTTTTGAAAACAGCGTAGTGTTATGATATGATGCTTTAAATTATGTCTTTTCATATTACCTAATTGCCTATCAACCACCTTATAAACAGTTATATCCTAATATTGTTATTTGGAAATAATAAACCATTGTGTAATAATTTGCAGCGTTTTTTAATTTTGAATCCATTTCGGCTTTCAAAATACAACTGGGCTGTCCGCAACTGGAGAGCTGTACCCACGAAACAAAGCTCCAGTAATTTCTTACCTACGTTCAGTGGGGCTAGAAATCCTTACATTTTTGCGAGTCAGATATTTCAGGCCCGACCAGAACCATTGCGCCTGTTTAGACGTTTCAATTTCTCTGGGTCGCTTTTCCAAGCGATCAGCTAGGCCACGCCCTATCAACCACGGGGTATGGACCACGATTTCTAAAGCTTCCTTGCTAATTTTCCAGGAGTGATATTCTTATTTAAGGCAGTAATCTTTTATATATTATATTTCCAAGACAAACTGACTCTCAGCCACTAAATTCTTGAAAACGGGATGAGCGGTGCCTAAAAGTTTACCCGGGGAAAAAAAAGTATTACATTAATAGGCTTGCGATTTGATGAGTATTAGAATTTTAAAAAATACTTCAAATTAATATTTTCATCTATTGAAAAAAAAATAAATAAAACAATAGGAAAACTGTTTAATTTAATTAATGAGATTCGGCTTTGAAAAAAAAAAAAACGCGCAAAGGCTCGCAAAGAGCATCTATCAGTCACCTTTTTCAAAGCCACCCTCGTTCCACTCCCTTCCCTATTTCATTAGAGACTTCAGTAATTAATTAACCGAGTGCCTTCCCATTAAATAAACTACACCCAACTACCCGTGAATAGACCGGCGACGATTGCTTTTATTAATGGAATACATTATAAAAAACAGAATTAATGAAACCATTAATGGACATTTATTTAAAAAATTAAAATATGTTTTAAACCATAACTTTTAAATGAAATTATAGTCGAAAAATATTTAAGAAATAAAATGAATTTCGATAGAAATACGTGTTTTATTGAATAATCTATTATAATTATCATCTGCAACAATCAGTTAGTTTTATCAGCTTTTCATAACTCTCCACTATCTTATTCAAATTAGTGTATAAGATAATATTTTTTCCAAAATCTTTAGGTTTCCAACGGTATATTATACATCTATATTACTTCTTACCTTATTATTATATTTCTAATATCCGGAAGACATTGAGCAATATTTAAGATCAAGGTTTAATACGCTGACATTTAAAAATGAAAATTGATGAATTTTTTGTTAAACAGATGTAATAAGGATTTTTTTATTGACATTGGAGCTCTCCATACAGCCAGACCAGCACATCATTACTAAATATTTACTGAGTACCAATCAACATTTTTAATTTCTTCCCCTTTCTCGCTCTCTCTCTCTCTCTCTCTCTCTCTCTCTATTTATATATATATATATAAATAATTTCTTAATTGCGTTTAGGAATTGTTCCATACCTATTTAATTTATTGATGGTATATGAAACATTTCTTTCTCTCGTTCTTATAAGCTGGGCACTCCAGAATTATGTGCTGAGTCTCATTCATATCACACTTAGAGGAGGTAAGGACCCCGATGAGGTGCACACACCGTGGTTTGATCTGAGTCGGGAGAAATTTCTGATGATGTCTTTTGATAGGTTCATGTCATTAAACCACGGCTTGTCCAGGATTCGTTGTGCATTCAATTTTCAGAATCTTTCTGTGACGGACTACCCATGATGTTCTGACCACTCCTTTAAAAAATCTTTTTTAATCATATAGAAATAGTCGGAGTACGGCAGTAGGATGTCTGTAATAAGATCAAGGGTATCGGTGGTTTTAGCTAAACGGTCTACCTCATAATTTTCGGGGATTTTTACATGCGCCTGGATCATATGTTCACGCCATATGTTACGGCCTGATAAGGTTTTTATAGTTTTTCAATCGAAAAATGATAAGTTCATAATTTTTATATAAGATCATTTTTTTTGTTTAAATCTTTATTTTTTAATTTCTTTTAAAATAGTTATTTTAAATATAATTAAAAGTTTTTAAACGAGAGCAGTAGAAGAGAAAGACAGAAGACGACCGTACTTCAATTGTTTTTTGACTGCCTCGTGGCCAGTCGAGTCTTAAGCTAGCGTCTGAGCGGTGAAGATAGACCCAAGATTCCTCTCAACGTTTGAACGTTTGGAAACGAATTTCTTCATCTTCTCATCGTTCCCCTTGGAACTTGGAAGAGCCGCCTTGCGGTCATTTTCAACACCCAAGAGAACTTCGTCCAAGCCGCCCTGCGGTAATTTTTTTCAACACTCAACTGGACAGCTTTACGTGAATATAACCTATCTTTATCCATTAATGGAACATTTAATTTCTTAATTCTTATTCAAGAAACTGTTTAATTTGATAACTATTTTTTTTTACATCTTTAAGCATTAATTAAGTTAAGTTTGTTTCTTCTATTTTTACAATATTTTAATTAGGTTTATTTTGTTTCCTACATTTTCTTACAGCTGTTTAATTATAATTATATGCTGTTATAATCTACGCAGTCCACTTATTTATTTCAATAGAACCACCCTCAATTTTGAGTTGTCACTTGGAAGTACTATTCTTGCACGGACAGCCCAGCGTATGCATAATACATATTATTGGTTTTTTATCGTTCATTGATAAGAAATGCTTCTGTAGCATAATGGCTAAAATGTTATTTCTAGACATATTACTATTATTTTATTTGATAATAATGAGCTCAAACTATCAGTTAATATTAAAAATCTGTTAATTTTGATTATAATTGCTATCTGTTTGAGTGGATAAATGTATTTCTAAGTTCTTTATCAAATAAAACAATCCATTTTACACTCAACACTCTTTATTTCTTTTATTCTCTCTCCCCACGCTTTGGCCCTTGCCATATTCAAGGATCCTTTGATCATACCTTTTTATTGCACATATAAAAAATATATTGGTCACATTTTAAAATATATACTATAGTCTGAACTAGCCTTGTAGATAATACAGTATAGGGCCGAAGCGTGGGGAGAGAGATAAAAGAAATAAAGGAGTGTTGAGTGTAAAATGGATAGTTTTATTTAAAAAGAAACTAGAAATTAAAAATATATTATTATCGGAACTATTTATAAATTTAAGAGCTGGTAAGATTGCATGTGATTCAGCAAACGATGTATTATGAGGTAGTTTGTGTTCTTCATTTATACTCAGGCATATAAACTGCCGAATCAGTATTTTCTATTGTTATGGAGCCGTCTATACATATACAAATATGTTGAGGCCAGTTTTCTGATATCAAGTATTTCAAGTTTGATTTTATGACTATTGGAGGTAACGAATTAAGTTTAAAGTGTATAACGATGTTAAAAGTGTGGAACACCATTTGGTATTCGAGGGTACAGAGAGGTAGTTTTATTCTGGAAAATAGATTTTTGGCTAAATATTGATATTTTTTATGAAACTATTGTATATAATAGGGACTTTTTTTTTTTATATTTCCAATAAACCTTAGTTAAGACGAGGACACTCAAGGATACCATTTTAATATAACAGTATTCATTCCTAGCTTTTATCTTAAAAAAACATTTTATCCGTCAGGAATTGACTTCTGAAGTTCAAATAGCTTTCTTCAGCCTTGTTTTACAATAAGTCTATTGGTGTAGGATTAAGAAGTCCCAAACATAACCTTATACATCTATTTTGCAGTGTTTCTAATTTCTTTAAGATACTATTGGAAACCAAACCATAAATCGGAGCTACATAATCGAATATAGCTTTTAAAGAATAGTAGTGACACATTAGGATCTCATCCCCCGTTATCAATAGAGGAAATGTTTTGTTTATTTATTTAACGTCACTTTATGCTACTATGGCTAATCGGACGATACTACAGTGGGAGTCCTAAATTTTGCCTATCCAGGTTTTATTAGGATAGGGATCTTTAACGAGTACCTGACATCGCACAGGCTCGGGACCACCTTTTAACGTCCCCTCCGAAGGACGGCGTAACTAAGGATTTTCTACTCCCATTAAAAAATCCTAGGACCACCTGCGGATTTGAACCCGTGACCCTTGGCATGGGAGGCTGTTACGCTAGCCACCCAGCTACAAGTGATCCCATTAAAGGAAATGAGCTAACTCCTTCTAAAACCACAAGACGGATGTTGATAGAGTTTAACATCATTTGGGGCATTCTTTCCTGAAGGTTTATATAGTACATTGTATAGTACATTGTATAGTACATTGTATAGTACATTGAAATCTATCTTTTCTTTAAGCGAGAAAAACAAATTTTCTGTAACCATGTTATCAAAAAAGTATTCCTGAAATATGAGTAATAACATAGGCGTTTAATATACCGTTGGAAATCGCAAGAATTTAGAAAAGTTTATATGCAATAAAACAAATCGTACAAGTTAATATTAAGTTTATTCGAATTATTAAATAGTTATAAACCTAATAGAATATTATCCTTTATTATTATTGCAGGTTTTGAATACATACATACCATGAAACTATACATTGTAGAGGAAAATTTAATTTTCCGTTCACTGTGCTTCACTTTAAAATAACAGAAATAAACTTTTTTTTATTTATGTTTTTCATTTCTGCCGGTGATGAAATATAATAATAAATAAACATGATCAAATAAACACATTTTCTTGCTAGTTGCAAATACTGTGCAGATTGAGAATTGGTTATTGCCAATTTACCCAAGGGTACCTCCTAAAACGGTTAGAAGCACCCACTTGCACGAAATTTGACGTCATACAGAGTGTGAACCATTCGTTTTTAGAATGCAAAAAATACAAAAACTTGAGAAAATCTATTGGATTGCCACTTACACTTAACCAAATACTCGGCGACGAAGAAAAACATATATCCAAACTGGATGAATATTTAAAGATTGTAGGGTACTACAACAGAGTATAATTTAACATGATGACGCCAATGGCCCTGTAGGGTAGAGGCGGATAACAAATTTAAAAAAAAATTCTAAATCGGTAAGAGATTTTTAAACATAAATATCTTGAAAAACAAAAGCAATTGTAATAGGATCCCACCAACTCCTGAAAACTGTTCCACATATCCCAACCCTGTTCCTAAAAAGTAATCCTATGAAGTTCCACCCGACTTTCAGGAATCTGGGAGTAACCTTCGACCGAACTCTATCCTTTAAAAATCATATTTCCGAAATCTTTCGTCATACTTTCCTTCCGTCACCTATTCCCGTATGAAACCCGAAAACTCCTCGTTACTTCTCTAATATTTCCCCGAGTCAGTTCTGCGCATGCGCTAGTTATAGACATTCACGTTTAACATCGTTCTCTTGAGACGACCATCTTTTAGTAGTTACTGTATGTTTTTTTTCAATTTTAAATCTACAATGAAGTAGCTGGACAGCAGTGGTTTACATTGGTGGTAATCCCACAGTGAGTACTGTTTTTATTTACAGTTTATGTTAGTGAACAGTGAAGCCGTGTATTGAGGTATTCCTTATCACACGCATACCGCCATAGGTGAAGTGCTCCCTCCCACTCATATCAGTCCTCAGTGCTTCGCCAGCTCTGAGCGGGGCACGTTCGTGTGGCTAACACAATTAAATTTAAGTCACGCAGACGTAATATATATATATATATTTTTTTTTCTTTCAATTATTTCTTTTCTCTCCTCTTCTTTTACTTACTTCCCTATATCACTTATGACAAAATGAGATATTTCCACCAAGTTATGTCGAGCAAAGTTAAGAAAAGGTCTCGATCTGCTGGGTCTACCAAGGTCTCCACTCCTCAAAATTCTGCACTCTCAACACCTCAGCATTCGCCACCAGCAAAGACCCGTTCTAGGCGTAATAACAAAAAATCAGTCCTCCAGTTACTCCCACAAATGCATCTGACGAGCCACAACCAGGCACTTCATCCCAGGGGCTGTCTGAAGAATCTCCTTTCTTCACGCCCAACCCTTACCAGGTTCTACAATCTGATAAAGATGCTATGGAGTCGACACCAATACCAAGAGAACCTCGCCCTCCCCCGATATTCGTCAAAAATATAAAAAAACTTTCAGTTGCTCTGCTCCCAAATAAACAAAATTGTTGATCCCGGTTGTTACACATGCCTTAGCAGGAGCTTCGATACAAAGATTTCTCCGGAAACAGCAGAAGCGTACCGAAAAATCGTTCAATATTTGACGGACACAAAAGCTGAGTTTCACACCTACCAGCTTCGACAGGAGCGCTCCTTGCGAGTCGTCATTCGAAATCTCCATCCCTCAACGCCTGCTGAAGATATTGAAGAAGAATTGACGGCCTTGGGCTTCAAAGTTCGTCAAATCACCAACGTCATAAAGGAAAATAGATCCGGAACCGATGTATCCACGAAGGTACCTCTACCCCTCTTCTTCGTTGATCTTGAACCTTCACCTGGAGTTGAAAAGATCTACGACATCCAAAAGCTCTACTATACTAAAGTCACAGTTGAAAAACATATGTGAAAAAAGAAATTGTTCAATGCCACAACTGCCAGGCATACGGCCATACCAAGCACTACTGTCATCATTTGCCACGTTGCGTGAAATGCGGAGACCCCCACAAATCTGATGAATGCATTAAATGAAGGCAAACTCCAGCAGTGTGTGCTCTATGCCTCAAAGGACATCCGGCTAACTATAAAGGCTGTCAGGTTTACAAAAACCTAAAACAAAAAGAAATTGTTCAATGCCACAACTGCCAGGCATACGACCATACCAAGCACTACTGTCATCATTTGCCACGTTGCGTGAAATGCGGAGACCCCCACAAATCTGATGAATGCATTAAATCAAGGCAAACTCCAGCAGTGTGTGCTCTATGCCTCAAAGGACATCCGGCTAACTATAAAGGCTGTCAGGTTTACAAAAACCTAAAACAAAAAGAAATTGTTCAATGCCACAACTGCCAGGCATACGACCATACCAAGCACTACTGTCATCATTTGCCACGTTGCGTGAAATGCGGAGACCCCCACAAATCTGATGAATGCATTAAATCAAGGCAAACTCCAGCAGTGTGTGCTCTATGCCTCAAAGGACATCCGGCTAACTATAAAGGCTGTCAGGTTTACAAAAACCTAAAACAAAATTCCAGAAACCGCAACCCACAGAATATCCCACTACTTCAAGAAGAATGACTTCAAATCTCATAAACGCTAATGTGTCCTTTGCCCAACTTCTAGGAGGTGGTGAGAAAAATAAGAATTGTGAGGCCCTGCCGCCGGAGCAACCGAAACCTCAACACCCCCACCCCCAACCTCAATATTCTCTTCCTCAAATCCATTCCGAGCCCCAAAATTCCCATCAACATCAAATTCCACTCATTCCTCCTCCATCAAATGCAACAGATATCACCAGTCTCCTAACATCCTTCATCGCTGAATTTAAATCAGTCGTGACTCCTCTAATATCACTTTTAACTAATCTCATATCCCAACTCATCACTTCTTCAAGAAATCCTTAAATGACCTCTTCCAAACCTATATCCATACTCCTTTGGAATGCGAATGGTATTCGAAATCACACTAACGAACTAACAGTCTTCTTACAAGAAAAACACATAGACATAGCCCTAGTAACAGAAACCCGACTTACCAACTCACGTCTGTTTAACATTCCCAATTACAACATTTACCGCACGGACCACCCGGAGGGAACCGCACATGCTGGCACTGCTGTCATCATCCATCACTCCCTCTCCCATCACTCACACCCCTTACCCGTCCATAATTACCTACAACCTACAGCTGTAACAGTTAAAACCAAGCCCTTTCACATAACAGTTGTTGCAGCATATTCCCCTCCGAAAATTCCATTTTCAGAATCCCAATTCAATTCGTTCCTAAATTCCTTGGGACATCACTTCCTTGTGGGAGCAGATTTTAATGCAAAACACCAACAATGGGGAGCCAGAACCACAAACTCTCGTGGACGAATCCTGTTGTCTGCACTTAATTCTACTCGCAGCAATATTCTTCCTCCGGATTCTTCTACCTACTGGCCAACAGATCCCAACCGCAATCCTGACCTCCTAGATTTTTTCATCCACAAAGGTCTAGGACTACTAAATTATTCCATATCTCGCCTCGATGACCTATCTTCAGATCACAGTCCAATACTCCTTACCCTTTCAATATCGCCCATTCCTAAACCGCTTCCACCCTCATTCATTAGGGGCCCAGTTCACTGGGATCTATTCCGTCAAATCTTAACCGACAACATTGATCGCAGAGTATCCCTCAAATCCCCTGAAGAACTGGATGAAGCTGTAAATACCTTTACAACCCTAATCCAACAAGCAACCTGGACTTCATCTTCACCTCTCTCTCCCGAAAAATCCCGAAGTACAAATCCTTTACCTCAAGAACTCCTGGACCTTATCCAATTCAAGCGCCGTTCTAGGACTATCTGGCAGAGGACCAGGCATCCTGATGACAGGAAATCATACAATTATTATTGTAAATTAGTTAAAAATAGATTGACAACCTACAGATCCCAATCCTATAATTCCTATCTTTCCTCATTATCCACTTGTGACCATTCCCTCTGGAAAGCAACTAAAAAAATCCTTAAATACCATCATATCTCTCATCCTCTCCAACGTCATGATGGTTCCTGGGCCTCGTCAGATGAGACTAGAGCAGAGGAATTTGCTAAACATCTTGCAAACACATTCACTCCTCATCCTGAAATTAATCCTACCCATACAGCTGCAGTTGAAGAATCCCTCTCCTCGCCGATTCCTCTCTCTTTGCCTCCTAAAGCTGTCAACCCCTCTGAGGTCAAATTCCTAATCGATAAACTTAAACCTCGAAAATCTCCTGGATTTGATCTCCTCACTTTCCAAATCATTAAACAACTTCCCAAAAAGGCTATAGTATTCCTGACCTACATATATAACTGCATCCTCCGAACAACCCATTTTCCTCTGATGTGGAAACACTCAACCATTATACTTTTCCTTAAACCGGGCAAACCTGTTAATCATACCTCATCCTATAGACCAATCAGCTTGCTCCCTATACTTTCCAAATTATTTGAGAAAATCCTTCTGAAACGCATCCTTCCGTTAATCCAACTCGACAAAATCCCATCTCACCAGTTTGGTTTCCGCTCAGGCCACTCCACTGTTCACCAAGGTCTTCGAGTTGTTGACCACATATCCTATGCCCTTGAAAGCAAGCAATATTGCACAGGTGCCTTTCTGGACATAGCACAAGCATTCGACCGGGTGTGGCACGATGGCTTGCTTTTCAAACTAAAAACCCTATTACCCCAAGCCCTATATCTAATCCTTCGATCCTACCTCTCTAACCGCTCGTTTCGAGTCCGTTGTGGTTCTGAATTCTCAAGTTGTTATCCGATAGAAGCCGGTGTTCCACAAGGTAGTGTCCTCGGTCCTATACTCTACATCTTATTCACCTCAGACATTCCCACCTTACCCGAAAACTTCCTGGCAACATTTGCCGATGATACAGCTATCCTCTCATCCAATCCAGATCCTGTTACGGCATCCTCAAACCTCCAATCACATCTCGATCTGATTGAAAAGTGGTGCAATCATTGGCGCATCAAAGTCAATGAATCAAAAAGCAAGCAAGTCACCTTTACCCTTCGACGCAGATCCTGCCCTTTTGTCCATTTTAAATCTATTCCTCTCACCTTTTCTGACACAGTCAAATACCTTGGTTTCCTCTTAGACAAAAGACTGACATGGAACCCCCATACTAGACTCAAACAACAAGAACTCAATCGACGATATGGCCAGCTATATAGACTACTAAACAGAAAATCTCATCTCTCAACGGACAACAAACTCTTAATTTACAAGACTATTCTTAAACCAATTTGGACCTACGGACTTGAACTGTGGGGAACAGCAAAAGTTTCGAATATCAAACGTATCCAATCCTTTCAGTCTAAAGTCCTTAGAACAATAGTAGATGCCCCATATTATGTCACCAACAAAACTTTACACCATGACCTGAATATCCCATTTGTCCTTGATCTAATCCCATCCAAATTCTCAATCTTCCATCAGAAGCTTACTCACCTTCCAAATCCCTTGGCAAACTCCCTATCTAGTTCCAAACATCCCTATAACCCTCCTCGTAGGTTGAAGCGGCAGTGGCCCAGAGATATTTTGTAATTATGTTATTGGAGTGCTGGCAATGGCCAGCTTCTCCACTCATGCCCTGAGTGTATGTGGCTCTAGCGCCCTCGCGCAGCCTCCACTGGCACTCAAGACCAGTGACGCAGCTGAATGAGAGGCGCGGGGATCTTCTGGCATTGTGCCTCGACATCCACTAGTGGATCTCGAGGTTTGATTCAGTGATCCCAGGGGCAGTTTGTAAATATTGTAAATAGGTATGAATGTGAACAAGATTGTTATTATTATTTTCTTTATAGTACTTATTTAATTTTGTGTATATATTTTTTTCTTTTATTTGTTTATTCTTTATTAATTTTTTTTTCTTTAATTTTATTTACAATATACATATGGGATGAATGATTTATTTTATCTCTAATACTCATTGCCCCAGAAGGTGGCAGATTGTATTATCTCTTAATAAAACAAAAAAAAAAAAAAAAAAAAAAAAAAAAAAATATTTCCCCATTTCGACATTACGGTATAGGGTGGTGTGTTTGGGGATCTCGAGGTAAAACTAAAACACTTAATAATTGCTTTGTTCGATTCATCTTCGGGGTCCCTAGATACACCTCCGTAACTCAATTTTATAGCGATTTAAGATGGCTTAACCCTTCCAATCGTCGAAAGTATTTCCTTGCGCCATTCCTTTAACAAGTTATCCAATCCCGCAGTCCATCATACATTTTCGACCTCCTACAATTTAAATACTCAGTCCATTCCCGTTGTACACGCTCCAGGACTTCAGATTTGTACAGTACGATCCTCAATACTATGAAATTCTAACCTTCCTTCCATCCGTCAGTTCAACTCAACTCTCTTTCTACCTTCAAATCACGCATATTTAATCACTTAATAAATATCCAGGCTTAATAGAATTGTAAAATAAGCTTGTTTTAATTTTTAATATTTTATTTTTTGTTTTCTTCTCATTTAAATATGTTTATTTTAGATTAGTAATTATTAACTTGTTTATATGTATTTAATTTACTCATAGGCTCCTAAGACCTTCTTGTACACTCTGCATATTTTATTCTAAAGGGACATGTGCCAGGATAATAAAGAATTTATTTATTTATCATTATTATTAAAAGGACACCTAATTTAAATTGCAATCGTGCAAAGCAGAGTCGGGTCTACTAGTTTTATATGTAGAGAGAAAATTTAATTTTTTCACTCGGTATTTTAAGATCGTCATTTAATTGAGGTTTACATTAGAGCCTAAATATTTCAGAATCAAAGGGATTTATAACTTTCATTACCTAATGCTCAATAACCGCGATCCTGAAGATAGTTTCCAGGGAATCCCAACGCTGAAATCTGGTTGGGCTGCCGCGACACAGCGGATGTCATTATTATTTAAATATGTTTATTTTAGATTAATAATTATTAACTTGTTTATATGTATTTAATTTACTCATAGGCTCCTAAGACCTTTTTGTACACTCTGCATATTTTATTCTAAAGGGACATGTACCAGGATAATAAAGAATTTATTTATTTATCATTATTATTAAAAGGACACCTAATTTAAATTGCAATCGTGCAATTCGTCTACTAGTTTTATATAGAGAGAGAAGATTTAATTTTTTTTCATTTCTTATTGAGGTTAACTTATTTTATTTATTATCTGTTTGTTTTACTTTGTACATATGGAATGAATGAATTCTTTTAGCTCTAATACTTAATGTGCGAGATAGTGGCAGATTGTATCATTTCTCAATAAAGCAACATTAAAAAAAACATTTTTCACCTGGCATTTTAAGATCATCATTGAATTGAGGTTTACATAAAAGCCTAAATGTTTCAGTATCAAATAGATTTATAACTTTCATTAACATTAGTTAACTTTCATTAACCGCCATCCTGAGGATAGTTTCCAGGGAATCCAATGCTGAAGCCTGGTTGGGCTACCGCGACACAGCGGATGTCAATATTAGCTGGCCGGCGGCTATCGGAAGGCACCGCAATCAGCCAGGGTCATTAGCTAATGCAGTTACCTGACTTAGTCGTCACCCTCAGAATTTAATTACTCAAATATATAATATTAACGTAGCAACTAGGAAATTCTCAATGGAAAAATATAAATTTCTTCCTTGCAGGGGAAAACAATAGATCATATATATGTCTACCTATAATTTATTGCTTTTCCAAGTCTGGTAGAAATTGAGTTGGTCGAGAAACGGGTAAATCAATAAAGTGTAGAAAGAAATAATATAGTGAACAAAATTTATGTTTTATATTGGCTTTTGTATCGAACACTGGAGTAATAACTGGCGTGTAAGGGTGAGCGAAGCCAAGTGTAAACACATAACCTTCATTCTTAGACGAAAATCCTGTCCGCCAGTTTATTTCAACTCATTACCAATTCCTCTCTCAGATACAGTCCGGTATCTTGGCTTACTATTAGACAAAAGATTGACGTGGAACCCACATACAAGATTTAAAAGACTAGAACTCAACCGACGATTCGGACAGTTATACCGACTACTCAACAGAAAATCTGAACTTACAGTTGACAACAAATTATTAATCTACAAGACAATACTGAAGCCCATCTGGACCTACGGACTTGAACTGTGGGGGACAGCTAAACGTTCTAACATCAAACGCAGTCAATCCTTTCAGTCCAAAGTCCTCCGTACAATAGTAAATGCTCCTTATTATGTTTCCAACTATACCTTGCACCACGACCTTAATGTTAAATTTATTTCAGACCTAATTCCATCTAAATTTTCCAAATTCCACCAAAACCTCATTCATCATCCTAAGCGTCTAGCTCAATCCCTATCCAGCTCCACTCATCAATACAACCCACCTAGAACGTTGAAACGGCAGTGGCCCCGCGTGACCTTTTGTAAATATATTGGAGTACTAGCACTGGTTAGATTCTCCACTAAATGTGATGTATGTATAAGTGTGTGTATGTGTATATAGGTATGAGTGATTTCTTGACTTTATTGTATTGATTCATTATTGTGTATACATTTTATTGTAATTTTATGCCGTGTAAATATTGTATGAATGTAGTATGTATGATATCTTTCACCACTACTATTGATGTCCAAATTGGGACAGATGACAATTTCACTTAATAAAATCATATTGGCTTTTGGTCGAGTTTGGCACCCAGCACTGCTATACAAACTCCTGAAATTCCTCTCTCCTACATACTTCCTAATTATTCATTTTTAGCTCTCAGATAGAACTTTCAAAGTTAACCATAACCTTTCATAATCATCCATATTTTCTCAGACCACAGGTGTAACTCAGCGTAGCATCGTAGGCCCAATATTTTATTCCGTTTATACAGCTGATATTAATATTCATCCTAGAACTGTTCTCACTACTTGAACCGATGACACAAGCCCTTCAGTCTCACATCTAATCTATTGAAGAATGGTGTCATGAATGGAGAATTAAAATCATTCCCAATACGATTATATCCCATCAAATTACCTTTACTCTTCTTCGCAAACCTATGACTACCTGCCTCACTCAATCCTTTAGCTACATTCCACTAATTCCTGTTGAAAAGATCCGTTACCTTGGACTCCATCTAGACAAACGCCTTACTTGGAATCCTCACACTAGACTGAAACGACAAGAAACTCCCCGCAGATACCTCTTACTACAACATTTACTCGACAAACTTCACTATTTACTACAAAACACTCATTTACATAACCATTTTCGACCTATGACTTTGAGCTATTAATTCATCCATAGAGACCTAAATATCCCCACTGATTGTAGAGTTAGCCCGCGACAGATACACCTCCTTTAATTCTAAACTACCTGCCCACTCAAACTTGCTTGTCCGTAACCGCTCAACTACATCTATCCCCGATAATAAATGCCTGAAAAGACGGTGGCCTCGAGACCTGCTTATGAAATAAACATTGAAGTGCTACCTACCACTGGGTAGCTTCTTCACTTGTCTATTCATGCCTATTATTGTAAATCATCTATTTTACTTATTGTAAAAACCAATAAAATATGTAAAAAAAAAGTTTTATATTATCTTTATACATTTATAACACTGTTCCTTTAAATAAATAAAGTTCCTAAACAGAATTTGGGGACAAATGCTATAAAAAAAAAGTAATATTTTCCTTTAAATTTCTGATCATGAAACAATATTTAAATTTTCTGTTTTTCTATTTTTACCTTCTTTACTATTAAAAATAGTTAAATTTTTAAATTCTAAACAACACCAATCTACTCATTGCCCCAGATGGCGGCAGATTGTATTATCTCTTAATAAAATAAATTTGAAAAAAAAAATAACAGAACTAGAGCATTTCAAAAAATGCCCGAACTATAAAAATGAAGAACCCATAGAATTGTAGACGGTTTTGGTTTATTATTTTCAATAATGAACTTTTGTTATCAATAAAAAAAAAAAAAATATTACTTCCTTTAAAATTTGAGAGCTTACGTTTCAAGGTGCGTAGAATCTAAATAACGAATAAAAAAAAAGATCCGTTTCTCTTAATTAATAAATACCAAAAACATTTCTATAAAATAAAAAAAAAAATCATTGAAATTAGTTAAGCACTAGTAGAGATATAGCGTTTTGAAATTAGTAGTGGTGAAATGCCAATTTCCTTTCGATTTATTTATTGCTTTTCATGTGTTTTATTAAATAACCTACTATATTATTAATTACGACAACCAGTTTGTTTTATCGGCTTTTCATTACTCTCCGTTACATTTTACAATAGTACGTATACGATAATATTTTTTCTAAAATCTTTAGCATTCCAACGGTATATTATACATGTATATTATTACCGCCCTTAAGTTAAAAAACAAAAAAATTGCATCAAACAAATATTTTTGCAGTTATTTCCTGAAGTTCGTTATCGAATTCGATCAACTTATTATATATTTAACGTTTTTTTAGATTTAATAATCAGATGATACGGTGAATCTCATAAAAACTACTAAATTAAAGGTACTTTAGAGGAAGAAATTTTGAAATATCGCTATTTAAGCCCTGTCAGACTATTCCAATCAGAATGAAACCACTGTAGCTTCCGGCGATGACAGCGACATCTAGTGGCCAAGCGATAAACAATTGCATTAAAAAAATATTTTTTCAGTTTTCTCCATTATTTTGATACAGAACTCGTTCAACTTATATATTTACCTGTTTTTTATAGAATATACGGAAAAAAACAGTTACTTAAGAGGAAAAAATTTAAAATATCTGCATTTAAGCACCATCAGACTATTTCAATCAGAATAAAACCTACATGATATTAAAGCTAATTAAATTTTACATCAATATAGCGAGTTTAATCAAAATCGTTATTGCCGTTTTTGAGAAAATCGTAAAAAAGTGCTGAATGCATTGAATAAAGTAGCACTTCCGGTCAGCCGATTTTGATGAAAAAGTTGCTGTGACATCTCAGGCCTATAGTAGTCTTAAATATGAAATTTCAGTTAAGTACGACTTTTCGCTTTTTCGCTAGAGTTACCACACACAGACCTTATGGCGGGACTTGGTAATTTGGACTCAGGGGACCCTAAAACGTGTATTTCCGTTGAAAACTGGAATTCGAAAATTTTCACGATCGCAATACTTTCCCTTACTATATATTTCATATATAGGTGAGTGAAAGTAATAAGGAAAATATCGATATTAACTTTAACGTTTAAGCAATAATCAGCTTTATCAGCCGGAATGGAACCTCAAAATCACTTTCAAGGACCCAGATGCTCAGCTTAACCTGCCCGGTCACTGGGGGCTCGTTAAATTGATTTTAAATTCAAATTAGACTAGCCGACCTTTAAGAAGCTGAAGAGTAGAAAAAAAGTTTCTCAGTTTTTTATTATTTTTTTTTTCCTTGGGAAGTTTTTCGCTCAAAACTTTACTACAAGCCCTTAAGCCAAGGTAATTTATAGCAAGGACTTGAATAATTAGCATTATTATAAAAGTATTGACAAGTTTACGTAAATTTACGATGAAACATTAATGGTGACTAGACCGAATAAGTTAAATTCGGTTAGTAAATATAAATGCTTAATTTCACCATAAAAAATACTTTTAAAACCTTTATTTATTAATATAAACAACTTTTGTCATAATTAATTCAATATTTAATTTAATTTCCGATTTAACTTTTACTTACCTATGCATAACACAAAAGGTAAATAGAAAAGAAATTTATGGTGATCGTGAAAACTTTTCCGTTCATGTGAACTGTTCGTGTTGATGATGTTGGTTGGTGTAGGCGTGTGAATAAATAAGTATAGGTTGGTTAGCATATAACAGACTTCTATGCACAAGATTGCGGGTTCAAATTTGGTCGGTGGTCCTAGGATTGTTAATGGGAGTAAAGAATCCTTAGTTGTACTGTTGCGCCGTTCGCAAAGCCCTATCAGACTATTTTAATCTGAATGAAACTGTAATGAAAAATCTCAAGCATATACGCTTCTAAAATAGAAATTTCAGTTTTTTACAACCTAGCGTTTTCAAGCTAGAAATACCACATACATACAAAATGTTTTGTGGGATTTGGTCGTTTGGACTCAGGATACCCTAAAACGTGTATATATATATATCATTAATTCTGTTCCTTCTGTCTGTTGGCCAGACATGTTGTATATATAAATTGTACAATTCTGTTATTCTTAGGGGACCCAGTCCCAGAATAAAAATTATTTTCTATTCTATTCTATCTATATCTATATCATATACATGTAAGTGAAAGCTATAATGATTAGAAGAAAGTCTTTGGTGAATCAAGCTATTTAGAAAATTAAACAAAGTACTAGAAGGAATTAGTCCGGGTGGCGGTCAATTAATGAAACAATTAGGTAGTTTCAAACATTTATTTTATACCAACGTTTCGACCCCCATTGTGTGTCATCATCAGGACTAAAAAGACAGGAAAGAAGGAACTAGATGTGTAAAGAAATCAATTAATTAAATTACAGTGACAAAGGTATAAAAATCTGGTGTGGGCAACACACACTTTCATTTACCTCCGTTTTTAAAATGGAAGAATTTTCAAATACAGTAAGAGTAAAAAATGAATGGAACCATAAGAGAATTAATTAAACGGAATTTGTATAAAAACATGTGTTTCATTAAAAAATCGGTTGTATTATTATCTAAAATAATCGCTTAGTTTTATCGGCTTTTTTTCTCTAAAATCTTTAGCTTTCCAATGGTATATCATACATGTATATTACTGTTTTTATGTTCAAAAACAGAAAATTTCATTTACAATTTTTTTTTCTGTTTTTTCCTTTAGTTGGGTATCGAATTCATTGAATTTATATATTTACCTGTTTTTTTTTATTAGTGGTAACAAGATAATATATTTATTAATATAGAATCAACAAAATTAAAGGTACTTTAGAGAAAGAAAATTTAAAATATCAGTATTTAAGCCCTGTAAAACCATTTTAATCCAAATGAAACCTAAATGATATTAAAGCCCATTAAATTTTACATCGATTTAGCGAGTTTAATCAAAATAGTCGGAACCGTTTCTGAAAAAAAACAAAAAAGGTGCAAAATGCATGGCATAAAGTGGCTCTTCTCTTTTTGATGAAAAAGGTTTTGTAACGTCTCGGGCGTATAGTTTGTCTTAAATATGAAATTTCAGATTCATAGGACTTACCGTTTCCGCCCGGAAGTTACCACACACACACACACCCACACAGACCTTTTTGCGGGACTTGGTTATTTGGACTCAGGGGACCCTAAAACGTGTATTTCCGTTGAAAAAAAATTTTTCACGATCGCAATACTTTCCCTTACTATATATAGTAACTGAAAGTAATAATGAGAGGGCTATAAAGAGAAGATAATGACTGAAGATAATATACAAATGTATAAAAAATACATGAAATAAGAAACATTGAAATATGGAGTAGATTGGAGATACATACCGTATTGTGGGCGAATGGAAACTAGCCCATGGAAACTCAACCACAATACGGTATGTATCTCCGTTCTACTCCATTTTTCAATGTTTCCTATTTTATGTATTTTTTATATGTTTTATTAATTTCATTAGTCGTCCGCCACACGGACTAATTCCTTCCAGTAATTCTCAACGGACAACAAATTATATCCAAAATTAAACAAAATAACATAAAATGAGAAAATAATAAAAGTAACCGTAACACCCTTGATTGGTTAAAAAATGGATTTTAAAACACAAATGACATAACATTCGAATTGCGTCAGTGCGAAGTAGGGGAGTCATTAATAAATAATTTGTGTTCAACAATATACTGAAAGAAGAAAACAGCAAAAGTCGTTCAGTAGAGCAGCAGTTTTTTTTCGTCATGAAGAAAACAATAATAAAAAAAAATGTCAAAGGGGAGAGCGACACCTAACTTCCTCTGTTTTTTAAAGGATAACACCGATATTAACTAGTCCCAAAGGAGAAGCAACAGAGAACTCCAGAAGAGATTGGATAAAAGACGCCGTAATAACTGCGCCTTCCTGGAGGCAATCAACTGGAAGCCTCTCCCGGCTGGAGATAACGAGCCGGGAAATGGCCTGGAGGGAGAGAGCGGAGAAGAGAAAAACAGTGGAGGCCCGAGGTGTGTTAGGGCGCCTCGTTAGCAGGTTCGGGTCGAGGGAGAGGATAATATATTTGGAAGTATTAGCAATATCCTGAGTAAGGATTGCCAGGGTTAGCGCCGCAGTTAGGCCCGATATTGGCTTTGCGGTTTAGGTCTAATAGCGGCTCTAACGTAATGAGGAGGATAGCATCGGGCACCTACCGCAAGTCTCTTTGTCTCCAATAGTTAATAAAGTAATGATAATAACAATAATAATGGTGAGGAAGTGAACAGAAAAAACAACATTACACTGTATTCAAAAATCTAGAAAAAAAAACAAACAAAAACGTAATTTTGTTTTTTTTATACTAACTATTTTTTTCCTCATTATAATCCTATTTTTACTTTCACTTACTATATATAGTAAGGGAAAGTATTGCGATCGTGAAAATTTTTTTTTTAACGGAAATACACGTTTTAGGGTCCCCTGAATCCAAATAACCAAGTCCCGCAAAAAGGTCTGTGTGTGTGTGTGTGGTAACTCCCGGGCGGAAACGACAAGTTCTATGAAACTGAAATTTTATATTTAAGACAAATATACGCCCGTGACGTTACAAAACTGTTTTCATCAAAATGAGCTTACCAGAAGAACCACTTAACACTATGCATTTTGCACCTTATTTGGATTTTCTCGAAAACGGTTCCGACGATTTTGATTAAACTCGCTATATCCATGTAAAATTTAATAGGCTTTAACGTATGACAGGGCTTAAATGCCGATATTTTAAATTTTCTACTTCTAAAGTACCTTTAATTTTTTAGATTCTATAAAAATAGCCATATTATCTTGTTAGCATTGACAAATAACAGCTAAATATGTAAGATGTGCGAATTTAAAAAACAAATAATGGAGAAAACTGAAAAAATAGTTTTTTTAATGCAAGTTTTGGTTTTTGAACATATGAACAATAGTATACATGTATTATATACCGTTTGAAAGATCTTAGAAAAAATATTAACTTAAACACAAGCTTTTAAAAATTAATGGAGCGTGATGAAAAGCCGATAAAACTAACTGGTTATTTTAGATAATAATATAATAGATTTTTTTTTGTATGTATTTCTTTATTTCCAGATCGGCTACGTGAGCCATACAATAGATTTTTAATAAAACACATGTTTCTATTAAAATCCAATTGAAATAATTCTTTAACAATTTATTTTCGTTTATAAATTTGTTTAAAAATTCTCGAATTGATATAAATAACGAAGGTAAGCGAAAGTCGTGTGTTGCGCTCACCAGATTTTTTCTTTTGGCTTAGTAATAGTACAGTGAAATTAGAAGAAAACAGGCTAAAGCCGTGTAACGGTTTCACTGTCACAAAACACGGAGGTTACACGACGGTTTCAGGTCCCTCAGTGTTGCCAGGTGGAAATTATTTTTTTAAATTTATTTATAGTAATTTACAACTGTATTAAAGAACACAATGAGTAAATATGTAGAATGGAAAAAAAAAGTCATGAAAATGTCTTGAGAAAACTCAGTGGTAGCACTTCACTAACTATTTTAAGGCAGCAGGTCCCGATGTCATCTTCTTTTCAGTCGCCTTGCAGGTTTATCAGGGATATCTAAGAAAGATAAATTACGAACAAGTTTGTTTATTTGGGCAGGGAGTTTAGAATGAAAAGAGAAGTATCTATCAGGGTAATGAAAAATTTTGGCAAAGTTAATAATAATATATAATAGTCATAATTCTAGACATCGTTTGTTTATTTATTCGTTTAACGTCACTTTATGCTACTACGGCTAATCGGACGATGCTACAGTCGGAGCCCTAAATTTTGCCTATCCAGGTTTTATTAGGATAGGGATCTTTAACGAGTACCTGACATCGCACAGGCTCGGGACCACCTTTTAACGTCCCCTCCGAAGGACGGCATAACTTAAGGATTTTTCACTCCCATTAAAAAATCCTAAGGACACCCGCAGGTTTGAACCCGCGACCATTGGCATAGAAAGCTGTTATGCTAGCAACTACGCTATGGGTGTCCCCTAAGAATTATACCAACATAAGCGTTGTTTTATTGCAAACACATTGATATAGGGTTGCCTGCAAAAATCTTGGTCCTAATCTGGGTTGCCGAATTTCAAAGATTAAATTTTAACGTGAGTGGAAATGCGTGACAGAGAGATCCGAGTTGAGTATAGCGTGTAATAATAAAGGACCCAACATTGCAGCCGCACGTAGTAGGACATTGAATATATTTTTTTTTTATTGTATTATTGGCAGTAAATATTTGTTTTCCCAATAATCAGCCAAGAAGTGTACTAAAGCATCTTTGAAACGATAATTTTTACGGCTTTGCCCAAAATCTTTGGTTCTGATTTGTTGAGGTCCTGTAATTTTATATGGGATATCAAACTTTCTTATATTCAATGTCCGATTACGTGCGGCTGCAATGTTGGGTCCTTTATTATTACACGCTATACTCAACTCGAATCTCTCTGTCACGCATTTCCACTCGCCTTAAAATTTAATCTTTAAACTTCGGCAACCCAGATTAGGACGAAGTCTTTTGCAGGCAACCCTATATCAATGTGTTTGCAATAAAACAACGCTTATATTGGTACATTTTTTTTTCTATTATCAAGCCGGTGCAACATTTAATTAAATACAATATATTTTTTGAATAAATAATTAAAAATAGTCTGTCCAGGATTTGTTCAGGCAACCCATTCTTAACATATTTCCAAATATACTAAATTTATTATAAAATATGTTTCATTCTATTATCAACTCGGTGCTGATCGTTTCAAGTTCGGATCTTACACTACATTATCAACACTTTTTTTAAAAACACTTGTTAACACCCAACATATTATTTTTCATTTTACATGTCTAGTTAGCCAATAAACACCTAAGAGAACGACTAGCAGTAAGCTATGAATGTAAGATGTGTTGCGTGTTAACAAGTGTTGATAATGGGAAAACAACACCGAAACGTACAAAAACTTATGTAATAAATTGTGAAGAAAAATAAATATATAATAAAAGGAAGTTTAGGAGTGCATTTTTGAGTGTGAAAATATTATTCTACACAAAATTAAAGTACTTTAAAATATCTTCAAAATGATTACATAAGTATTTTTGATAAAATCAATAGTTGCGGAGATAATGAAGGTTTTTCTATACAGGCCTTTTCCACATGTAGTAAAACTTTGAACTTCAAATTCCACTCCACAAAATGAGAGTTCATGGGCAACTGCCAGACTGTTAATTTCATTGTTTAACATTTATTATCGTAGATATGATCAATCACAATTAACATACGAGCAAATTTTGGTTAATTATGATTTAAAAACATAATTAACATTGCCGCTATGTACAACGTTGATTCTACATTTCTAACTGAAAATTATTAACAATAGAATCTGAGGTATATATACGATAAGAACCATGAGGTATATAAACATTTAAAAAAAAATGTTCTGGTGTTTGTAGCCCTGATGATGACTCACAAGTTTGAGCCGAAACTTCGGAAAAATTAAAATATTAAAAAAAAAAAAAAAAATGCTTCCGATTATTTCTACCTATGATAAAATCAAAAATGTGTGGGATCACTTGTAGCTGGGTGGCTAGCGTAACAGCCTCCCATGCCAAAGGTCACGGGTTCAAATCCGCAAGTGGTCCTAGGATTTTTAATGGGAGTAAAAAATCTTAGTTACGCCGTCCTTCGGAGGGGACGTTAAAAGGTGGTCCCGAGCCTGTGCGATGTCAGGTAATCGTTAAAGATTCCTATCCTAATAAAACCTGGATAGGCGAAATTTAGGACTCCCACTGTAGCATCGTCCGATTAGCCATAGTAGCATAAGGTCTGGACGATTTCGAATAGAGAGAGAATTACTCGCTCTACTCATACTCGCTTAGGGAGAGAATTTCAATCGTGAAGGAAACATCAACCAGAGAAAATGAGCTTTGAGGTTATGGGCACCTAAATAAGACTTATAGTAGAAATAATACTTAAACCACTATTAACTAACTCAGCATTCTGACTGTGTATAAAACCCGTATTATGACCCTAACAGCGTTAATAAGGTCATATATAAGAAAAGAACATAGTTTTGCCATTTTAACTTATAACTTTTACAACTAATATGAATTACATATAATTTTTTGAACTGGATTTCTCTTTTCACTAGGAGCAAAACGTGTAACTGTTGCTTATTATGTTATTGTTGCTTGGATGGAAAATTTGACGATATCCTAATCAGAAATATATGGATTTTTTTTTTTTTTTAATATTAAATTTGTAGCTAGTACCAAAAGTCCAGAAGCTGCATTGGCTTTAATGGAAAAAATTAATTTTAAAACTAATAAATAGAATTTTAAAAAATCTGATGCGCGCAACACTTTTACTTACCTGTGTTGTTAAAATCAATTTAAATTGGTCTTAAGAATTTTTAAATATAGTTAGAGATAGAAATATAAGGATTAGGATTAAGAATGATGATTAGGCGTTTAACTCAATGTTTTGTTACGCCATATACTAATTGTTTGTTAAATTATGAGGTATGAGTTTTAGTTTAACAATCAAAATATGTTTTCCCTTTATAAAATTAAAGTTATATAGCTTTTATACAGATAAAGTAATAATATTTAAAAAATATAGGTAAGTGAAAGTAAAATGTTAGTTTTAACGGCTTTTCGTCACTTTCCATTAACTTCGACTATTTTGTGTGTTGAAGATAATAATTTTTATATTTTTTTTAGCTTTCTAACGGTATATTATACATATATATTACTATTTTTATATTCCAAAACACAAACATTGCATGCAAAAAATTTTTTGCACTTTTGCCTTTTGTTATATATTGAATTCGTTCAGCTTATATATTATTCCGTTTTTTATCAATGCCAACGAGTTGATATGGTTAATTTATTCATATGTACAAAATTAAATTTAAAGGAAGAAAATTTAAACTATCGGCATTTAAGCCCTATCAGACTATTTAAGCAGGTTGAAACCTACTTAACATTAAAGTCCATTTAATTTAACATCGATATAGTGAGTTTACTTTAAATATTTACAGCCGTTTTAGAGGAAATCGTGAAAAAGTACAAAAGGTATGGTATAAAGAGAGTGATATTGGAAAAAAAAAAAAATGTCTCTAAAATCTGAGACTTATATTTGTCTTAAAGATGCAATTTCAGTTTCGTACAACTTTTCGTTTAGAGTCAAGACACCACACACCACGCACGCACGCACGCACGCACGCACGCACACTTGCTTATTTGGACTCAGGGGATCCTAAAACGTATATTACCGTTGAAAATAGAAATTGGAAAATGCCTATTTAATTTAAATCCTTTTTAAGTCTAATTTAAACGTTTCATTTAATATTATCATAAAACTGTTATACTGGTAACATATATTTATTAAATCTATGATTTAAATGAATTAATTTTTAAAAGTACCTGTTAATGGCCGCAACAGCAGTTCTGTTCTAACGCAGCTCTGTATTTGTTAATTTTCTCCACGGTTCTATCAACATGTCAGCTATAAAACTTTGCGAACAGTGACTTTACTATCAACTAAACACTTTAATATAAACTTATAGTGAGGTGAGTGACGATTTATACCTATAAGTAATATATTATACACTGATAGTTATCTGGTTGAGATAGCAACGTGGCCATAATCCTTTACAGTTATCGCTATTTTCAAGGGCTAGGCCAAGTTTACTAACTTTATTCTGTTTCTAGTTTAATTCATTTCTTTTAAAAAGAATATTTTTGCTTACACTGACCTTTGTATGAAATGTGTAATGAGAGAAAATATTTAGATGTTAAAATTTTTTGAATTCCAGTTTTCAACGAAAATACACGTTTTAGGGTCTATGAGTCCGTGTTTTACAATTACCGTAATTGTACAATTTTTTTCCAAAACGGCTATAACGAGTTTGATGAAACTTGCCATATACAAGTGAAATTTAATGGGCTTTAATATGATGTAGGTTTCATTCTGATTAAAATAGTCAGACAGGTCTTAAATGCCTATTTAAAAAAAATTCTTTCTCAGTACCTTTAATTTTGATGATTCCGAAAAATTAACCATATAATTTTATCAGTATTGATGAAAAACCGCTAAATATACAAGTTAAACGAATTTGATGTCCAACATGAGAAGAAAAGTTCTAACATATTTTTTTAGGTAATTTTTTTTTCCAAAAATCTAATATATATATTATTTCTTAAAATATTTCTTCGGTAACTCTAGACAATCAGTTGTATCCCACCTATATGATGAGTAAAATCGATTCGAAGGCAGTATTTCCTTGGTTCCTTTCTCTATCAAGGCATCCGCTCCCACCGCCCCTCTTACGTCTATAGTCTCCTACAATTTAAATCCACAATCGACACTCAGTAAACATGATCCCGTCTTTCTGGCCTCTATATGACCTTCCCACAGAACCAAAATATATGAAATTTCTTCTTAGCCCGGTCCATTTTTTTCTGGAATACTCATCCATCAAATCTCCGTATTGCTCCTTCCCAATCTTTCAAATCTCTCCTTTTTAAACACCTTCTTGCTTCCCAACCAGATGCCAACTAATTTCAGTATAGCATTAAAGTGGTTTGAGAAAGGTCTACTCCATGACATAAATTATAATTAAGTTTTCATTTTTTACTTTTAATTATACTTATGTTTTTTGGTTTGTTAATTCTATATTACATTTATATATTATTGTAACCTTTTTAATTTAATTTTTATTTATTTCTCTTTTTATCATTTAAAATAATTTTATAGATTTATTGTAATCATTCATGTTTCGTTGTGAAATCAGTTTTGTTATGTGTTCATTGGCCAGTTATAATCCTTATTTTTCTTGTACATGTATGTTATTCGTAAGGGTTCTAGTCCCTGAATAAAGTTGTTTTTTCATTCATACAAACACACACACAGACACACACTGACACACACACACACACACACACACACACACATATATATATAATATATATATATATATATATATATATATATATATATATATATATATATATGAAAAAATAACTTTATTCAGGGACTAAATCCCTTAAGAAGAATAACATCATGTACAAGAAAAATAAGGATTATAACTGTAATATATATAAACTGTTAATTTATCTTTATCAATATAGGTTCATAATTTACAAAATGTATTGTAAATAACCAAGCCCTATTTGTAAGGCTCTTTTTGTATGAGGGATACCCCATAGACATTGAACCATTCAAATCTATTGGAGTGTCACGTGAGACATTTTTCCAACAAACTATTATACTACAATGTAACTGAAACATTGTTGAAATAAAGAGACGAGTCAGTATTTATAGTAATAAATTACTGAAATTTGGAACCCGTTTTTACTAAATCATATTTTAATACTAAATGAACTTGGGGCAGTTATTTGTTATTATTTACTTTAAAATAAAGGATAACAAAATATTGGGTTGTTTCACATGAAATGTTCGTTTTTATAGTTTCTGAAATACATAAAGGATTTTGCAGATCTCTGTTGTTTTCTTCTGAATGTTTACATATTTAAAGTAAACAGTTACTAATCATCTACCTTTGTATTATAAACATTAGCTTCCCAATCAATTATCCACTTTTTAATATACCTCCAAATATGAACATGGAAACACGCGATTTTCGAGTAATATTTTTGTACGAGTTTGAATTCCGCCATTCAGCAGCTGAGGCCGCTAGAAATATTTGCAAGACGTTTGGAGAAGGGAGTGTTAAGGAACGGACCATTCGCCGTTGGTTTGCTAAGTTTTCAGCTGGAGATACCGACTTGGAAAACTTGCTCCGAGGAAGACCTCCGTCCGTAATAGACAACGATGTCCTCAAATACAGTAGAAGGAAACCCCTACCAAACAGTTAAAGGACTCTCAGCACAACTAAATGCAAGTGCATCTACCGTTTCCAGACATTTAAAGTGTATTGGGAAAGTAAAAAAGCTCGATACATGGGTACCTCATGATCTCACTGAGCGGCATGTTTCAAAACATACCGTGCAAAAATTGAAAGAACTGGGCTACGAAGTTCTTCAGCAACCACCATATTCTCCCGACTTGTCTCCAACAGATTATCACCTGTTCAGGAATTTAGACAACTTCGTCAAAGGAAAACTTTTTGAAAATGATGATCAAGTGAAAAGTGCGTTTTCAGATTTTGTTTCACTTCAAAGCTCAGAGTTTTTCAGTTCGGAGATAAAAAAGTTGGTGTCACGTTGGGAAAAATGTGTAAAAAAGAAGGTAAATACTTCGAATAAAATTATCTTGTTTTCATATCTTATTTTTAATAAAAATCCTTTACCTTGAAAACGGACATTTCCTGTAACACAACCCAATAGGATAACATATTACCTTCATAGTGAGCTTTAAAGTTATTGATAGGACTATTAGTAGTGTATGAATTTTTTTTTCCACTAAATTTGTTAATATTTATTGTCACTTTTACTGAACAGAAGTCAAATCGTTTTTATATGTCTTAATTAATAAAAAAAATATACTGAACAACAAATTCCAATTTTTTTTTCCAGAGCCGTGTGTCAATTAAACAATTTTTACTGAATAAACCAGGTGTATAAATATTTTTTTGCTCCCTCTATAGATACACTGATATTAAAGGAATGTCTTGCGTGGTTGAACCTCAAATTCCTGGCAAGATGGCGGCCGTAACTACTAGGCGATAGCATTACACTACACGGGCGAAATGCGGTCATTAAACGACATTAAGAGAGCGAACATTAGGGTAAGAGAGGACTGGGACCCAACATAAAACAGGAAGGAGGTTTCTAACGAGAAGCGAGTTATGGGGCGGCGGTGGCGAGCTGATTGGAGCAAGGGTTCTACCTTAGGATCTTTACTACCCCGACCTTCTAGGGAATGAAACAAATCCAAACTCCTTCTATATTCCACCTCTATCTGTTTTCACTACGACACATAAAATAAAAACAAAAAAATCTGGTGCGGGCAACACACGACTTTCACTTACCTCCATTTTTAAAATCAATGAAAGAATTTTCAAATACACTTAATGATTAAAACACGTGAAACTATTAAGGAATTAATTAATAATTAAATTGAATTTCTATAGAAACATGTGTTTTAATAAAAAAATCTATTATATTATTATCTAAAACAATCACTTAGTTTTATCGGCTTTTTATCACTCTCTATTAACTTTTAAAAGCTTGTGTATGAGATAATATTTCTTCTAAAATCTTTAGCTTTCCAACGGTATATCATACATGTATATTACTTTTCTTATGTTCAAAACGAAAAATAGCATTAAACAAATATTTTTTTCTGTTTTCTCCTTTAGTTGGGTATCGAATTCATTCAATTTATATATTTACCTGTTTTTTATCAGTGCTAACAAGATAATTAAGTTATTTTTATAGAATCTAAAAAAATAAAGGTACTTTAGTGGAAGAAAATTTAAAATATCGTCATTTAAGCCCTGTCAGACCATTTTACTCAGAATGAAACCTACATGAAGTTTAAGCCTAATAATTTTTACATCGATATAGCGAGTTTAAACAAAATCATCGGAACCGTTTTTGAGAAAATCGAAAAAAGGTGCAAAATGCATGGTATAAAGTGCCTCTTCTGGTAAGCTCATTTTGATGAAAAAGGTTTTGTAACGTCTCGGGCGTATATTTGTCTTAAATATGAAATTTCTGTTTCATAGGACTTATCGTTTCCGCCCGGGACACAGACCTTTATGCGGGACTTGGTTATTTGGACTCAGGGGATCCTAAAACGCGTATTTCCGTTGAAAACTGGAATTCGAAAATTTTCACGATCGCAATACTTTCCCTTACTATATATAGTAAGTGAAAGTAAAAACCAGGTGAACGCGACACACTTTTTCCCTCCTATCTACTGCGCTTTAAACACGGAAAATATTGAAATGAAAATACATTGAGAAGTAACAACCTCATCTAAATAGCAAAGTATATCTTAATTTTTAAAAAGTCTGGATGGCTCAACAGAAAACTTTCACTTACCTACGTTGTTAAAATCAATTTAAATACTTTCAAATACAGTTAAGAGATGAAGCGAAAGTAAACTATTGTAGAATTAATTACACTCAGTTTCAATGGAAATATGTGTTTTACAAAATAATCCATTTTATTATTATCAATTATAATCAGTTAGTTTTGTGGGCTTTTCATCACCCTCTATTAACATTCACAATTTTGTTATAAGATATTTTTCTAAAATCTTTAGTTTTCCAACGGTATATTATAAATCTATATTACTGCTTCTATGTTTAGAAAAAAAATACAAAAGGAGAATGGAGAAAACTGCAAAAATGTATATATATTGCAGTTTTTTGCCTTTGAACTTAGGAAGAGTAATATACATGTATCATATACATACTATTGTAAAAGTTAACGGAGAGTGATGAAAAACCAATAATACAAACTGATTGTCGTATTTAATAGTATAATAGATTATTTAATAAAACACATTTTTCTATTAAAATCCAATGTAAATAATTCTTTTACAATTTATTTTATTTTTTTGAAAATTCTTATATTGATATAAATGACGGAGGTAAGTGGAAGTCGTGTGTTGCACACATGTTTTTATTATGCAGTTGTAAATTTCAACAAATATATTTTAAAAAAAAAAATATATATATATACATATATTTCATACATATGTAACAGAAGTATCAAAATAATACAGAAAAAAAAAACGGTTGTAAACAGTAACATTAAACGTTAAAATAAATATAATTGTTCCATTTTATCTTCAACGACCAGACGCCTTTCAACAATTTTAATTAATTGAGAAATCACATTCAATAACTGTTGGCAGACCAAGTATCTGATAATTAGAATGAAGCGTCAATGAGTAATAATGATGAAATGAGAAATCAATCTCAATAATTAAAATGAGGTTTTTGATGGTTAAGATATTCAATATTGTTATTGGAGACCAATGAGCTTATAAGAGTGGTTTTGAGAGAACAGAGTGATGTTCCAAAAAAGGGATTTTGTCTTGATGAGATGGTTGATTTGATTGTTTTAAGCTTTATCATCAAATTATGATACTTAAGATTAGTAATAACAATCTCAATATAACAATATCATAATATGACAGGCAACAAAATTAACATAGTTAGTTATTATTTAAAATAATGAGATAAGAAAGAAGAAGATATATTATACAAAAAAATAAAATAAAATCTTCCGAAAACGATGGTGTTGAATAGAATGAAAAATAAATGATTGACAAACAATATATACATTTAAATAATAGGCTTTTTACTAATTTTCTTCAATCAAAATTTAATACTTTAAATTGAAGTATCATAGTTGTTAAGCGTCAGTTTGGGGTGATAAGAGGTAAATGAAATGAAAAGATTTTTTATTCTGGGACAGCTAGTCACCTAAGAATAATATAAATGTACAACGAAAGATTTATCTTCTGGCTATATAAATTTTAACATATTATATACATTTTATGCGTATCAAATTATTATGGTATTTACATATGTATATATATTTATATACAAACACACATTCATTTATATCCCTACAAATTTATACACATATTCACGTACACAAACATATATATGTATGTATATATATATATATATATATATATATATATATATATATATATATATATATATATATATATATATACATACATACATATACAAGGTCATATTACTACATGAGAGAAATACAAATCATAAAACAAAAAATAGAAAAAAATAAGATAAAAATAAAGAGGCTAAATAGTTAAGTTTATAAAGGCACGGTAGATTGATGTTCGAGGAGATAGAAAAATAGGTGATATTTGAAGGAAGTTAAGGATTGGCATGTACGAATCGACATGGGTAAGGAATTCCAAAATGAATATGCGCTTATGACAAAGGATCTTTTAAAGGAAGCAGTTCTGTGGGATGGAATGAGCAAGTTCGAGGGCTGAGATCTTGTGTTGATAGAGTGGACAAAGGGGAATATAGATTTTTTTTTTTGGTTCTGAAGGATTGATAAAGGTAAGTTCCTAGGAAGTATTACCGTCGGAATTTTGGATAGAGCCACTTCAACTCCGCATACCAGGTGGAGACATGAGAGCGCCTGGGAATTCCGAAGACGAATCTAATGAAATAGTTTATTAGTCTCTTCAGCCTCATCTCAAGCGTCTTGGACAGTCCTCCAAACACCAGGCAGCCATAATCGATGTGGGGGAAGATAAGAGAGGATACTAGGAGTTGGCGGGTTTTGAGGGGTATTAATTCGCGTAATCGGAGGAAGTGTTTAAGGATGGCTATGCAATACGCCTAGGTTTCTAACAGACGTGTGGAAGGTAACAAGTACAGTAAAAGCTAGGATTTCAATGAGGATAGAGAAGGAATATGGCGGATATGGGTAGGTAGAGAATTCCAGAGGGTAGTAGAGCAGATAATAAAGGAACGATAAAAGTTTTAGTGTTGTGTGGCCTATGCTGATGACACCTGCGTGTTATCAATTCATAAAGATCCATTTGTTGCTTCAAATACCCTTCAAGCCCATATCAAAGACCTAGAAGTATGGTGTCAGAACTGGAGAATAAAAATAAATTCCAACAAATCCCATCAAATAACTTTTACCCTTCGCCGTAAACCTTTGACTTCCTGCCCTAAAGTATCCTTTAATAACACTCAACTAGTTCCTGTTGAACAGATCCGATACCTAGGACTTCTTCTTGACAAACGCCTAACTTGGAATCCACATACACGACTAAAACGACAAGAAACTGCTCGCCGCTTTAGGCTACTTCAACACTTACTAGACAAACGATCAAACCTTCCTCTTAACTACAAAAGGCTCATCTACATGACTATTATAAGACCAATCTGGACTTACGGAGTAGAGCTTTGGGGCTCTACTAAACCATCAAATTCTTCCCGCATCCAATCCTTACAATCCAAAATCCTTCGTAAAATCCTCAATGCTCCTTACTTTGTCACGAATAATCTTATCCATAAAGACCTTAATGTTCCCTATGTTACTGATTTGGCCCGGACCAGGTATCAATCCTTTCATGACAAACTCCATTCTCACCCTAACCCACTAGTTTCAATCCTTTCTTCCTCTTCAATTCCGGATAATCCTCCGAGGCGCCTGAAAAGGAAATGGCCCCGGGACCTTCTAGTTTAAAATATTTTTAGAGTGCTGCCACTGGGTAGTGTCTCTACATGTTTTTCATGACAGTTTTGTATACTACCATCACATTTACTAGATGTATTTTTATTTAATACAGTTGTAAATATCAATAAATATGTTTAAAAAAAAAAAAAAAGTGTTGTGTGGAGGAACGTAAAGGTCAGAATGGCGCGATCTAGTTTCAAGTGAATGGACTGAGGATTTAAATTGAAGGAGACTACGGAGATGAGGATGATGATATGATGGGAGTAAATGGTTTGGTGAAGGTATGAGTCTAGGAAATATTTTCTGCGGGTGTTGGGAAGGAGCCAATTTAACACGCTGTATAAGTGGGTAACATGTGACCTTATATACGTATAAAGACAAATCTTATTATCTACTGTGCATAATAAATTCTTTCAACGCAAATGAAGCTCTAAAGACAGGGTTTAGAATAAGTTTAGTAAAATATGTATATAAACTAAGGAGAGCTGTAGATAAGAACGGATATTTTTCAAAAACAAAAAAAACTTATTGAGGTGATCGTAAGTCATCTTTTCATTTTAGCGGCTCAGATATTGAAAAGATTTTTCAAAGTTAAAATGAAACTTGGACAACAGGCGGTAGGATCGTAACTAGAACGAGCTACGACTTAGGCACTCAAACGACATCTCACAACTAACAGCTAGCACCTGACGGTGAGAGGCTAATATTTCACTTTCCTATAAAATAAAAGAAAAAAAAAATCCAACCGTAGGACAAGTATTAAGATTTACAAAAAAGAAAGGTGAATTTAGAAATGCTAATGGTCTGAAAAGTTGTACAAATTAATATTTCTCGTATCCAGGACACTATTCCTAGAGTACACCAAAGGCTATAAAAACAAAAAATAAAAAAAAATTACTAAGCACCACGACTATTTAAAAAAAAAAATACAAACTGTACCCGTGCTTCATTCTCGAATATTTCATCATGTTTTTTTTGTTTTTTTTACTTTCGCCAATTCATACACTTACTCAAAAAAGTTTCCATACACCCATAAATAAATTCTTAGTTTGAAAGCTAGGTTGATTTCCTCTAAACATTTGACCAAACATCTAGCCCAAAAATATTAAATTTGGATTCCGATAAAGAGAATATGACTCATTACCAGCATTTTTTGGGTTTATATACAAAGCCATCCATAGCAAATTACAGCCGCTTCTTCTGGCTTGACTAACTGAAGAAGGGCTTTCTTCTTGCGACTCCAACACTGTATCCTTCACTTCCTAGAATATTTTTGACTGTTTCTGGGTGGACTTGAATTCCATAGTGCCTATTTATTATGATGGCCATTGAGGTGTCGGTAGTGTGAGGATTTGCATGGACTTCAGCTCCTGGCGATTCTCCAGTCTCCTGTCTTCGTAAACGCACATATTGAAAAGAAATCAGTTTTCCAGGCGCAAGCAAAGTTAATATAGATTTGATTATCGAGGTAAGATTTATACATATAACACTGGAAAAACGGCCATAGTACAAAAAATAGGATTAATATTGAAAATGTAATGAAACTTTTTTGACCTATGAATTTAACAAATGACATTATGTCCTCGTTCTACATTAATGATGGAATGCAGATAAATAAAAATATATTTTTATCTAATATTAGTATTAATGATTTGTACAATAGAAAATTATTAAGTTCTTTTTTGAGTGAGTGTATATGAAATAAAATACATAGTGAGAAGAAGTTTTGCAATCATGGAAATTTTCGAACTCCAGTTTTTGACGAAACTACACGTTATAGTATCATACATACCAAGGATTTTACACCGCATTAACGACTCTAACAATTTTGATTAAGCTCGCTTTATCGATGTAAAATTTAATGGGCTTTAATATTACGAAGGTTCCATCATGATTGAAAAATCTGATATTTAAGTTTTTCTTCCTCTTAGTACCTTTAATTTTGTAGATTGAAAAAATGAAACATATCATCTTATAAGTATTGATAAACAGCGACTAAATATACAAACTAAACAACTTTGATAAACAGCTTAAGGAGAAAAGAGCAAAAATATTTATTTATGCAATTTTTGTACACATAAAATCCGTAATACTAATGTATGATATGCCGATAGGGGAGACCGTGGCTGAGTGGCTAGCGCGCTAGTCTCTCATGCTAAAGTTGTGAGTTCAAATCCCAGTCCCAAAGGGGCTTTTATAAGAATGGAATTAAATGTGGATTCACTCACAGACTCTCCCCCGGGTAGTGAGACCAGTCAGCCAAATGGTGGCCACTCACAAAATTAGGCGTAGGGAGTGATGACCCTACATTAGAAAACACATCACGAAACGTCCACGGCCTGTCGCGCCACGGGGAAAAAAAAAAAAAAAATGATATGCCGATGGAGAGCTAAAGATTTTAGAAAAAATAATGTCTTATAAATAAAGTAGTAAAATTTGTGAGATTAATTCTTTAATATTTTTTCATCTCGGTATTTGATAATTCTTATTTTGATTTTAACAACAGAGGTATGTTACAGTTGTGTTTTTCGCGCAACATAATTTTATTATTTGTTATTTCTAACGCAAGAACAGTAATATACAGTTGGAAATCCAAGTATTTTAGAACAAATATTACTTCACACACGATGTTGTAGAAGATGATATAGAGTAATAAAAAACGGTTTGTTTGTAGAGAGAAATGCTTTATTTATTTGGCAATGCTGCCCAAATACATCAGGTTGCTTAAATCACACATCATACTATATAAATTCCATTGGATTTTTCACATCCTATTTCAATTTTTTTTAATTATTATTTTTTTTTCCTATGTCAATACAAATTTCTAATATTTACATTTTTTACCCCCTTTTAGTTATTTACATTATTTTATTTTATTCTTTATTAATTTATTAATCTCTCTCTATCGATACAATCGAAATATAAATAAATTCACCATTTAATTGCCATACAGGTGATGGTGGATAATCCCCAGGAATGCAAACATGTCACCTTTACCCTTCGAAGACAATCCTGCCCTCCAGTTCTCTTTAACTCCATTCCACTCCCTTCCTCTGACACAGTCCGGTATCTTGGCTTCCTTCTGGACAAAAGACTAACTTGGAACCCACATACTAGACTTAAACGACAAGAACTTAATCGACGATTTGGACAATTATACAGACTAGTGAACAGAAATTCTAAACTATCCATAGAAAACAAACTGCTAATATACAAGACAGTACTGAAACCTATCTGGACCTACGGTCTTGAACTGTGGGGGACCGCCAAACTTTCTAACATTAAACGCATTCAATCCTTCTAATCCAAAGTCCTCAGAACCATAGTCAAGTCAGAACCATAGTTCCTTATTATGTTATTAACCTTACCTTACACCGCGACCTAAATATTCTATTTATTTTAGACCTTATACCATCAAAATTCTCTAACTTCCATGAGAAACTTATCCATCACCCTAATTCAATAGCTCAATCCTTATCCAGCTCCACACATCCTTGCCATCCCCCTAGAAGGTTGAAACGGCAGTGGCCTCGAGATCTCTTGTAACATGTATATTGGAGTACTAACATTGGCTAGATTCTCCACTCACGATTGTATACAGGTATGACTGACTTTTGTACATATTTTTATTGATTTTGCTTTGTGTAATATTTTTATTGATTTTGTATTGTATATATGTATATTGTATTATTATTATATAAATTTATTGTTTTGTACATATCGTGTGAATGTTGTACTTTATTAAAAATGACATAAATTGGACTGATTGTAATATTACTTAATAAAGAACTGTTTCTCGAGAAAAATCCCCAGGGAGTCACAATAGATTATTTAATAAAACAAAAGTTTCTATCGAAACTCAATGTAATTAATTATTTAAGCTTTTTACATTCACGGACTAATATATTTCATTGTGTTGTGTTTTTTGGATATTTATTTTTTAGGAAAATATTATGGAACAAATATAAAAATAAAGTACTAAAACCATTTATTAGCTTACTATTAGATTTGTATTAGATAACATGTAAGTTCCACTCGCAATAACTCTGGTTGTTTTTTTTCTTTTTTGTTTACAGGAAACGGTAATTCACTCAGAAAAGCTTTCAGGTAAATGAAAATTTACTTTAGGTCGTGGCCCTTTCCGCACTGCCTGCTTCACTTCATCCCTCAGTCTCCTTCTACATTACCCTCTCCTACTTTGCTTTAATGATGATTAGTAAATAATATAAATCTAATGGATGAAAAAAAAAAGAAAAAAAATTAAAAGGAGAAAATCTGGTGCAATCAACTTTTAAAAAACCTTTTTACTTTCACTTACTATATATAGTAAGGGAAAGTATTGCGATCGTGAACATTTTCTAATACCAGTTTTCAATAGAAATACACGTTTTAGGGTCTCCTGAGCCCAATTAACCAAGTCTAGGAAAAAGGTCTGAGTGTGTGTGTTAACTCCCGCGCGTAAACGAAAAGTCCTATGAAACTGAAATTTCATATTTAAGACAACTATACGCCTGAGATGTTACAAAAACTTTTTCATCAAAATCAGCTAACCAGAAGAGCATTTTGCACATATTTTATGATTATCTTAAAAACGGCTCTAACTATTTTGATTAAACTCGCTAGATCAATGTGAAATTTGATGGGCTTTAATATCATGTAGGTTTCATTCTGATTGAAATAGTCTGACAGGGCTTAAATAGCGATATTTCAAAATTTCTTCCTCTAAAGCACCTTTGATTTAGTAGTTTTTATCTGTATATCATCTGATTATTAAATCTAATAAACAGGTCAATATATACGTTGATCGAATTCGATAACGAGCTTCAGGAGATAACGGCAAAAATATTTTTTTTTAATGAGATTTTTTGTTTTTTAACTTAAGGATAGTAATATACGTGTATAATATACCGTTGGAATGCTGAAGATTTTAGAAAAAAATATTATTGTATACGTACTTTACTAAATCATCGAATCCTTCCCGTATTCAATCCTCAATGTCCAAACTCCTTCTTAAAATACTCAAAGCTTCTTACTTAGTAACGAAGAAACTAATCCATATTTTAACCTTAATGTCCTAATGCTGATTTGGCCCGAACTAGGTATCAATCCTTCCATGAAAATTTCTATTACTATTCTAAATCACTAGTTCAAACCTTGCTTCCTCTTCGATTCCTGACAACACTCTGATGAGTTTGAAAATAATATGGCCTCGAGACCTTCACAGTTGTAAATTTCAATAAATAATGTTAAAAAAAAAAAAAAGTTTTATTGAATATTATCATGAAACTGTTATAATGGTAACGTGTATTTATTAACTCTATCATTTGAATGAATTATAGATAATGAATTCATTTTTAATTTTTTTAAAGCCCCATGGTCAACAACAACTTCATCTTTAAATACCTTCCGAGTTTGAACCCAAATCTTCAACCATATAATTAAATGGAGATTTTTTTTTTTTTGTTTACCCCTACCTCGCCTTTGAAGGCTATACGGGGTTTTCTCGGGCCAGGGGGTTGCGGGCGGGGGATAAATGCTGAAATAAAAGCCCCCTCAGCACCGAGGCTCGAACTCGTAATTATTTTTTTCACAGGTTTTTTGTCATCTGTAATGGCTACGCAACGCGCGCTAACCAACTCAGCCACTCCGCCCCATTAAATGGGGATTCACACACAGGCTCTCCTCCAGGTATACAAGACCAGTCAGCCAACTGGAGCCAACTCACAAAAACAGGCGTAGGGAGTGATTGCCCTATCCTATAAAAAAAAAAAAAAAAAAAAAAAAACAAGAATCGCGAGTGTATTCTCCTAGCCTATAACCGCAAGGCTAAGGACCTACAAGGATAATAGCGCTACGAGAAAAATAATTATTAGATTCCTATCTTAAACGCTGAAAATTATTAGACAATAGTTAGTATTTCCGAATAATTAATTATATTATAATATAACTATTTATAGACCTATGTAGGCAATAAACATATATGCATAGCAATCACTCGATTAAAGAGCCTAAGAAATAGGAATCAGCAAGCCCCACACTGCCTAGGAAAATGGCCAACCACGACTGCTAAGTTTAAAATGCTATATCCATTTTGTTTTTTAAGGAATTTAATTCTTTATAGGAAATAATTTTTAAATTAATAATAATTTTGGGTAATCATAAATTCGTAGGGGAGCCCGTGGCTGAGTGGTTAGCGCGCTAAAGTTGTGAGTTCGAATCCCAGTCCCAGGAGAACTTTTTCAAGCATAGAGATAAACGGGGATTCACTCACAAGCTCCCCCGGGTATGTGGGACCCGTCAGCCAATTGATGGCTACTCACAAAAATAGGCGTAGGAATGATGACCCTACACTATAAAATGTCATCGGGGGCCTTCAAGGCCTGTCACGCCAACCGAAAAATCATAAATTCATACAGCAGACAAACGATTTTTTTCATCGTTAAATAAATTCTAGATATCTCTGAATAAAAGATCTCAAATTTTTAGGACAGAGGGTATTTTTTTTTTTCTACGTCAATTACAAAAATTAATTATTGAAAATAATAAGGCCTTCATAATGAAATTCTTTACTATCTCATTTTCTTTTATCTTTAAAACAATTCAAATAAAAATTTCTAATTACAAAACACTTTTATTTTTTCTTTATTATTAAAAACAATCAAGAATGGGATGATAAAAATATAGGAGAGTTCCATCTCGCTAAAAAACTTTGTCTTGACTATAAAAAAATAATTTTTGTTTTTATTCATCGAGGTATCCTTGTTCTAAAGCACTCCTCATTTATCCTTACCTTTGAAAATAACGGTGTTAAGGGGGAATTAATCTCTTATAAGATTTAACTTGACCGAGGTGGAGTTTGGAAAAAATTAAAATTAATCTTCTATCCTGAAGATACAACTTATAAGAGATTAATGTGCAGAAAATAGCGAGGTTTTTCTCCAAATGTTCAATAATAATCAAGTAATAGCTTAAATTATCTGCCACATCATTATCACTCGCAGTAAATCCCTAGCATACATTCAATGGAAGCTACAGGACGCATTGGAAAAAGTAGAAAACTGGTAAAAAGTGCTGGGTTCAGAGTATCAGCTTCGAAAAGCAAATGTATGCATTTCAGTAGACATAAAAGATATCAGTAGAATCGACTACTAAGAATATCTGGCTCTGCTATTGAGTATGTTGAAAGATATGTCCATCTGAGAATGATCCTAGATAAAAGGCTAAGCTGGATTTATCATATAAAGCATTTAAAAGATGAATGCACTAAAAGACTCGGTATTCTTAAGTGTATTTCTCATACCAATTGGGGAGCTGACAGACACACACTCTTAAAAGTATATCAGCATGTAGTAAGAAGCAAAATAGAACATAGCGCTCAGATCTATGGAACGGACAGTAAAACCATACATAGAATGCTATACTCTGTGCACAATACGGCAATCCGGATTTGTACGGGAGCTTTCAAAACCTCTCCAGTCGAGAGCTTGTATATTGAGTACGGAGAACCCTCTTTACAAATGCGTAGAGAATAATTGACCCTAAAGTATGTAGCAAATTTGAAATCACGCCCTTTCATCCTCTAAATTCAAAACTGTTTACAGAAAATAAGAAAACCTTGGCCTAAAAAATAGTGCATTCAAACTGCTACTCCTCACATCGCTAAGGACTTTAAACATGAATATAAGGACAATAAAACCTTCCCCGGAAATGGAAATACCTCGATGGAAGAGTAACAGACGAATCGTTGACAAGACAATTCAAGATACTCAAAGAAATGTCCACAGTACATAATTGTTTCCTGGAACTGTTAGAGAGTTATAACAACTTCTCTGTTATATAACAACAACTTCTCTGTTATAAACAACAACTTCTCTGTTATATAACAACTTCTCTGTATATATACACGGACGCCTCGAAAATGGAAAATAGTGTAGGTTGTGCAGAAAAATAAAACAGCAACAACTCCTTTTCAGCTTACCAGAAGAGTGTTCTGAACACTTGAATAAATATATTACAATATATTAAAAATAAACGCATAATTGTAGTCTTTATCTGGGTTCCAGCACATTGTGGTATTCCAGGCAACGAAGAAGCAGACAGCCAGCTTGGTACTGAAAGAACTCACAGTAGAAGACTGGATCAGACAATTAAGGAAAAATCTCTTCAAAACCTGGGAAACAACGTGGATAACAGGACAATATAAACTGTTAGATGTAAAAAGAGACACCAACAAATGGACCACGAGCACGAGGATTTCTAGAAAAGAGGAAATCATTTTATGCCGGCTCCGTATAGGACATTGTCAATTTACCCACGGTTACCTTATGAGAAATCTGCATGCACCCACCTGCGAATATTGCGATAATGTTCCAAAAACTATTCAGCATATATTATTAGAGTGTACCCTTTTCGAAACATCAAGACGTAATATTAAACTAACAGGAACCCTAAAAGATATATTAAATGATGATAAAGACAAGGTGAAAAAGTTACTGAGTTATTTAAAAGAAATTAAGTATTACAACCAAATATGGAAAAACCACAGTTGCCAATGACCCTGTAGGGGAAGGGCAAATAACATAATCTTTTTATTTTTTTACTATTATATTTTTTTTATAGTTACAAGTGGTATTTTGAGCCTTATATAGTGTGAAAAGTCGTTTGGAAATTAAAACAATAAAGTGTTAAAATATATTATAGCCTATTTCCTTTTTCAGGAGAAATTCAACATTCACCTAAATTTTTTTTTTTTTTTTTAAACATAATTTATTGAAGTAAATATGATATAAGAAAAATGACATGAAAAAGACTTGTAGAAGAACTACCCAATAGTAGCACTCATGTAACTATTCTAAACTAGAAGGTATCGGGGTCATCTCCTTTTCAGACGCCTCGGAGGATTGTCGGGAATTGAAGAGGAAGAAAGGATTGAAACTAGAGGATTAGGGTGGGAATGGAGTTTGTCATGAAAGGAATGGTATCTAGATCGGGCCAAATCAGCAACATACAGAATATTAAGGTCTTTGTGGATCAGTTTATTAGTTACAAAGTAAGGAGCATTGAGGATTTTACGAAGGATTTTGGATTGGATACGGGAAGAATTTGATGGTTTAGTAGAGCCCCAAAGCTCTACTCCGTAAGTCCATATAGGCCGTATGATAGTCATGTAGACGAGCCTTTTGTAGTTAATTGGAAGATTAGAACGTTTGTCTAGTAAGTGTTGAAGTAGTCGAAAACGCCGTGCAGTTTCTTGTCGTTTCAGTCTTGTATGAGGGTTCCAAGTAAGGCGTTTGTCAAGGTGTTAGGATGGGATGGGATATCAGCTGTATAAACTGTGTAAAGGGTGGGTCCTAGGATACTGCCTTGAGGAACACCAGCAAACTGACTAAAAATGGATGAATAGGAATTATTATGATTTACTTTGAAGGATCTGCCAGTGAGGTAGGACTGGATGATAAGGAAGTATGTAGGAGGGAGGAATTTGTGGAGTTTGTAAAGTGAACCCGGGATTAAAATCCTAAAATTTAATACTTGAAATAAACTAACTATTACGTATTTCACATAATTATACTTCAATTCACCAAACATAAATGGCTTGATCAAATTAAGTAACATCCGATTGGAAAGCAAGGATGTATAGAAAGATAAGGAAAATCGTGGATGATGTTTGACAGAAGAACATTCAAGAAGAAACCGGGCTAAATATTTTTCATTACAATGGGGGTATAGTTGTCTATAATAAAAAACTTTCGGTTTCAAATGACTTTTAAAGCTACATTTACGTCACTAAATTTACACTGAAATGTGAAAGTGAAATCGAAGGATTATAAATAGGTTGTGTCACCCACAAACGTGGAAAATAAAAAGAACTATTTTTGAATTGCATTAAGATGTCGCCTTTAGATGTGGCCATTATTTGGGGCCTTTTGTAATGTCTTCACAATAGACTTCCTAAAGCTGTACAAAGGAGACCTCAACACAAGACCTTGCCACTTTCAAACTCCTCAAAGTAAGTTTTTAACTTATTACATCAATTTATTGCGTCTTCAAACAACTTATTTTTTTTTCGGTAGAAGGAGGTAGAAACTTTTAAAGAATCAACAGCCTACAATTAAGGGGATATTGATGGAACTTTTTTAAGATAGGCTTTAAAAAAAAAAAGTTTTAACAAATGATATTAGATTTTGTTAGCTAATAAAAAAAAGTTTACTCAAATCTGTACGGCAGAGATAAAAGTCATCTATTTAATAAAATAAATCAACTAAAAAAAAAAAGTTATCATGGAGCATTAAGTAAGAAAAGGGGTGCGGTATCAACAAATAACGCAATAATAAAGAAAACGATATTTGTATGCCGACGTTTCGGCCTAAGCCAAACTCTCCACCATATATTCCCTACGGTCAACAATTGAGACGTTGATTTCTAAGCACGGCATTGAGGGATGGGGCCAGAAGTGGAAGATTAAAATAAATCATAACAAATCCCACCAAGTTACCTTTAACCTTAGTTCCTGCCCCACTGTATACCTTTAATAATACCCCACTCATACCTGAATAAATCCGATATCTAGGACTCCATCTTGACAAACGTCATACATGGAATCCTCATACGAGACTAAAAGGACAAGAAACTGCCCGTAGATACCGATTACTACAACACTTAATCGACAAACGTTCAAAACTTCCAATTTATTACATAAAGCTCATTTAAGTTACCATCATCAGACCCATCTGAACAGATGGAATCGAGCTGTGGGCCTCTCCTAAACCATCTAATTCCTCTCGCATTCACTCCTAACAATCCAAAATCCTTCGCAAAATCCATAGGCTCCTCACTTCATTACAATAAAATCATCCATAATGACCTGAATATCCCATTAGTCGCAGAACTATTCCGAAACAGATATGCCTCTTTTAATTCCAAACCCCTGACCCATAAAAATCCTCTTTTACGCAACTTATCACTTCCTGACAACCTTTCGAGGCGATTGAAAAGACGAATGGCCTCGAGGTCTACTAAATTAAATTGACATTGAAGTGCTATCAATGGGAAGTTTCTGCACAAAACATTATCACGCCCATAAGTGTAAATTAGCCCATTTACTTGTATTTATTATAAGTACAGTAGTAAATATGAATACAATGTTAAAAACATTGCAAATTATTACACAATGGTTTATTATTTCCAAATACCAATATTAGAATATAACTGTTTATATAGCTGTTAATAGGCAATTAAGTAATATGAAAAGCACTAATTCAAAGCATCATATCATAACACTGCCACTGATTTCAAAACGCAATATCTAAGCTAGTTGTTAACCAAATTCAATGATTCTTTTTTCATTTGGTCCAAAATTTAATTCTCTTTAATTGGTATTTATTCATTTAATAATTAGGACAAACGGATTTTAAGACAAAGCATTTACACAGGACTGCGTTACTATTTCATTTTCTTTTCTTTCGATTTTAATTCAAATGTTATCAGGGAATCACATCTCTAATAAGTTGTGGCTTGACCATATAAGATGATTTTTTAATTTTTACTTTTCTCATCAGAGGTTTGAAAATAGCCTAGAGACTGAAACGTTGCGATGACTGAAAATTAAATAAATTAAAAAAATATATATCGAAATTGTTTTCTTCTTTTTTGCAATTTGTACATCGCGTTGTCTTGGACACGAAAATCTTTTCGATTTTTCTTTATATTCAATAATAACCGATTTTTGGTGTACTTACATCTACTATAATCTGTTACTTGATTTTACATATGATTTTTTTTTTATTATTATTTTTTATCACACTTTACTGATTCTAAAACTCTATACACACTTTTCTCTATTTTCAAAAATAACTGAGTTATAAGCGTGTTTATGTGAAAAATTTCAATTTTTGGTTTCTTTTCTTTTCTTTTTTCTCTTTTATATAATTATCAGCGGTTTTTTGGTTAAAATTAATTAATTTTTTTTTCTATCTTCAAAAATAACGCAGTTACAGGCGTATATATGGACGAGAATGCATTTTTAACTTTTTTTTATCGCGCTTTACTGATTCTAAAACTCTATACATACTTTCTATAACGCCAAAAATAACTGAATTATGTGTAAAATTTCAATTTTTTTCATTTTTTTAAATTATTCGCGTTTTTTTTTGTTAAAAAACACTAATAATTTTTTTTCTAAATTTAAAAACAACTGAGTTATTGAATAAAATCCTTTTAATCGGCCGCCATTTTAAAACTAACCAGCTGACATCAACGTCTAGGTGTTAGGATCATTCAGTGGCGAATTAAAAAAAAAAATGGTCCAGTAGTTTGGGAGAAATGCCGCGGACGGCGTACAAACGGATTTTTTTTTATTCGTTATCCGGATTCCACGCATCCTGAAACGTTAGCTCTCAAATTTTGGCAGGGGTAATTTTTTTTTTTTTTCGTCGATTACAATGGTTGACTATTGAAAAAAAAAAGAAGTAAAATAAAGAAAAATTAGAAACGGCATTATATTCTATCTTTTAACAATAAATAAAAGACATGTCGAGATACAATGTATATCACGAAAATATTTAATTTCCTATAAGAGGTGATAGGTGTTCGGACGATATAACCTTTTTAGATCTAAAGGGCGGGTGGAGCACTTACTTCAAAAGACCTAGTTCAAGGAATCGGTTCTATAAGAGAACGGTCATAGTAACACCTTATGCAATATATCAACAACTTCATACTCTATTGCTTCCAATATTCCTTGTGATTGTGATGACCTCAGAATCGGATATTTTTCGTAACTCTCTTCTGTCTGTAGTAAAATCCTGTCAATTCCTGAGTCATCCTATCACAATCGCATGTTCCAAGAATACGGTAACTGTATGTATCTAAGCTTTCTACTTCCACTGAGAGATACACTTTCTTCATAAATAAACAAACAAAATGATGCTGCCCAACTTAATTGGGTTGCTATAACACAGCATACCGATTCTTTCCTACAGGAATATTCTTAACATTTTATTTAACTATAAATACAATATTTTTTTTTTCCTTTTAATTTTTTTTTCCCTACTTATTTTTCCTTTTTTTTTTTTTTTTTTTTCCTCTACCGTTTCACATTTTCTTTCAAATATTTAGATATATCTATACATATACATCGAACGTTAAATTAAAAAAAACAAAAAAACAACAACAAATTATATATACATTAAACAACTACATACTAAAAAATCACACTATCATAAATAAAAACAATACCAAAACACTCAGCACCTAAAATCAATATCTCTATATATAAAAAAAAATGTTAAAATTAAAATTAAAATATAAGTAGACACAGATGCACATGCATGTCCCTCCAATTATACCTGTTAGGAGTAGATGTGATAGTGTATAATTCCCAGGGAGTCGAGAACCACACTTTCTGCTATCATAGCTACGTCCTTAACATCGACACCGATGTCCTCCATGAAGCTCCTTGTTGAACCTGGCACAGCTCCGCGGGCTCCGAACCAAAGGCCTTTTACGTAGATTCCTCTCTTTTCCCTTTCCAGTTTACTTGCCTGTTCAAGGTCGTTAGATTCATATCTCACGGTGGGATCCAGAATGACAGCCGAATTTCCGGTCTTAGGAAATGCCACGATATCAGCATATCGCGTGGATCCATCCGTATCCACATAATTCCTCCTAACTTCCTCGAAGCAGGCAAAATCACGTTCTTTAAGGAGCCTCATCAACTCATGCTTTACTCTATGGTGACGGCGTGTTATCAGGAGGGAGTTGTTGGGACACTATAACTATATAAGAAAGATATTGAGATCGTGAAAATTTTCGAATTCTAGTTTTCAACCGAAATAAACGTTCCAGGGTCTCCTAAGTTTAGATGACCAAGTCCCATAAAAAGGTGTTTTTGTGTGTGTGTGGTAAGTCTAGAGCGAAAATAAAATATTGATTAAATCTGAATTTCAAATTTTAGACAACTATACACCCAAGATGTTACAGCAACTTTTTCACTCAAATCGGCTGATCATAAGTCCTACTTTATAACAAGCATTTTCTACCTTCTTACGACTTTCTTAAAAACGGCTTTAAAGATTTTGATTAAACTTGCTAAATCGATGTAAAATTTAATGGGCTTTAATATCATGTACTTTTCATTCTGATTCTATATCTGGGGAACGGTCTTTAATGTAATTCCATATTCTTTTCCATATTCCGCAGAACATGTAACACTTTAAGTAAATATCAATCAATTTTTTCGAACTCAATTTACTAATTCACCTTAAGCAACTACTAACATCCGCATATTTCGAAAAAAATCTGATGCTACATGACTAAAAATGAAGGTGAATAATAGCAAAAAATATCTAAAAACGTTACGGTATATTTTTTCTGATTCTATTCACCGCCCACATAGTAGACCGATACTGCAAGCGAAATTTTCGCAAATTTCAATGGGATCTCACTGACAGAAATTTCGAGCAGAGAGGAAAGAGCTTAAAATGTTCGATTTTGTCGAGCTAAAAAGCCTTTTCTCGGAATTTCATTGGTTCCCAGCTGATCAAAGCACACGAGCTTCCAATTGCCTCCTGAATTTTTACCAAGCCACTCAGTCCTCATTGCCACAGTGCAATCTGGATACTTTTTATGAATTCATATAAATTGTGTTTATTTATTCATTCTTTTAACGTCACTTCATGCAACTGTGGTAATTGGACGACGCTGTAGCGGGAGTCCTGAATTTGCCAATCCAGGTTTAATAAAGATAGGAATCTTAAACAAGTACCTGACATCGCACAGGCTCGGGACCAACATTCTATCCCATCCGAAGAACGACACAACCAACAATTTCATACTCCCTTGAGAAAAACCTAGTACTACCTATGGGTTTGAATCCGAAGCCTAGGGCATAGAAATCTGCTATGCTAGCCACAACACATATGACCTCTTAAACTAGCTAGCTCCGTTTTAGGGGTGAAAAAAAAAAGTTACAAACTACTATCATAACCAAAAAAACACATACATGTCAAGAAAAAAACTAAAATAAAAAAAAGTTAACAAACCTGTATTGTTTGTTTTAACGTCGCTTAATGATACTGTGACTAATCGGACAATATAGAATAGAAAAGAATAATATTTATTATAAAATATATTCACATCATTACTTTACATTTTTAACATTATTAGGGCTTAGTTTTACTTGAACGTTAGCCCGGAGTCGGTCTTAATCTATTTCATAACTCCTAAACATGAACAAGATAACATAATAACTACATAACAGCCTGCTATGCCAAAGGTCACGGGTTCAAACCCGCAGGTAGCCCTAGGATTTTTTAATAGGAGTAAAAATTCCTTAGTTATGCCGTCCTTCGGAGGGGACGTTAAAAAGTGGTTCCGAGCCTGTGCGATGTCCAGGTACTCGTTAAAGATCCCTATCCTAATAAAACCTGGATAGGCAAAATTTAGGACTCCCACTGTAGCATCGTCCGATTAGCCATAGTAGCATAAAGTGACGTTAAATAAATAAACAAACAACAATATAATAACTACACTTACATCCATATGTATATAATAAATCAAATCTATGACATATTAAAATAAGTGATTTCAATATACATAAAAAAAAAAAAGGAAGAAAAATATCGATGAAAAACAGGAAAAATAAAAGTAAACAAATACATACATTATATATATATATATATAAATCAGATGATATAGTGGGAGTTTAATTAGAATTGGATCTTTAATTAGTACCTGTCATAGCACAAGCTCGGGACCACCACAACCTCCTCCCCGAAGGATATTATATCCAACGATCTTTAACTCCCTCTAAAAATTTTAGGTCCATCTGCCAAGTTAGATCCCGGGACTTTAGCCATTGCAGGTTATTACAATACAGGTGACTTCAAATGTGTTTATTTAGTTTTATTTTAAGTTTTATATTTTTAATATTCTAGACACTAGAGGCCCCACATGTCCCCATAACGGCTATATAATGCCTATTATAAAAATTATAAAAACTTCCTATTTTGAAAAATAGGAAACAAAACCTATTACGGTTTTGGGGTATGCCGATGATCTGGTACTGCTAGGTGAAGACACGGAAACCATACAACTAAATACAAGTGTGTTAATAAAAACCGATAAAGAAATAGGACTCGAATTAAATACCGATAAGACGAAGTATATGATTAATAGCAGAAACAGTGTCGATCTTGGTGATATTGATGTATCAGGTAATACTTTTGAACACGTAGAGAAATTCAAGTATTTAGGTTCAATTATAACTAGAAAAAATGAAATCCAGGAAGAAATAAAGTCCCGGTTAAAGGTGGGAAATGCGTGTTTTTATTCAGTTGCTAAGTTACTTAGTTCGCGGCTTCTATCTAAAAACTTAAAGATTAGAATTTATAAAACTATTATTCTTCCAACGGTTCTTTACGGATGTGAAACGTGGCCGCTTACTTTGAAGGATGAACAACGGCTTAAGGTTTTCGAAAATAAGGTATTGCGTAAAATATTTGGTCCGAAGAGAGATGAGGCCACTGGGGAGTTTAGAAGGTTGCACAACGCGGAATTGCGGAACTTGCATCCTGTGAATATAATTGAGCTGATTGCATCGCGGAGACTCAAATGGGCTAGTAAAGTTGTTTGGCTCGATGAAGAGCGGATTCCGAGAAAGTTGGTATTCGCTGAACCGACTGGTAGGCGTCCGAAAGGCAGGCCAAAGCGTCGATGGCAGGATTGCGTTAAGGCTGATCTCGGTGGCTTGTTGGGCTTGAATGGTGAACATTGACGAGTCTGTGTAGGCGGAATTTGGTGGTATCGGCATCGAACCTTCGGGTTCGCTAAGCCTATTATTATTATTATTTTTTCTTTGTTCTCAGCTTTCGCTTGCATTAGAGCCTACCCGGACTTAAGTCAAGGGTGAGGCTAGTAAACCTTAATCCTTTATGTTCATTACTTTTCTAACAATACTCGCAGTACCGAGTAACACAGCTTTCTGCATCTCATCCAGAATGTTGAGGGGAAGATCCAGCTCCTTTATTGAATTAACAGTCATCTCTGGGATCAAGCCATTAGTTGAGATGATCAACGGCAGCACTCTCACTTTGTCAAGCTTGTACAGTTGCTTCAATTCTTCCCCCAAATCCTGATATTTTCTGACCTTTTCTGCAACTACCTTGTGCAGGTTATCATCTGATGGCACCCCTATCTCGATGATCATTGCACACTTTTCTGCCTTTAACATCATGTTATGTTTTGTGGAATTGTATGGTCAGTTATGATGGCCAGGTCCCAATACAGCTTGACGTGCTGTCTATTAATGACTGGCTGTGGGGTGTATTTGTAATACGGGCATGTTTCCTCCAGCATATGATATTTCTTGGCCAACACTTGGTGAACAATTTTAGCCACGTTATTGTGCCTCAGCAAGTATTCCTTTCCAGCGAGCACTTGACAGCCTGACGTGATATGCTGAATTGATTCTGTAACTGTCCTACACATACGGCACAGCTCAAAAATAGCTTCTCCACATATACGGCGCCTATAGGTATTTGTGGCAATAACTTGCTCTTGAATCGCTAAAATAAATCCTTCAGTTTCGGGAAACAAATTACCATTACGCAACCATGCTAGCGATGCACCTTTGTCTATGCCGGTTGCTACTAGATTGGGTAATATCTTCCGTGAAGTTCTTTAGATTTCCACTTTTCAATCATGTCTTCTTGATTTGCAGGCAAGCGAAACTGGTCGTTCTGAAGAATTATTGCAGTAAGACCTATATCCAGAGCTTTGATCGTTGAGACGATTTTTGATGTACCAGATGCTCTAAAGTAGTTTCTTAGATTATTTTCCTCTTGGTAGCACGCCCTCACTAGACTATATTATTATTATATTATTATTTTGAAAAATGCGTTCTTTAACAGTTTAACTTTTTATTATTCTATAGTACATGTGGAATAACATAATGCCCGCGGGATCACTTGTAGCTGGGTGGCTAGCGTAACAGCCTCCCATGCAAAAGGTCACGGGTTCAAATCCGCAGGTGGTCCTAGGATTTTTTAATGGGAGTAAAAACTCCTTAGTTACGCCGTCCTTCGGAGAGGACGTTAAAAGGTGGTCCCGAGTCTGTGCGATGTCAGGTACTCGTTATAGATCCTTAGTTACGCCGTCCTTCGGAGGGGATGTTAAAAGGGGGTCCCGAGCCTGTGCGATGTCAGGTACTCGTTAAAGATCCCTATCCTAATAAAACCAGGATAGGCAAAATTTTGGACTCCCACTGTAGCATCGTCCGATTAGCCATAGTAGCATAAAGTGACGTTAAATATATAAACAAACAAACATAATGCCCGCTCACTTTCACTATGCAAACTGTCATAGCGCCTTCTACTTATGGGAAAAACTGCCCGCCATACACCACACTTATCTCGGTTTAGTATAATCACAACCATTAAAGGCGCCGCTAAAAAACATATTCCATGGTTCCTTAAACATTTTTATGAAATATAGAGAATTAATTTTAATAAAATGTTTCTTAACAGATTATATCTTCACATATATATATATATATATATATATATATATATATATATATATAGAGAGAGAGAGAGAGAGAGAGAGAGTTGGATTAGATTCCGACTGATGATAAGAAACTTTATCTATGCAAAGATTCGAGAATTCATTGTTCTCACATTTATGCCACAAGAGTAAAAAGAACAACAGAACATTAATATTTTCATAAAATAATTAAAATGTGATGTTATTGTTAGATAGAAAGACAAGAATGCATTGACAATGAATATATAAAGTAGAAAATCAGTTAGAAATTACATTAAGGACATTATTGCATATTCACTTGTAATTGTAAACTATAAACATTGAAAGAACACTAAAACATAAATGAACATAGGAAAAGTTTAGGTACTGAGAGTTTTTACAAAGTCATGACTTCAGAGAATCAGGGGTTTCTCCTTTTTATAATAGTAAGGGAAAGTATTGCGAACGTGAAAATTTTCGAATTCCAGTTTTCAACGGAAATACACGTTTTAGAGGACCCGGAGTCCAAATAACCAAGTCCCGGAAAAAGGTGTGGGTGTGTGTGGTAAATCCCGGGCGAAAACGAAAAGTCTTATGAAACTGAAATTTCATATTTAAGACGACAATTAATAGAAGAGAAACTTTATACTATGCATTTTGCATCTTTTTAAGATTTTCTAAAACTCTATCTATATAAGGATGGGAGGATTGCGTTAAGGCTGATCTAGGGGGCTTGGCCTTGACTGGCGAAGATTGGACTAGTCTGTGCAGTCGAAGTTTGGTGGTATCGGCATCGAACCTTCGGGTTCGGTAAACCTATTATTATTATTACATATTGTGTGAATGTAGTATGAATGTTGCACTTGATCACTATTTTAAATGTCCCGATTAGGACAGATGGTAACATGACTCAATACAAATTGTTTTGCAAAAAAAAAAAAAAAATAAATAAAAAAAATAAATAAATAAAAAAAAAAAATAAATAAACTCTACACATCTTCAAAAATAGCAGAGTTATTAAATTAAAGCCTTTTTAATCGGCCACTCTTATAAAATTAATCGATCGATAACACCGAGGTGCTAGGATCATAGCTTGATGGACTTATTTTTGTGCGAATAAATAGTTTCGTAGACGGGAACGACATACAAACCGCCGGGTTTTAAGGATCTTGATGTGACATGAAGTTGTTTTATTTTAATTTGCTTGGTCCAATACAATGATTTATTAACGAAAATAGTAAACCAACAAGAGTTCGCAACTCGGCGGTATGATAGGAATCCGTTATACCAAAGCTATAACCTTCAGTGACGAGAAACAAGAAACTGAATAGGATTACAAAGGGCGATTGCTGTTATGTACACCTAGGAAGGACTAGAAACCCCTCAAGGGACAGGATTGGGTACAGGAATAGAACAATGGGTACAAGAAACACGATACCGGGTACAATTCAGCAATATCATCTAAATATTGGAATAGCTCATTCGGGGATACAATTTTGAACAAATTAATCTAAAACTTGGTGACATCAAATATTGTTTTTTGTTGGCTTCACATATACTGGGTTATTCCTACCTATGAAAGCATTAAAACTTAAATGTTCCGATAAGGAATATCAGATTAATTAAAATCAACGGTTCTTTTGTATGTATTTTAAGCAAAATTTAGGACTCCCACTGTAGCATCGTCAGATTAGCCATAGTAGCATAAAGTGACGTTAAATAAATAAACAAATAAAAAAAAAAAAAATGTTATTCCCAGGTAACTTGGGTTATTGTCGACATTGAAGAAAATATATAAGGTTCTGTAATCAGGAAATTTTATTTAAACTACTAAAATGAAAATCGAAAGAAATGAAAAGGAAACAGTAAAGAAGTATGAAGCAGTGGTGACAGGCCATTTTCTTATGAATCATTTATTGCTTTGCATATAGTTTATTTCCTATAAACAGTTAATAATTAATTTAAACGTCTTTTATATTAGTTGATTTTTTCATATTAGTAAGTTACCTATAGGCAGTTCCACTCTGATTTAGTTATTTGTAAATAATAAACTAATGTCTAATAATTTACAACATTTTTTATACAGTAAACCCTCTTTTTAACGAACACGGTTATAACGAATACTCGTTTATAACGTGGTTCCTTGAAAAATGTATAGAAAACTATGCTGTCTCCTCGTTTATAACGAAATATTCTCTTATAACGAATTAACGAACTACTTTTGTGGACCTCAGAATTGAATTTGTTCGGTTATTACGAAAAATAAAGAAGAAAAAAAATACGAAACGTCTTAATTTCCAGTAAAGAGCGACGCCTTTCTGTCCAAATCCTTACCTCTTCCCTCTATTCAGCTCAATTCTGTGATTCACAGTCTGTGACAGCTTCTGGTTTCTAGTGTTTCAGCTAGTTTTTATGTTTTATTGCTTTTATTACTTGCTTTAATTCGAGTTTCCTACGAGGTCAAGAAAAATCCATTGATTTAAATACAAGATTGGCGATTCTCCAAGAAGTGGATAAATAAATTGAGTCGAAATCGAAAATTGCGGAAAAATACGGGTTATCAAAATCTCCTCTATCAACGATTATCGCTAATAAAGATAAAAAAGATTGCGTCTCCGTTGCGTGTTTATTGGGATGTAAAAAAAAAATTATCATTTCAACTTTATATAAATTGCTGTGATTTTGAAATTGTAAGTTCCTTTTTATGTTTTGTATTTTGAATGATGGTTTATGTTAATCTTAAAGTATTATGTAAAATAAGATAGATATATGTACATAGTTTTAACTGCTTTTGTAGTTTCTTCCAAGACATATAATATACATACAATATATTTTTCGGATATAACGAATTATTTTATAACGAACAGAGAATTTTTCGGTCCCTTGGAGTTCGTTAAAACGAGGTTTTACGTACTATCCTGTTTCTCCAACAGTCCAAAAGTCTCAGTAACATTTCATTTCTTCATTAAGCTCAATATTGTACAATATATTCGAATAAAGGAACTCCAGAACTAATAAATTTTAGTTAGATCAATAACATTATTCGAAACGTTAGAAGACACGATGATTAGATCAACTTATTAAAAAGTTAATGTTCTACATCAGAATCGAATGGTATAAATTTCGATACTAAAAACCGGTTCACCACTTTGCTTATGGACTCCTAGATATCGCATGGTTTTATCTCCATTTTAAATATTCACTGCCATTTGGTTGGATAAGTTGGAACTCCGTAAGCGGTTTTCCAACTTCATTATAACTTCTACTAAGTTTATATTGAGTTTAAAATGATTCATAAAGTTATTTATATACTTACTTATAAATCTTTCACTCCCCTAAAGAACATGACATTGTTTTAAACGCACTTTCCTTGTCAGTGATGAGATAGTTTGAAACATGTACAGCAGCTTCCCGTCAAATTTTCGTTCCCACGCATGTCTTAACTATCCTGTAGACTTATTAATTAGAAGCATAATTAAGTTTTCTCGCTCTATCCGAACATCACGCAGCAGTCTTACTGTGCGTCTCATTTCAAATAAAAAATTTTGTAAAAAAATCTGGTGCGGGTAACACACGACTTTCACTTACCTCCGTTTTAAAAATCGATTAAAGAATTTTCAAATACAGCTAGAAAAAAAAAATTAGTGAAACCATTAAAGAATTAATTAAATTAATATAGAAACATGTGTTTTATTAAAAACTCTATTATATTGTTATCTAAAATAATCACTTAGTTTTATCGCCTTTTTATCAATTTTTATTAACTTTTACAAGCTTGTGTATAAGATAATATTTTTTCTAAAATCTTTCTCTTTCCAACGGTATATTATACTTCTATATTACTGTTCTTATGTTCAAAAACAAAAAATTGGATTTAAAAAATATGTTTTTCAGTTCTCTCCTTTAGTTGTTTATCAAATTCGCTCAACTTGCATATTTAGCTGTTAATTATCAATGGTTACAAGATGGTAAGCTCATTTTGATGAAAAAGGTTTTGCAACGTCTCGGGCGTATACTTGTCCTAAATATGAAATTTCAGTTTCATAGGACTTTTTGTTTTCGCCCGGGAGTTACCACACCCACACAGACCTTTTTGCGGGACTTGGTTATTTGGACTCAGGGAACCCTAAAATGTCTATTTCCGTTGAAAACTGGAATTCGAAAATTTTCACGATCGCAATACTTTCCCTTACTAGAATAGTAAGTGAAAGTAAAAAAACAACATTGCGATTAAGAGATTGAGATCCACAGTCTGACTTAAACGAACATACATAACAATTACAACTCACAAAAGATAGTATTAAAAATAAAAATAGTTATAATAAATTTTTATAATTATGCGTTAAAAAAGAAATGTAAAATGATAGATTTACAGTCACAAATCGTAGAAAAGAAAAATTACAATGAAAACAAATTAACTTTACCACTTTCAATAAATTCCATCTAATTACCAAACCTACGACAATTGGCCCCACGGTATCCTTTAGCAGCATTCCACTAATCACTGTTGAACAGATCCGTTACCTTGGACTCCATCTAGACAAGCGCCTTACTTGGAATCCTCACACTAGACTGAAACTACAAGGAATTGCCTGCATATAACGATTACTACAACACTTACTCGACAAACGATCAAAACTCCTTATTTAAAACCAAAGACTCATTTATATAACCATTATCAGACTTATTTGGAACCATGGGATTGAGCTATTGGCGTCCACAAAACTAGCAAAGTCCTCACGCACCCAATGCTCCTTACTTTGTTACTAATAAAATCATCCTTAGAGAACTAAATATCCAAATGGTTGCAGACTTAGCCCGCGATAGATACAACTCCTTGAATTCCAAACTACCAGTCTACACAAAGGCGCTTGTCCGCAAGCCCTAAACTCCATCTATTCCCTATAACCCTCCGAGGCGAGCGAAAAACTTTGGCCTTGATCCCTGCTTATAAAATAAACTTTGAAGTGCTACCACTGGGTAGCTTCTTCACATGTCTATTCACACCTATTATTGTTATTCATCCATTTTAGTTATTGTTTTTGTATGTACAGTTGTAAAAACATTTAAAATATATTTTTTTAAAAATACTACAGATGACGTTCAAAAGTGAGAACACTATTTACTTTGCTCTAATAGAGTAACTCTATATTAACTAATATCTGTTTGGGAACAAAGAAAACATTTCTTAAGGGGGAATTCGAATGAAGAAAGGTAAAGAGCATGGCGGATGATTGGCGGTAGAGTATTCCAGAAGACAGTAGAAAGAGCTAATTTTATTAATTTTGTGAGTTAAACAGGACTTAAACATCGCATATATTATTTCTGTTGAAGTTTTTTTTTTTTTTTTTCAACGTCAAAATTGCTACTCATATTTCAGGAATACTTTTTTGATGACTTGATATCAGAAAATTTCGTTTTCTCTTCTAAAGAAAACGTAATAGAAATGTTTTTCACATATAAACCTTCAGGAAAGAATGGCTTAAATGCCAGTAAAAGAAGAGTTTAAAAGGAAATTTACAGAAACCAAAAATAGCAATATTATTTTATATGTATAGAGAGAAACTAATGGATCCACCCCTAAATCGCACGGTGCAATTTGTATGAATGAGGTGTCATATATGTTTAAAAAAGCTATGTCTAACCGACTTTGGAGTTTATCGCTTTGGGAGTATTAGTTTATCGTAAAGAAATGTGCAATTAGCAAGGAAATATGTTTATTTGTTAACGCCAATTTATGATAATATTTAATCATCGGCAGAAATGAAAAACATAAATCAAAATTGATGCAGTTCATTTTGTAGTTTTTTCAAAGTATTAATAAAAATTTAATTTTTCTATAAGATGTATGTCATGACAAGCTACCGAAATAACAACGGTTCCTATTTAATTCGGTTTATTATTATTCTATATTTCAAATGAAATATTTAAATTACATTTTAAAAGTTAAATTAAGTTTCCACAGGAATCCAATTTCGTTTACAGTGAAACATCCGTTTTCAAGAAATAGTATTAAATTAGAAATAATTCATAACAATGTGTTACGTATTGAGAATACTGTGGGGAATAAGTTCAGTATTAAATAAGTTTGAAATTAGTCAAGTAAAGGTTTATAAGCCTTTGTCGGCAAAAGTTAAAAGGATTGTACATACCCTCCCCATGAGATTTCCCATGGGCAGCGTGATACCCCAAGAACATGCTAGACCCCAGCCGCTAGGCTGGACAAAGACTGGACTGGGCACTCCCATATCAGCCCTGCCTTCCTTTGTTCGATAAAAGATTGGCAAATTCCAAAATATGGGACTTTTTTGTAAAAGAAGAGGGGATAGAAGTGACGAGGGTGTTCGATCCACAAGAAGAGGCAGTGGAAGTGGAGTGAGAGACAAGACGGGTCCTATCATCGAGAACGGCAGTCGAGGCGAGCCACAAAAGAGTCAGAGGTCGAAAAGAAGTCCGTCGGAGACCAGAGAGCAGAGCCGAGTCGCTGGGGTACGAAACTTAGTAGTGACCAATTCCACCATCTTCGGTAGCTGTGTTGTTAAGGTAACCTTTTAATGTTATATTGTATGGCAAAGATAATAACCACGAACCCCTCAGTATTCTCAATCATAGGTCTGGAAATTGTGTAAATAGAGTGTAAGCCTAAAATCTATGTCATAGTTATATTTAATAATAATTGCTCTAATTTAAATCTGTTAGTAATTTAATCTTCCCCTGCATGCCACTCATTGGAATTGATAAACACGAAACCTTTGGAAAGGAAATCCAATAGTTCCGAAAGGTATAATATATAATTAAATTAAATATATTAATTACTGTTTTGAAGTTACCGCTGCCTTAGAAAAGCAGCCGGTTATAAACATAGCAAATGTTTAAATGTTTAACAATTTACCATTTATGTTAACAACTTAGTTACAATTCGGTACGTCTTGCGTACTAAATGGAAGAATATAACTTGCACGATCCTGTACATTTAACTATTATAACCTCCCGATTTACCAATAACATATATTCATAAGTTTATGAGTTTGCAACTACTTTATATTAACTCTTACGATTTATTTTATTGCTTATTAACTTTTCTAAATTCTTGCTCTTTCCAACAGTATATTTTACATGTAATAAACATATTAAACATTACTACCTTACCATTAACTACCTCATCTTACAAACCTCTTTTAGACAGATAATATTTGATTTGATTGATGAATTAGTATAAAATTTGAAATAATTAATATAAATGTTAGTTTATAGGTTTATAATAAGTTATCATTTATGTTAAAAACTTAATACGTAATATATTTTCTAACATCTTTCAGGGGCTCTACTAAACCATCGAATTCTTCCCTTATCCAATCCGTACAATCCAAAATCCTTCGTAAAACCCTCAACGCTCCTTACTTTGTCACAGATAAACTCATCCACAAAGACCTTAATGTTCCGTATGTTGCTAATTTGGCCCGATCTAGATACCATTCCCCACCCTAATCCTCTAGTTTCAATACATTTTTCCTTTTCAATTTCTGACAATCCTCCGAGGCGTCTGAAAATGAGATGGCCTCGAGACCTTCTAGTTTAGAATATTTTTAAAGTGCTTCCATTGGGCGGCTTCCCTACATGCGACTTCATGCCTTTTTATATTTCACTCAAATTTAATTGTTGTATTCCATCATACAGTTGTAAAGTCCAATAAATAAATATTAAAAAAAAATCTTGCTTATTTTTTAAGCAACATTAACGTTTCTAAATTCTTGCTTTTTCCAACGGTCTATTATACGTCAGTTAACGAATAACACTTTTAAATAAACTTTGTATATTTATTCACAATGAAAATAGAAACATAAACTTCTTATTAATATATTATAATACAACTTCACATTAATAACATCTTGACCGGAGTGCTCTGGCCCTAGGATTTGGGATGTACATATATATGAAGGAATAGTAGAGGGGATGGAGGAAATGAGGCGGAGATCAAATAAAGGGACATATGGATCATTTAGTACCCATAATGTCCAAGTACTTCTTGTAGGTAAGGTGTTTGAAGTAGGGGTTCAGGTATGTGCACATGTCTTGGGCAAATGTCCCTTCGGAGGTGGAGGGCGGCATCCTTTGTAATAGGAGATAATATAAATATTAATCATAACAATTAATAATATATTGAGGAGTAAATCTTATTCCATAACTGTTTATGTTACTACTTATATTTCAGGAATAATGTTTTGATGACTTGGATACAGAACATTTATTTTTCTCGTTTAAAGTAAAGCTAAATTGCGATGTATTTCACTTATAAACCTTCAGGAAAGAACACCTTAAATGATGGTATACACATCTAAAACATAACGTAATCTAAAAGATACGTATCACAACCCGTCTAGTGGTTCAGAAGAAGTTAGCGGAAAACAAAATCGCGTTATAATTTTAAATTTATACAGATACAGAGAAGATAAAAAAGAAGAAACAGAAATATTGCGGTAATACCACAACACGATTTGGAGGATGAATTGATACCGATGTAGCAATCATAATTACAACGACCGCCGGTAGTGTCATAGTTACCATGAGATAGAATGATCAGAGGATTGCACTAAACAGAGAGCACCTAAATGCTATCCACTTCAATCTATCTCAACCTTAATTAAAGGTCCATCAATGTGACAAGGGCGGTTCTGTTAGTCCAATCACGCACCACCAGCTGATAATATCGCGGTCTTCGTTACGCCAGGGAATTATCTCGCCTCGTGGATCTCTCCAATAGTTCCAGTTGTCTTCTCGAACGACCGGAAGGAACGAATGAAACGGAGTGCGATTCAAAGGATTTCAACATAATATTTAAGTTTATTCATTTAACGTCAATTTCAGCTACCGCGGCTAATCGGACGATCGCTACAGCGATAGTCTTAAATTTTGTCTATCCAGGTTTAATTAGAATAGGGATCTTTAATGAGGAGTAACTGACATCGCAGAGGCTCGGGCCATATTTTTACATCACCTCTAAAAGACAGCATAACTACTTTTTTTACTCCTGTGACCTCGTTCAGCCGCAAGGTTTTCTTCATTTGTTTATGCACATTTTATGGAGGTTCTCCATATCCTAGGATGCCCCTCGAAGAACAGTTGACTAGTGACAGCAGCATAAACTGACGTTAAATAAATTAACAACCAGATGTACTATTTGGATAAAAATTCTGTTCAGAGGCCACCTGTGGTTTAATGGCTAGCATCACATCCTTCTATGCTCAAGCTTGGGGGTTCATACTTGATAGTTGGCTCTAGAATTTTTTCACAGGAGTAAAAAAAGTAGTTATGCTGTCTTTTAGAGGTGATGTTAAAATATAGTCCCGAGCCTCTGCGATTCTATGCTTCTGTGAAATTCTAGAGCCAACTATCAAGTATGAACCCTCAAGCTTGAGCATAGAAGGATGTTATGCTAGCCATTACACAACAGGTCGCCTCTGAACGGAATGTTTAGCCAAAGAGTACATCTGGTTGTTAATTCATTTAACGTCAGTTTATTCTGCTGTTACTAGTCAACTGTTCTTCAGGGAGCATCCTAGGATATGGAATACCCCCATAAAATGTTCATGTTCATAAAAAAATGAAGAAATCCTTGCGGCTGAACGAGGTCACAGCAGTAAAAAAAGTAGTTATGCTGTCTTTTAGAGGTGATGTTAAAAGATGGTCCCGAGCCTCTGCAATGTCAGGCACTCCTCACTAAAGATCCCTATCCTAATTAAACCTGGATAGACAAAATATAGAACTCTCTCTGTAGCGATTGTCTGATTCGGGATGTGATGTGACCCCGAATACATTCGTTACCACTAAAAAAAAAAAAAAAAAAAAAAAAGGAAATCTGTAACGTTTCCAAATCCTTTACTTATTAATGATTTAATCGCTTAAAAATACTGTTTACTCCGCTTTTCATCACTTTCCATTATCTTTTACAACTTTGTTTATAAGATATTTTTTTCTAAAATATTTTTTTTTATATTGAGATATATTACAATTTGTTACAAAATGAACAATAATAATACTGATATGATACCACATTCATACTATATATACAGAAAATAATAATAATAGTCAAATTACATAAAATAGAACATAAATAAATTCATATATATACAATAAAATAATAATAACAACTAAAAAAACAAAACAAATCGAAACAAAAACCTATTATTGAGATAAATAAAAAGTTGGCAAATAAATAAACATCTTACACACAATCATAACTATATACAATATATACAATTGCTAAAGGGACCCCAGCAAGCGCTTTTCCCTACACTTGTGGAGGAAAAAGCGGAATCCAAGAGATCCCAGCACCTCTATCTCAGCCGCATCACTGGTCTGAGCCAGTAACTAAAATATTTAGCTTTCCAACGGTATATTACATATTGATATTACTGTTCTTAAATTAAAAAAAAAATAATAATAAAATAACATTAACAAATAATTAACTCTTTTCTCCTTTAGTTGATAATCAAATTCTTTTAACTTATATATTTAGCCGTTTTTTACCAATGGTAATAAAATGATATGTTTAATATTTATATGTCTAAAAATATACTTTAGAGAATGAAAATTATATCATGAAACCCCTGTCGGACTATTACAATCAGAACGAAACCTACATTAAAGCCCATTAAATTTTACTTTGATTTGAAGAGTTTAATTATAATTGTTAAAGCCGTTTTTTAGAACATCGAAAAAAATGTTCAAAATCCATGGTATAAAGTGGCTTTTCTGTTTTGCCGATTTTGATGGAAAAGTTGCTGTAACATCATATATCATATATATGCTCCTAATATATGAAATTTCAGTGTTATACAACTTTTTATTTTCCATCTAGGATTACTACACACAAAGACAGATTGCGGGACATCGTCATTTGGACTCAGGGGACCTAAAAATGTGTATTTTCTGTAAAAACTCGAATTTGAAAATTTTCACGATCGCAATACATACATTCTTTTACTATATATTTCATTATAGGTAAGTACTCTCTATCTCTAAGTAAATGTACTCTCTATCTACCACTTATAAAATTATGAATTGCTTCTTAAGATTCGTGTTCATTACCTCGAGACGGTCGCATGTATCCCACCTCTACGACGAGTTAAAGTGGTTAACCGCAACCTTTCAAAGACAATAGTTCCTTGGATCATTCCTTTATCAAATCATAAACTCCCACCATCCATTTTATGTTTACAGCCTCCTAGTTTTCAAATCCTCAACCCATCACCAGGAAACAAGATCCCGTCTGTCCGAACTCCAAACTCCTTTCCATAGAACCAAAAAATATGATTGCTCCTTTTTAGCCCGTTCCACTGCCTTAGGGAATACTCTCCCTTCAAACATCCGTCATGCTCCTTCTCTATCATCGTTTAAATCCCTCCTCTTTCAATACTTCCTTTCTCTTCAGTGAGATGTAAGCTAATTTTTATTATGCCAACTTATGTAAGGTGAATTTTACTCTAATGCACTTACTTTAATGAGATGTAAAAGTTACATTTTATGATTATTCCTATTTATTTATTTATAGAATTAGTAAATAGAGATGGTACTATGACCCTTTTTCTGTTGTTTTCTTTCATTATTGTGTTATTTAATTGTAGTTATATATTGTTTTTGGCCAGTTATAATTTATTATTTTGTTCATAATTGTTATTCTTAAGGGACTTCGTCCCAGAGTAAAGTTCTTTTTTCTATTCTATTCAATTCCATAAAGAACCTCAGAAATAACTTTTAGCTATAGTCCATTAGATAAATCAAATGTTGCGATCATAGCACTACATTTTCTGGAGAAACAATTGTGGTGCCTGGGCTCAGAAAGGATTTCAGCAAAGAAACGAGACAGAGGGACCAATTTTCTACAGTAGCAGGAAACTAAATCCCATGCTGCAAGAGAAAAACAACTCTAATATCACGACACAGAAGATTGATTAAATTTCTGTTAAGGTATCTGCAGCTCCCAGAAAACTATATTATATCTTAATATACTTTCGTTTATACATTTATACGGATGGGTACTTCATAAAAATACACATTTAGGGATAAGTGATAGCCAACTGAAAAATATACAGATAATTGAGGATGTATAGATAGTGAAAAAAAAAAATTATATTGAGGAAATAATCAGGAGTCAGTCTTTTTTTTTAATTTATTTTTTTATCAGGGTTCAGTTCATCAAGGCATGTTACTTCATCTACACCAACAATCATCACAGCGACATCAGAAAATAACACTAGAACAGAGCCCTGATGATGGCTCACAAGCTTGAGCTGAAACGTTGGAACAATTAAGAATAAGAAAAAAAAAAGAAAAAAAAGACTGACTCCTGATTATTTCACATATAACAGTAAAAAAGAATGAGTAGCAGTTAGTATTTACTTCTGGTTTTCTACATTACAGAAACCCTGCAATGGATAAACTTAAGGCCCTTTCACTTATAAACTCTTGTTGGTTTATTTATTTAACTCCCATTCACTTCTTGCTGCTTAGGGTAATAGGACGATGCTACAATAGGAATCCTAAATTTTGTCTATCTAGGTTTAGAAATGATAATAATAATGGGCCTACCGAACCCGAAGGTTCAATGATGATACCACCAAATACTGCCTACACAAATTCGTCTAATGATCACCATTCAAGCCCAAGCCCTCCAGATTTGCCTTAACACAATACCTCCATCGGAAAGAACCATCGGAAGAATAATAGTTTTATAAACACTAGCCTTTAAATTTCTAGGGAGAAGTAGTTTCGAAACAGAATAATAACACGCATTTGCCGCCTTTAATGGCGATATAATCTTCTGCATATCATTTTTCCTTCTAATCATTGAACCCAAATATTTAATAAATTTCTCAACGTGTTCAAAGGAGAGCTGGAAATGTACGCATGTAGTCACTGAAAAGCATATCTAGAAGATGTTTGTTTATTTATTTAACGTCACTTTATGCTACTATGGCTAATCGGACGATGCTACAATGGGAGTCCTAAATTTTGCCTATCCAGGTTTTATTAGGATAGGGATCTTTAACGAGTACCAGACATCGCACAGGCTCGGGACCACCTTATAACGTCCCCTCCGAAGGACGGCGTAACTAAGGATTTTTTACTCCCATTAAAAAATCCTAGGACCACCTGCGGGTTTGAACCCGTGACCTTTAGTATGGGAAGCTGTTACGCTAGCCACCCAGCTACAAGTGATCTAGAAGATGTCTTTTATACAATAAAAGTAAGTTTTTAAATATCTCAACTGTGTGTTATTAATCAACTATATAAGCTTTGTAGTTTATAATTAGCGTCTTACGTCCCATGTCAGGATATCAAATATCGGACGTTCATATAGGAATGAAATGAAAAAAATCTGGTAGGTATTTCATAAAACGTTTTCCTGATATTCCTGGAGCTTCTCTCTGTTTTAATATTCGGAAATGGATTTCCAGAACACTCCCGAATTTGTTTACTAGACGGACTGCAGCTGCAAATAGGTGGCTTCCAATCCCCAAGGGCTTAACATCCTGTAGGATTTTAAATAAGAGCTTCCCTGAACCCTCGATAAAATATGAAAGATTTATAAATTTCTAAATGATCAGTTGCTCTGTGTGAACGCTTTTATTTTCACTTTTACTCACCTACATATAAAATTCTTCGTAACGGATCCGAAAATTCATCACGGAAATAAAAGTTCCCATATATTCAAACGATGAAGTATATTAAAACGTGTGCGGGGTAAGTCTGGTGCAAATAAAATCAGATGTTTAAAATTCTACTCCAGCTGGCCCTTGCTTCTAAAGCATTTCATCCTTCAGAAATCTCAAACATAATCCGCAGGTTACCTTCCCGCAAAGGTTATTCCCTTCCAGTATTCTAAAAAATCCATCCTATTCTTTGCCTATATTTACAATGCCATGCTCCGGACCACATTTTTTCCTGAACCGTGGAAGTTATCTATTGTTAAAATGATCCCTAAACATAAAAGCCGCTGCAGCGGCCTTCCTCTTACCGTCTCTTCTACCCTTTATGGGTAAAATTCTGGAAAGACTAACCAATAAACGACTATAACCTATTTCTTTTCACATTATCCCAGACCACTAGTTTGGATTTCGCTCATCCCACTCCAGCATCCAACAATGTCATCGTTATTGTCTCGTCAGCACTCGAGCGCGGATTGTACTGCACGGGAGCCTTTTTCGATGTAAAACAGCCCTTAGACCGAGTTTGGCACCCAGGCCTGATTTACTAACTCCGCAAAATAAACCACAATAGTTCCCATTCATCCCTTTTTACTCAGTCTGCTGGTATTCCTCAAGGCAGTAACCTAGGGCCCATTTTTTGTACAGTCTATACAGCCCAACACATCCTATTACATTCCAATCTACCTATACCGATGACACTTTTGTGCTATCAGTAGAAAACGACCCAGTTACTGCCTCTCACGCTCTTTCATCCCATATCAGAGACCTAGAAGTCTGTCAATAATGATCCTACTGTTGCCTCTAAAACTCTTCAATCTCACATCAAAGACCTTGAAGTATCAAGTATTAAGTATAAATCAATTCCAATAAATCCCACCAAATTACCTATACCCTTCGTCGTAAACCTATGACTTCCTGCCCTACAGTGTCCTTTAAAAATATTCCGCTTGTCCCGGTTGAACATTTTCGCTATCTAGAACCTAGGACCTTATCCTACTTGACAAACTTCTAGCTTGGAATCCGTACACAAGACTGAAATGACAAAAAACTGACCGCCACTTTTGCTTACTTCAAAACATACTGGACAGACGCTCTAACCTTTCACATAAGTACAAAGGCTCATCTAAATCACCATCGTAAGCCCTATCTGAATGTACGGACTTGAGATTTGGGGCTCTACTAAACCATGAAATTCTTCCCGTATTCAATCCTTACAGTCCAAAATCATTCGAAAAATCCTCAGTGATCCTTACTTTGCCACAACTTATCTATAAAGACCTAAATATTACTGACTTGGCCCGAACTGGGTATCAATCCTTCCATGGAAAACTCAACTCCCACTTTAACCCAGTAGTTTTAATCCTTGATTCCTCTTCCATTCCTGACAACCTTTCGAGGTGTCTGAAAAGAAGACAGCATTCCATCGAGACAGCATGGGGACCCTGTATTAATAGACTACCTAGAAGGGTGCTGCCAATGGGCATTTCTCTTCATGCAGTTTTAGTGTATTTTATCTGACAGCTAATTTACTTGATGTATTAAATAATACACTTAGATAAAAAAATACACTGATTTAAAATGCCTGGGACTAAACAGTATACATAGTTGAGATATCACAGCAACTTTTTCACTAAAATAGGCTAACTGGAAATACTTTATATACTATACGTTTGGGAGTAGAATTGCTTGGTTATAATGCCTTAGGATGGGACGTAAAATAGTGTTCCAGAGCATTTGTGATGCCAGATTCCTAGTTAAAGATCTCTATTCTAAATAAATCTTAAATCCTTCTAACAAAAGTTAGACCTGCTTATTTTGTCACCAACTATACCTTACACCATGACCCTAATAATCCATTTATTCTGTAACTTATTTCCATCGGAATTCCCTAAATCCCATTAGAACCTTATTCATTACCCCAATCCTCTAGCTCAACGCTTAAAAAGCTACACCCATTCCTACATTCCTTCCCGAAGGTTGAAAGCCCGAATGATATAAAAACCCTGTGTTCATTATCACTCAAGGCTTCGTTAGTAAAAGGTTTCTTATGCCTTGTCAGTGTACAGAATGCATGGAGTTACAATACGTTTTATTGTTATTGTTACAAGTGTCACAGACTGTCGGATCCAGGCCTCTCACCAGATAATCGGGCGTAATGGCTGTATGGCTTATTCTCAGCCTTGTAATTACCTACATCTTCCTTTCCAGTTTTCCTTTATGAGGTTTTCTAAGGAAGAATGTCTTCTTTTACCTCTTTAGTATGTTTTTTTTATTTTTTCAAATGTAGTGTGCTTTGATGTTCGGCCAGTGCATGAGCATTCTCCTGCTGTTTCCCTTTTCTCTACTTCGCCCAGAGGGCACATATCTTTTTACGGTTGGATCGTCCTGAAAACGCTTTTGTTTTAAAATCGTTCTGAACGGTTAACGGTCTGTGCTATCGCTGTCGTCTATTTCTAACTCTATAAAATCTATTCCGCTCTATGAATCTAACTGGTCACTCTGTTTGGAATCATCTTCGAAATGTTACTATAGAAGGTCAAACTTCATTTTCCGAATCACATTTGTGATCTCAGTGAAGCAATAAAGTCCCGTTTCCTGTATTCACCGTCTATTTTGACAGGTCCCACTAACCTTCTCAAAATCTTCCTCTAATTGTTCTCCAGGACCTCTTTAGTTTATTAAGGGAGCAGTCCGTTTTGTTCATCACTGGTCAATAATGTCCTACTCACACTGTCTCTTCCAGTCTTCATTTGGTATAATGTTTGAAGTTTTAGTCCCAGGAACATTCATTCTTTGTATTGATGTTTGTTTATTCATTTAACGTCACTATATGTTAATGCGACTAATCGCTACAGAGAGTCCTAAATTTGCCGTTCCAGGTTTAATCAGGATAGATATCTTATTACGTTCGATACGGTGAACGGCATAACTAAGGACACTTTACTCCTATTAAAAAATACCATACTGCATTGTTGTATTTTCATTTTCTTTTTTATCTCTTGTATTACTTTTAGTTTGTTTCCTGCATATATTGTTTCCAAAAAGTCACCATCACCATTGTTCCTTATGTGAGACAATATTGCTAAAAAAAACTGTTCCGCACAACACACGACTTTTACTTACCTCCGTTATTTATATCAAGTTTAGAATTTTTAATTAAATTTAGAAACGAAATAAATTGTTAAAGAATTATTTACATTGGATTATACTAATATCTACGACAATCAGTTTGTTTTATCGGCTTTTCATCACTCTCCGTTTTAACTTAGACAATAGTGTATATAAGATATATTTTTTCTAAAATCTTTATTATTCCACCGGAATATTACTGTTCTTAAGTTAATAACAGCAAAATGCATAATATAAAGTGGCACTTCTGGTTAGCTGATTTAGACCAAAAAGTTGCTGTAACATCTCGGGTGTATAGTTGTCTTAAATATGAAATTTCAATTTCATAGGACTTTTCGTTTTCGCTCTGGACTTACCACAAACACACGGACAAACAGACCTTTTTGCGAAACTAGGTCATTTGGACTCAAGAGACCCTAAAAAAACCTGTATTTCTGTTGAAAACTGGAATTCGAAAAAATTAAATAACGAATTAATAGCTTTAAAAAATAGTTTTAATTAATAGCATTATTTATAATATTATATTTCATCAACATCATTTCAAATACAGAGCAAGTTTTCCCAAGCCATCCACAGACCTCGAGAGTAATGTTTATTTCATTACAAGTTTGATCATTAGGAGGGTGATGCCGAGAGTAACTATCTCACTCAGTTAGCAAAGAAGTTAGCCGAGCTTCTCGCCGCGACCTCAGACCAAACACTATAAATCCTGCCTCGGTATGATATTACTTATGCCCCGAGGTTGCGAGTGCTGAGCAAGAGCACAACTTAGAAATCCTTTCACATAGGACCCCTATACTTTCTCTCCTCTATAATTTACAAGAGAACACTAAATCTTATCCCAGTTGCGAAACAAGGTGGATTTCCCAACTATAAATATCACCACCCTCCTTGTCTTGCATTTGTATTAACTAATCGTTTGAAGAGCGCTGGGTGCAGATGTATGTATGTGTGTATGTATGTATATACATACATAATATATATATATATATATATATATATATATATATATATATATATATATATATAAAAGTTTGTGTTGTTCTTAGGTTTCAGTCAATGAATAAACAATTTTATCTATGCGACGTTTCGAGAATTTATTGTTCTCATAATCATGCCTTAACAGTGGAAAAACAAAAAAACAGAACATTAATATAATTATACAATAATTAATATATGATGTTATTGTTAGAGATATAAAAAAGAGTACATTGAACAATGAATAATCATACAGTAGGTACATAGAAATTTTAAATTAAGATTTACATTAAAGATATTATTATAAAATTACTTACAATTTTGGACAAAATAGTGTCTTAATTAGACATGTTTAGCCTACAAGCCTACGGGCGTTTTAATTTTTGTTTTTTTCATTCTAAGTTAAAGTCGCCATTCTCGTTGAAAGGATTCTTAACAATTGACTTTTATTGTAACCAGGATACGGTTCAAAATGGAAGAGAACAACCATTTTTGACTCGATTCTCCTTTCAAAAGGATACGAATCGAAATAAATCACTGGTGACTAGGATTACCACACTAAAAAGGACACTTTTTAATATCGCAACTCTCTTCCCGATGCAAGAAGCTGTCCGAAATAACTTAAGTCTAACTGTCTATATTAGGGTGGGTGAGGTTGGTTACGCCCGAAAAGGACTAATTTACTATTTTAAAGGATATGCCCGATTTTCATATTTTAAGGACTGTTTTAATTTTTGTTTTTTTCATTCAAGCCTACTTTAGGCTAAACATGTCTAATTAAGACACTATTTTGTCCAAAATTGTAAGTAATTTTATAATAATATGTTTAATGTAAATCGTAATTTAAAATATCTATGTACCTACTGTATGATTATTCATTGTTCAATGTACTCTTTTTTATATCTCTAACAATAACATCATATATTAATTATTGTATAATTATATTAATGTTCTGTTTTTTTGTTTTTCCACTGTTAAGGCATGATTATGAGAACAATAAATTCTCGAAACGTCGCATAGATAAAATTGTTTATTCATTGACTGAAACCTAAGAACAACACAAACTTAAATTATCAACAGTCGAGAACTGATCAAATTATATATATATATATATATATATATATATATATATAATATATAGAGAGGAGAGAGAGAGAGAGAATAGAACAAGACATTTTATTGTGGGACAATGTCACTTAAGAATAACATTAATGAACAAAATAAAAAATAATTATATATGGCTGAAAACTACATTTAAATAACAAAAGAAAGAAGAAAAAATGAAAAAGTCATTGTGACTTTTCATCTGGACATCTCTATGTACACATTCGAGAAATAAATAAATAAGAATTAAATTAGATAACTTTTACATCTCATTAAAGTAGATACACAAATCACCTGTCATAAATTACTTTACATCGGACTGGAGACAGTGGAAGTATTGAAAGAGGAGGGATTTAAACGATGATAGGGAAAGAGAATGTCGGATATTTGACGAGAGAGTATTCCATATTGTAATATTGTCTTCGAAAGGTAGAGGATAACCACTTAACAGAATTATTGCAGGTCTATAAGCAAAATCAAATAAAAAACGCAGCATATTATTACACAATGGTTTATTATTCCCAAATAACAATACTAGGGTATAACTGTTTATATGGCTGTTGATAGGAAACTAAGTAATATGAAAAGCAATAAATAAATATATATATATCATTACTGCTAATAAAAAAAACGCTATATCTCTGATAGTTCTTAACCAATTTCAATGAATCAATTTTCGTTTTAGTATTAGTTCTCTTTTAGTATTTAATTATTTATTAATTAATGAGAACGAGTTTTTTTGTTTTTTTTTATGCGTTATTCGTGTTCTACGCATCTCGAAACGTAATTGTAAAGAGTGGTAATTTTTTATTTTTTTTTTTTTTTTTTATCGTTTACAAAGGTTCTAATAACTGAGTTATCGAATCAAATAACTTTTAATCGGCCGCCATTTCAAAAGTAGCTAGCTAATATGAACGTCTAGGTGTTAAGGTCATCGTTTCATCTTCTAGGATTTTTGTGGTGAATTTAAAATAAATTAGTAGAGCAGTTATTTTCGGAGAAATGCCGCGTATGGATTTCGGCTTCTACGCATTCGGAAATGTAAACCCGCAAATTATAAAAACATTCAAATCAGTGCAATAATAAATTAAGTTTCCACTTAATAGAGTAATTATTAGACAGCACCCGGAACTAACTTCTCCCTCATATTAAAGATAGAGTTAAAGATAAATATTTTCCATGTTTAAAACGAATTTTTAGATAGATGTATATGAATCAAAAATATATCTATAATATATATCGTTGGTTAGGTAAATAAACAAGAGAGTGGATATAGCATTAATCAATAGGATGGATAGAGCATTGATCAGGATACCGTTCGTAGGTTCGAATCCCGTATGGGGCAAAGTATTATTTATTCTGTTATTTCAATCGTGGTGCAACTCTGGGGTATGGAGAACCTCCTAGGGTCACCCAGCCTCTAAAAAGTGGGTATCCAAAATTAGGGAAACACTAAGCAACCAAACGTGATTTAGGTCTAATCACCTCCTTAGAAGATCGTAGTCCTGGAAGCGGTACGAAAAATGTACTGAACCGAGACTCTTCATGGGTTGTAGTGGTACAGGTTTTAAGGTAAACATTTTAGAAAAAATATTATCCAATATAGACATTCTTAAGCGGTGTTCTATAATGGAAAGAACACTATCTTTTTTGGTGTAGCGGTATACAATCCAGCTGTTAGTTTATTTAACGTCACTTTATGCTACTATGGGAGCGGCGCGGTCTAGTGGATAGAGCGCTTGTCTGCTGTGCTCCGGGTCCTGGGTTCGAATCCCGGCTGTGGCAGAATATTATTCACTCTGTTAATTCAGTCGGGGGGTGACCCTAGGGTATGGAGACCCTCCTGGGGCAGACCCAGCCTCTACAAAGTGGGTACCCAAATTAATTGGGGAAAAACCTGGCGGCTAAGCGCGATTAAGGCCTAATCACCTCATTGCACTGCCGTTGGCCTTGAAACAGTACGAATCTCTATATGTACTGAGCCCAAGACCCTTCATGGGTTGTAGTGGTACAGGTTTTTTTTTTATTTTATTTTTTTTTTTTTTATGCTACTATGGCTAATCGGAAGATGCTACAGTGGGAGTCCTAAATTTTGCCTATCCAGGTTTTATTAGGATAGGGATCTTTCACGAGTACCTGACATCGTACAGGCTCGGGACCATCCTTTCAACGCCCCTTCCGAAGGACGGAGTAACTAAGGATTTTTTAGTCCCATTAAAAAATCCTAGGACCACCTGCGGGTTTGAAACGGGTTTGGGTGAGCACAAGTGATCCCGAATCCAGCTGTTTTTCTCCGATAGAGAAATATGTCAAGTTCTACAAAATCAGGAATGTTAAAAAAAAAAAAACTTTCATCACAATTTAATAGATACGTAATTTTACTCGGGATATTTTATACTTTTGAACGTAAAATTTATTTAATAATCAGCAGCTACTAAGTTTTGAATTTAGCTGTCACGATCGCCAATTTTCCTTGACATATGGTTCGTCTTTCATAAGCCCTATAACTACTTAAAAACATTACATATAATTTAATTTCCAAAACTATGTAATATAATAAAATATGACTTCATCAAATTTGCCAATTTCGATGAAAATATTGCTGAAACATCTCAGATTCCTAAAATATGAAATTTGAATTTTATACAACTTAACATTTTCTTGCTAGATTAAGTACATAAACTCAATAATTAAAACCTGTAATACCGTTGAATACAGAAACATTCACGATCGCAATAATTTTCCTTACTATATAATTTATATTAAAGTAAGTGAATTATAAGTATTGAAGTAATCATTCAACAAAGTAATTATTAGGGAACTATAAACTATCTTTTAATAATTTGCAACGTTTAAAAAAATAAAAACCAAGCTCTCAGAAGCTAAATATATCGATCTTTTTTTCTCTAATTTATAGACTATACGGTAATCATTTTTAATTTATTCTATCCCGCGGAGGTTAAGAGCGATTTATAACATTATCAAAAGCTGACGTGAAGGAAAAGGAGAACCGCTATTTTTCCCCGGCCCGTGATATTTTAGAATTATAATGGGAAAGCCCAGGATAAAACTTTCTTTTTTTTTCCCTAAAACTTCACACCCCCTGAAAATATCGTGGGCAGTTATAATGGGATTATGGGCCCCCTCACTGATATTCTCAAGGATACTTATTTATTAAACCTTTACTCTTCTTTCTCCTTTTATCGATAAATTTCAGCTATTGAAGAGGAGGCGAACCCCTTTCAGACCTCTATTAAATTTTGAAAAAAAAAGATTAATACATCAATATTTAAAAATAACATTCCAGTCTGGCAAAATTTACCAAAAAAAAATCTGGTGCGGGCAACACACGACTTTCACTTACCTAAATTTTTAAAATCAATGAAAGAATTTTCAAATACAGTTAAAAAATACGCGAAATTATTAAGGAATTAATCAAATTAAATTTCTATAGAAACATGTGTTTTATTAAAAAATCAATTATATTATTATCTTAAATAATCATAACTTAATTATTTATCATCTCTATTAACTTTTAAAAGCTTGTGTATGAGATGATAATTTTTCTAAAATCTTTAGCATTCCAACGGTATATCATACATGTATATTACTGCTCTTATGTTCAAAAACAAAAAATTGCATTAAAAAAATATTTTTTCTGTTTTCTCCTTTAGTTGGGTATCGAATTTATTCAATTTATATATTTACCAGTTTTTCATCAGCGTTAACAAGATAATCTAGTTATTATTATTGAATCTACAAAATTAAAGGTACTTTAGGGGAAGAAAATTTAAAATATCGGCATTTAAGCCCTGTCAGACCATTTTTATCTAAATAAAACCTACATGATATTAAAGCCCATTAAATTTTACATCGATATAGCGAGTTTAATCAAAATCGTCGGAACCGTTTTTGAGAAAATCGAAAAAAGGTGCAAAATGCATGGTATAAAGTGCCTCTTCTGGTAGGCTCATTTTGATGAAAAAAGTTTTGTCACGTCTCGGGCGTATAGTTGTCTTAAATATGAAATTTCAGTTTCATAGGACTTACCGTTTCCGCCCGGGAGTTACCACAGACACACACACACACAGACACACACACACAGACCTTTTTGCGGGACTTGGTTATTTGGACTCAGGGGACCCTAAAACGTGTATTTCCGTTGAAAACTGGAATTCGAAAATTTTCACGATCGCAATACTTCCCCTTACTATATATAGTAAGTGAAAGTAAAAAGGAGGATTACAGAAATTAAAAAAATGTACCTTACTGTATACCAATATGACAACAATTTTTTATTAATTTTTTTTTTAATTCCTGCATATTTTCTTGCATGCAGCCTTAAGTAGGCTTATTGTGCACTGTCCATTATCTATTTAATACTGGCCTATATATATAGCCTTAGCGAATCTGACCAAACTGTAAGGATTGATCAATTCACAAAGCTTCGTATCTGATATACGGCCATAGCTTATACCGTTTTCTAGCTATCTCTTCGCAACAACATATCACATGTAGGGATTGCAATCCGGAAAATTGGATCCGGTAATCCGGCATCAAGATACGTTAACCGGATCCGGCAATAATGTACCGGATCCGATTATAGCAATTTTTTGCCAAAAAAAGCGCTGTTTAATAAAAAAAAAGTACTTTAAAGGCTGAACACTTGGTGTCACGCCATCCGTTCAGTTAAGCATCATTCGTTCGCCTTTCGCGAGACAATACATGTGTTTTTATTTTTTCGGTGCTTCACCTAAATGGAAGTAAACATATATTATTATCTTGGATATACAGGAGCTATAGTATCCAATAAGTTGGCTGTAGAGGAACTTCTGAAATAACTCCAACATTTGTTTTAGAGAACTTGCTCACTCAAGTGTTAAGGTACTGAATTATATGAAAAACTACTTAAAACTCAATTGAAATCTAAGAAGTTACAGCTCACGTCTTCCCATACTTCACTTTCTCAGATAGCTCGATTAATTTATCAAGTAACATTATAAAATCTTATATAATTATCCCTGCGAAACTAACTCAGATGGGAATTGCGACAGCAATAATTTTTAATTATTTGAGAATGATAACAATAACAAAAAAGTCTCATATTTATGATTTACACTATCATATTTAGATAAATATGTCTAATGAATGGCATAATCATCACAATAATGAGCTTCTATTATAAGTATAACTCTTTAAATTATTCTACTGACAATATTTGTTTTTCAAATAGTATGGAAGTACTAATTACTTTAGTATATATTATCAAATATCAATTTTGGTTTTGGAAAAAGGGTGGTAGAAAACAAATAGTCTTTATTTTCAGCAAATAATCATCAATTATCGACTGTTATAATAGCCATTAAAATTTTACTAGTTACCTAAACTGCTAAATTTTAATTTTTTGCTCAATATCTAATCCTAACATAACTTTTATTTCATAAACTTCTTTTGTTATGAATTCATTTATACTCGAATAACTCACTAAAAGTTCATCTTGGACAGAAAAGTGAAAATCAACCTGATTTTGTCGAGCCATCCGGATCCGTCCGGATTAATGAAATTTGGGACCGGATCCGGCCGGATTGAAAATGACGCCGGATTGCAATCCCTAATCACATGATAAGCAGTTTCATCTTCCTTCTTGCACAATCTGCAAGTCGCTAAGGATGAAGACCCCATTGTGAGGGTGCTTGTTAAGCTGACAGTGTCCTCTGCATAGTCCTGTCACTCTACTCAGAGTTATCTTGTTTATTCAGAGAAGAACGTTTATCTCTTTGCAGGGTTCCTCCAAGAACTTCTTGGAATGATGCTGCTCCCAGTGTCCCTCCAGTAGATTTGCAAGCATCCACCTTGGATGACCTTTTCCATAGCTGAGGCTTATTCCACTAACAGGATCAAGGGTGGAGGGTATCTGATAAGAAACAGAACCCCCCTCCTTGCCAGGCTATCGGCTGAACTTGGACCTTATTTTGCAGGGAAATAGTGTTGAAAATGCATAGTAGTGGCGTCTCTTTCTTACATTGCAAAACCAGCTTGACGTTATGTCTAGTTGGGCTACAAGGTGGAAAGTGAAAATAAATGAAACAAAGAGTATGTTCATTGTCTTCATACTTAAACACAACAAATGTCCAGAAGTATATAACAACAATGTACCGATACCTACTTCAAAATAAGACAAAAGACGGACATGGATGAACCACATTAAATTTAAAAGTAAACACAGGAAAAAATGTTTTGGAATATTATTCCGGATACTTCAAAAAAGAGCAAAATTACTATTTATTATTGTAGTGCCCAAAAGTATTTAAAAATCCCTTATGGATATACGGTTAAGAGCTAAGGGATTATGCCAGAAATCGGTGTTCAATGCAAAGAATAAAATAAAGAAACAAATAGGATTCTTTGGGAATTGGGTGTAGCGGTAGTGGCTGAATAGACGGGACTTAGAAGGAATAGAGTTCCATAGCGATACAGATCGAATTATAAACGATGTATCGAAAACTGTGGTTCCATGGAACCTTTATACGAAGAAACATACGTTTTACATATAAAGAAACATGTCTTTCATTAAATAATCTGTTATATTATTATCTACAACAATCAGTTAGTTTTATTCACTTTTCAGTACTCCCCATTACCTTTTATAACTATGTTTATAAAATAAACTAAAAAGTATAATGGAACAAGCAGGTGAGTCTCCAAACCAAAAAAAAAAAATATATATATATATAAAACAATACTTCTCTCTCTATTTTTGGAAGCGTCACTATATCTGTTTCGGAAACGGGGGTGATAACCAAATCATTTGCTATAAAGGTACCTATCATTGGAGTTGGACTTTTGGAGACGCTCTTGTGCCATTTATGAAGAAATGCATGGCTGCCAGGGGTCTTCGAGAGGGAAAATGACAACATACTCAGACCTTTTCTGTCGAAATCGGTCATATAAACTCAGGGGACCCTAAAACTTTATGAAAATTTTAACGATCGCAATACTTTCCCCTAATATATGTATATTTCACACATAGGTAAGTGAAAGTAAAAAACAAGAAAAATTCTTTCGCTAAGAACACAAAAAAGTCTTAAAAGAAAAACACCGTGGGCATTTCAAAATTCATATTACTTCTCGCCGTTTTCCTTCCTTCCTCGACCGGAGAAAACTTCTGTTTACAAATCACAGGAGAAACATTTGATTAAAAAAGTTTGATTCAGGAAGTCCATGCGCCTCGAAAGTCGTTCTTTGGCATACATGCTCAACATTCGGTAGAAATAAATTAAAATGTAGAGACTCAGTAGTGGAAAATCAACAATAACATTTATTTTCAAACCTTATAAATAAATAAATAAAAATAATAAAAAAACGACTATCTGAAAGCCCCGGCTTAGCTTATTACCTATGTATTTAAAGACAGATTCTATTTTTACTCTGCCAAATACTAGTAGAGACTGGAATCTCCATAATGATTCAATACCTATAAACATAATCGTTGTAAATATTCACGACTATTTTGCAATGTTAAATCAATTCCTGAAAGGAATTAGTCCGGGTGGCGGTCATTAAATGAAACAACTAAATAGTTTCAACTATTTTATTGTTTGCCAACGTTTCGACCCCCTTTGTGGGTCATCATCAGGGCGCATGGTGGGAGAATGGAAACTGAAATTGTAGGAGAATGGAAACTGAAATTGTTTCCATTCTCCCACCATGCGCCCTGATGATGACCCACAAAGGGGGTCGAAACGTTGGCAAACAATAAATAGTTGAAACTATTTAGTTGTTTCATTTAATGACAGCCACCCGGATTAATTATTTCCAGTAATCATTCAACGGTCAACTAATTACATCCATAATGTTAAAACAATTCCATTCGTTAGTGAAACTTTTTACCCCAAAATAAACTGTATTTTTAGGTTTCAGGAATAAGTTCGTACTAAATGTAATTGCAAAATAATTTTTGTCAATAATGTCAATAGTTAAAAAATACTTTAAAAAGTAGTCAACAATTGAGCAAGTTTCCTTGAAAACCCACAAACAAAACCTTGATATGAATTCAAATATATATTCTTCAATATGTATACATATTATAAATTTAGAATATTTCTTAATACCGGTCAGATTCAGATGATTTTACGTTCATATGGTTAGAAATTTAACTATCAATCAAATGAGTAATTATAATTTTTCAGGAAATGGATAGTATTTGAGTTATTCGAAAACCAATTTTGTGAAAGGATTTAGAAATATATATTTTTTTCAACCACTTAGAGGTAGAATATTTCCATCTCATCCTAAATACATATCAAGAGGGAAAGTAAACAATTTATTTTATGTCGGATGTTAAGACGATAATTTGCTTGATGGGTACTACATCCATTTTAGGAAATGTTGAGTAATTCTTTATTGAACCATTTGACTTGATTATATTTGGATTAAAATCTATAATCCTTTTTCACTATGTTTTCACTAACGCTATAACTCTGTTATTTCTTATCCGAATATAATGATTTATTTTACTTTAACTTACTTATCTATGAAATATATCGTAAGGGAAAGTATTGCGATCGTGAAAATTTTTGAATTCCAGTTTTCAACGGAAATACACGTTTTAAGGTCTCCTGAATCCAAATGACCAATTCTCGCAAAACGGTCTGTCCGTGTGTGTGGTAAGTCCAGCGCGAAAACGAAAAGTCCTATGAAACTGAAATTTCATATTCAAGACAAACAGACGCCTAAGATGTTACAGCAACTTTTTCATCAAAATCAGCAAACCAGAAGAACCACTTTATATCATTCATTTTGTACCTATTTACAATATTCTCGTAAACAGCTCTAACGATTTTGACTAAAGTCGCTATGCCAATGTAAAATTGGAACGGCTTTAGTACCATGTAAGTTTCATTCTGATTGAAATAGTCCCACAGGTCTTAAATGTCGATGTTTTAAAATTTATTTTTCTAAAGGAGCTTTAAATTTGTAGTTTTTATGAAATTGACCATATCATCTGATTAGTATTGCAAAAAAAACAGGTAAATATTTAAATTGAACGTATTCGGCATCCAACTAAAGGAATAACTGCAAACATATTTATTTAATACATTTTTTTTGTTTTTGAACTTAAGAAGAGTAATATGCATGTATAATATACAGTTGCAATGCTAAAGATTTAAGAAAAAATATTATCTTATACATAATAGCGTAAAACTTAACGGAGAGTGATGAAAAGCCGATAAAACAAACTGCTTGTCGTAGATAATAGTATAATAGATTATTTAATATAAAATACATGTTTCTATTAAAATACAATGTAAATAATTCTTTAACAATTTATATTTCCTTTTTAAAAACTTTAAAAAAAAAAATCTTAAACTGCTATAAATGACTAATATAAGTAAAAGTCGTGTGTTGCGCGCACTAGATTTTTTCTGTTATCCGAAATTCGTAAAAAAATATAAATTCGTACGGTCAATAGACGGTTTTTAAAATTCGTTATTCGTGTTCTACGAATCTTGAAACATAGGAGTTCATATCTTAGGGTGTTTTATTTGTATGGTCCACTCTTCCCCTCAGTCTCCTTGTTTGTTTATTTATTTAACATCACTTTATGGTACTATGGCTAATCGGACGATGCTACAGAGGGTGTCTTAAATTTTGCCTATCCAGGTTTTATTAGGATAGGGATCTTTAACGAGTACCTGACATCGCACAGGCTCGG